>JAZKJV010000210.1:0-354224 GCA_037367405.1 Ottelia alismoides
TAGCTAACAAGATTAATATAATAAAAAAATATGTACTCAATCATGTGGAAATATTGGATTCAAAAAGACTCGTATCAATGATTAGGTAAGGTATGCATATTTAGGTTATATTTCGCTTAGTACTAATGAAACAAATGATCACATCCATAAGTATTCCTATAGTCATTTTTGAAGTTAACATCATGAATAGTTCATTTGTTAGTATGTAGTATCACGTATCTTTCGTATTGCACCCCAACAGTAATAGAAAAAAAAAGAACAAATGATAGAAATTAATTAGATACTAGCTAAATGTCTTTATATATATAGAGAGAGGGTTGATCCTGAGAGAATGAGAGCAATGAATCTGGACCACTAGATTTCGCTCTTCTCTCTCCTCCTGCAATTAATGAGGAGAGAGATGATAGAATCTATACTCCAGAATCATTCCTCTCATGCTCTCACATTTTTTGGCTCTCACAGGATCAGTCATACACACGCATACACACGTATTGTTGAATCGATTTGATCAAAATTGCAAGCAAAGAAATTTGAGGCACATAATCATAAAGAGTCATATGGATGACCGTCAAGGAGTCGTGTTAGCTCAAGGAGCAACGTCGTCGAGGAGTGTAAGATTTTCAAGGAACCGCAGAAGAAAAAGCTAAGTCCCCTACAATTGTAGTCACAATGTCATGTCACCACAAAAAAGCGCATTTGACGTGCACAGGCTTGCGTCCTCTGGGCGAGCACATGTGTTCAGTCGGCTCTGAGCGAGCACTGGAAGACCACATGTGTTCACCCACGTGGGTCGACGGTTTGAATACTGAGGAGCGGTCGGATGGCGCACGATTGCCAACTTGGGTGAGCACTTATATTGCACATGTGCTCGTCCACTTGTGCTCGTCCATTTCAATTTTTATGCGCGGATAACACGAGCGCCTAGAAATTTTGGGCGAGCACATGCGGACGGATGGGCGAGCACTTAAGTGTGCTCGTCCAGGTCCGTAAACAGAACGACGGGTGCCCCTTTCTTCCTCATTCTCACATGCATCCCTCCCCCAAATTTCTCCTCCAGCGACCCGCCAACCTTCTTCTCTGCCACCGGCGCATACCGTTTAAGTGTTTCAAGTAGATACACATCTATCCTTCAGTATAATACTTCCTCCTCTCTCTCGTTTTTTTAAAATTTCATTAAAAATTTGACTTATTTTGATAGTTTTAGGTTTCATTTTTTTATTTTCTTGTTGGATATAGTGTATACAACATACATATTTGAATGTTTTTTTACATGTTTAGGATAAGAGTAGATCAATGTGTTCTTGTTAATTCAATTGTGGTTGTCTCATTTACATGTAGAATTTTATGCGTTGGAGATGTTCGATAAAACGACTCAACCAACATTAGGTTTAGACTTTGTAAAATATAAATGATAGAAAGTCCATTACAACATTTACACTTGTTAGTATAGTTAAATTTTTTATAATGACTAAAATTACGATATAGGAATATCATGCAATGATGTTGTATATTTATGCTTAGATAATTAACATTAGGTATAACTTTTGAATAACATTAGGTATACCTTGTGAATAACATTAGTTAGTCAATTTCATATAGTGTGGATATGAGATATGATAAACATCCTTAATATTAGTTAGACAATTTCATATAGTGTGGATATGAGATATGATAAACATCCTTAATATTAGTTAGGCAATTTCATATAGTGTGGGTATGAGATATGATATACATCAACATTTTTTCTATGATAATTTACTATCACATTAAATTATAGTTATTGTGACCAAGTATATCACATTAACTTATAGTTAGATTGATGATAAGGCTAAAACACTAACCACTAATTAGAACATTAAATCGCACAAAATCATTCACACACAGTGTGTCCCTCCACACCGGGTGGTGTGTGGTCCTGCATACCAGAAGGTGTGTGCAACACATTGGTGGATTTGATCACCTCCAACTGTATTATATTTTTTTTCACAGCACTATTGGACTCACTTTGGGATGAGGATCAATGGTCGTGGATTTTGATGTTTGCATGTGTAAAATTCGGTTTTTTGCAGGTACTCATCCAATACTATTGAGCCAAACACTTTATTAGGCACTAATTTAGGATCACACTTATCCCTATCCCCATCGTTAACCAACCAAATTAACGTAAATGCCCGGCTAACATAAATGATTAAATATTTTAAGATTATTTTATAATCTTATTTGTAGCACGTACAAATGTATGACGTAGAGAGATATTAAAGTATTACATTTATGTTAGCTTTCCTTAGTTCGGAGATCCCGGACTAAGGGGGTCCGTAAGGATTCAAACTTACTAAAAGGTGATCGTTGTCACAAGCTGTTTATTTTTGATGGAAATTTAGTTCCATAACCCCTTCATCTTTGGTATACCAAATCAATAATAATTTTTATCGAAATAATCACCAATATGATTATTTTGAAAGTTAATTGCGATTGATTTTTTTGGTATGTAGGAGAAGTGTAGGGTTATGCTACCGAAATTTCCTCAAAAACAAACAGCTTGTGACAACGATCACCTTTTAGTAAGTTTGAATCCTTAAGGACGGGCTTAAGTGATAACATAATTAAGGCATTTCTCTTCTCATCTTTGAAGTCAACAACGGGTTAGGTTTAGGTATTCTTCATACGTTCTCCTACATTAACGCAAAGTTTAATCATCCCATCTCATTTGACAATATGAATTGTTTCATTCTGGTTGATCAATGTGGCTAATATTTAGTGGATGTATAAGCGTGTAGTAGATGAATGTGTTATATATACCTTTCAAAGAGGTGTTTAGGAATTTATAGAATTTTCTTATACGCAAGGTTCCCGTGTCGTGGATTCAAACGGATCTATCTTGTGCCTGTGTCTAAAATGTCGTTTAACGAGGAAGAAATACAAAGATGAAACTCGGTTACATCTTTATAAAATGGGTTTCATAGAATGATATCATATTTAGTGGAGGCATGGTGAGGATTACGAGGACAAGATGAATGAGTCAAAAGAAGTGGACAATATTAATCTATTTGTAGATATGGTTATGAATGTTACGGGTCTAGATTTTAACGCTGCTTTTTTAGTTGATGAGGAATCATATGAATAGTCTGCAGAATTCTACGAGTTGTTGAAAAAAGTAGAAGAGTCATTGTGGTTGGTTTGCAAGACATATTCAAAACTCACTGCAATTTCGGATCTTCTATCGATGAAGATGGAGTACAATATGACTGATCGTAATTTTGATTCAATATTTAAGATTATCATAAAATTGTTAACAAAAGATGCAGAATTACCTGATAATTATTACAAAACGAAAAAGATGATGCAGAAGATGGGTTTAGAGGAAGTTAAAATAAACTCTTCTATAAATCACCATATTTTATATTACGGTGAACACCAACATTTACAACAGTGTCCTGAATGTAACGAGCCAAGATATCAGGACTCCAGTAAGAGTGGAACGAAAATCTCAGGAAAGATTTTACGTTATTTTCCGTTGATGCCGAGATTGAAACGACTATATTACTGCAAAGAAATGGCGAAGCATATGACATGACATACGGAACAAAAAGTCGATGAGTACATGAAGCATCCATCCGAGTCTGAATGTTGGAAAGTATTGATGTCAACTTTTCCTACGTTTTCTGAAGAAAGAGGAATGGTGTTATCGGTTTATGTTTAGACGGGTTCAATCATCATGGAAGAAGTTAAGATTACTCTTGTTGGCCAGTAATGACAACACTATACAATCTACCCCCATGGTTATGTAATAAGAGACAGTTTATGTTTCTATCATTGTTGGTGTCAGGACCTACACATCCGGGAAAATATATCGACGTTTATTTACGCCATCTCATATATGAATTGAAAATGTTATGGGTCAATGGAGTTGATACATATGATGCAAATAAAAATCAAAATATTTAACATGAAAGTAGCTCTACTTTGAACGATAAATAACTTCATGGCATATGGAATGTTATCTGGATGGAGTACGCATGGACGCAAAAGTTTTCAATATTATATGGAAGGTAGTAAATCATTCCAGCTTCAACACGATCAGAAACCGTGTTTTTTTATTATCACAGATGTTTTCTTCCAAACAATCACTCATATCGAAGACAGAAGCAGCCATTTAAAAGGAATACAATAGATCTTACAGATCCGCCACCATTTAAGACAGACAATACGATATTATCAAACTTGGAAGAATTAGAGCAATCAGCCTTAGAGAATGGAGATAAAACAAAAAAATATTCATGCTTTTGGTGATAGTCATAATTGGATTAAGAAGAGTATATTTTGTGAATTATCATATTGAAGCAAGTTACTAATACGACACAACTTAGATGTTGTGCATATAGAAAAAAATATCTTCGACAACATATTCTATACTGTTATGAATGTAACCGGTCGCTTAAAAGATACAGTAAAGTCTCGTCGTGATTTACAAATCATATGCAATCGGCTAGAGTTGCATATAAAGGAATATGATAATGGAAGGGTTGAACCTCCTAAAGCGAAGTATATATTAGACAGAAATCAAGATAAGCTTGTCTGCGAATGAACAAGTAAATTGAAGTTTTCATATGGATATGCATCAAATTTTTCCAATTTGGTTGATTTAAAGAAGTTATTATTTAAGGGAATGAAAAGTCATGATTGTTATGTTTTCATGGAAATATTACTACCATCAGTGTTCAGAGGATTGTTAAAAATGTTGTTGATGTTCTATCAGATGTCAGCAGATTTTTTCAGGTTATATGCTCGACACGCATACACCGCACGGAGATAGAATATCTTCAGAAAAATATTCCTATGATTATGTGTAATTTGGAGAAGATATTTCCTCCGTCATTTTTGATTCAATAAAGCATCTGATGATTCATATTTCATATGAAGCAAAAATTGGAGGGTCGATAAAATATCGTTTGATGTATCCATTTCAAATGTATTTATAAATATTATAATCTCCTTGCATTCTTTAATATTTTAATAAAATGTTTACCTATTTCTATATAGGTTTATGTTCTTTCTCAAAAAGAAAGGTCCGAAATAAAAGTAAAGTTGAAGAATCAATAAGTTCGCAGTATATATACGAGGAAGTCGCAACATTCTACACTAGATATCTTCCAGAAGATGTGGAGACAATCCACAACAGATTTACGAGGAATGAGATAATTTATTCGGAGGAAAAACCTTTTGCAGTATCCTTCGTCAATCCACTCAGTTCATCGGAAAGGCAACTGAATGTTTATTATCGAAATAGGAGAAGGATGCAGCAGAGTTATACGTATTAGACAATTGCGAGAAAATAACTATATATGTTCAGTACGTATTTGTATTACTTTATGCATATATACAAATTCAATTTCAAGTAATATAATGTTTCTTTTACTTATTTTAGGGAATTTAGAAAGGAAATTGTCGAGAAAAATCTTATATATTCAGATGACGAAGTAATGAGCATCTATATGAATCAATTTCCAGCTTGGTTTAAAGGCGACTCAAAGCAATTGAATGGTGGTGAACATTATACTCATATTTTAAAATATTTTGGAGAAGGACCTGTTTATAAGGTCCGGTCTTACAACTCTTGCTGCAGCAATGGTTATCGTTTTCATACCTTCAATTTGGGTAAATATTTAACAACTCAGAATCACGGAGTGATGGTTCGTGGATCTTGTTATGAGGAAAATCATATAAATTATTATGGAGTTTTAAAGGAGATACTAGAAGTAGAATACAATATTTCAAGCTTTAATAAAGTAGTTCACTTTTTGTGTGATTGATACGAACCCAATGGAGGTGTACTACTCGATAGAAGAAATAACATTGTCGATGTGATACCAAGAAAATTTATACGCAGATTTGAGCCCTTCGTTTTAGCTTCTCAAGCGGACCAAGTTTGTTATCTCCCGTAAGTGTCAAAGAAGAGAAAGAGCGTTGAAACTTTAACTGTTGTGAAGATAAATTCTCGAGGTTATATTTTTAATGAATACATTCATCATTAAGATGACATAAACGAAGCATTCACACCGACACATGAACGAATAAAGGTAACAGAAGAAGTCCCAATCATCGAATCGATTCAATTGGCTGATAATGAGGTGTTATGTGTTGACCTACAAGATGATTCCGACTCCATAAAAGATGATTCAGAAAACTCAGAAATCAAAACAATGCCCTTTAATCCCACCGAAATAAATGATGAAGATTAGTTGTAAGTTTTATTACATTATTATGATCGAATTAGCTAAATTATTCATTAATAACTATGTAATTAACTATTACATCATCAATAAAGTCATGGCAGGTTTTGGACATGACGGGTCTCATGGATCTCATCGATTCAATCGTCCATCCTCCTCAGACACACGTTCGTCCAGTAGGCAGCCAACCCCTGATGTTGTTTTAGATTCACAGTTCGACGATCTCCGATGGGTCATAACCTACTACGAGTCCCTTGGTTATCCTCCTCCACCCTTTTATATAGGCAGCTATGGAGAGCCATCTACCTCAGCCGCTCCTACTGCATTCCCGATCTCGGTCCCGATACCTGTACGGACATCGTTGGGTTCTGATTCTCCTTCTTCTAGACGTCCGAGCACCTCCATTCCTTTACCTACTAGAGTTGGACAGACTTCGGCATCGGCCCCTTTGTTGGAGGTTACGGTGGATGGGAGGTACGATTTTAATAAATTTTGTCATTTTGATTTTACTAATAAATAAATTATATAATGTTTACAAATTTTACCATATACAGGGATTTTTTGAATAGCAACATGGTGGAAAAGGAGATAACCACCATAAATAAGATACACTTGACTAGCATGCAATTTATATGATATCGCATCCCTGCTACAGAACAAGAGAGACTGTTTGAGATGTTTCTGGTAAGATTAATTTTTAAGAAATGATAAATTTTTTGTCATGTTTTCTTCTGATATATTGCAGTAATTTTCAGAGTATGTATCGCCTAGTTCTCGGTTTGGGGAAGGAGGTTTGTCGTCGAGCCTTTATTCGATTAATGGAGAAGAGAATGAGTGATATATTTTTCAAGGCAAGGAGAGACTCGCATGCGAAGACGGGATGCGGGGAGATGAATTTTGAGGAGATGAAGAGGTTCCGCCAGCATGGTGCACGGAGGATATGTATTGTATTTCTTGTATAATTTATGATGTAATTTTTAAAGTAATCAATATTCAAAACATATTCCTTGCAGATGGGTGGGTTTCTATGATGCATTCGTTGCAGATGCGGAGTTTGAAGGAGATCCACAGCGAGAATGACAAAGCGTCAAAAATAAAGGATTAAATCGACAAGTAGATCTAAAAGCCACAATCAAATTAGAGCAGAGATGATACTACAATATAAAAATTAATTTTTCAAATCTACTTTAATATAATGCTATGTTGTTACTACATTTTAAAATTAATTTTCAGGCAGCTAGGTTGGAAAGAGAACCCTCATTTCAGGAGTGGTGGTCTAAGTCTCACATGAATATGAAAGAATGAGAGTCGTAATGGTCCACTCCTGAAGCAGGAGAATTGTTGGTTAGTCTTTTACTTTATTTGCAATGTAAAGATATATTATAACTTATTCTTCTCTATTTTATTTTGCATTTCAGGATCGTTATTTGGCACTATCTGCAGAAAAATAGGGTGGTGATCCAACTGTAGAGCAACCACCATTTGATAAAGCAATTTGGAAGCAGGTATAAATAAATATTAATTTACTATATTCATTTTTATATATAAATGCATATTAAAAAATGAAAATATTATAAGGTGTTGGAGGAGAGGGACATTGTGGCAAACATGAAGTAGGCGCTTGGTGGTCTTCCTCCATACTATGTGGAGGAACACCGTCATTTCTATTCTGCATACTCCCAGCCATCGTACACACAATCACAGTCGTCCCAACCATCATTGCCAATGGAGTCGCAGATGGCGATGATGGTGGAGTAGGTGATGAAGCTCCGAGAAGATTTTACGACGTACATGTAAGTATTATACTAAGAATGAGTAATAATTTTATATTTCTATATCTTCAAAATGCAAATAACATGTATATATCCTCCATATATAATATTGGTCACAAAGGCGTGCATCTCAACCTGAGGAGATTGAATCGGATGACGAAGAGGAGGAGGATAATGACCCTGAAAAGGAGGCACGCATGTATGCTAGGTTCAAGGAGAAGGAGAAGGAAAAAAAGAAAGAAAAGCATGGTTTAACATCAAAAAAATTTAGATCAAAGAAGAAGCGATTTTTGTTGATATTGGCCTGTTTCGTTGTTGAACTTTTAGTACGTCTTTCAAATTGTATGAACTTTGATAGTATAATTTGTTGTAATTTTACTTGTAGATCCTTTCGAACATATATTTGTAGTATTTAGCTCTTAAATATTATTGTTTAATTTCTAAGTTCATGTATATTGTGTGAGTTCGTCGTTTAGTTGACTGTAGATACTCTTATCAACTCTATTAAGCACCTGCAGTGGTTTATTGGCATGCTATACAGGTTCGACGGAGCGTCTAAACCCTGTCGATCGAACCTGTATATTTTTTTCCCGTACTTCAGTATGAGCGAGCACATGTGCTCGCCAGGGGCTCCGTATATGATCGCTATATTTGGTACGGGCGACCATGTAGCCGAGCACATATGTGCACGACTACAGGCGGGCGAGGGCATAGCGTCCTCAATTGCTCGCCCACCTGTCTGGCGACTCTTGTATCAGCGACCACACATGTAACGAGCACATGTGCTCGCCCAGTAAACGAGCGTGCATATATCGTGCACATTACGAGCCATCATGTGCATGCCAATCTCATCTTTTTTGTAGTGGGTCATGTCATGTCACGTCAGTGATTGAAAAAATAACAAGATAAGTACATGAAAAAGTTACACAATGAAGAAATTGTATATAAAGGTAGACCACTACAAGCATGCAAGGAAACATTTTATAAATGTAAATGATTACATGTATGCAAGGAAATAATTTATAAAGGCAAAACCATTGCAAGTATGCAAGGAAACAATATATAAAGGTAACCATGACATATTATGCAATAAAATAGTTTAATAAAGAATAAAGAGCAAGTTGAACAAGAAATTATTTAAGAAAAATAAACCATCACTAGTCGCAAAGCCATCTTAAAGATGTCGATAAGCAAAGTGATTTATATGATAAAAGAAACTTTATCATGTCGTGAATCTTATGAAATATGCCCCAAAAAAGATGAACGACATGAATGTAATGAACATGTAGGTGGTTATTCTAATATCGGTTCGTTGTAATACGACCAATTACGGGTCGATCAGAAATCAAATGAGAATCTCCGAGAGGAGTGGCTTGGTTCAAAATTTCCTGGATAAGTCCATGGTTGAACACATGGACACTACATATTAGCTTACCTAACTGGATTCTAAAATACATGGTCAAGCTTATTCTAAGGGATTATCTACGTCAAGTATACAAAAATAATATAAAGTGGATGCGTGATTTTTATGACTTTTTGATGCATTGACACATATGCTACAAAATGATGATAATCGCAATTGCTTCACAAAACACAAACATAAAAACAATCACAATTAAGCTATGGATTTGATGAACTATAAGTTATAGTTATCCAATATCCAAAGGTCCAAAGATATCATCAATGATCTAGCATTTATTGGACTAAGTCATCAATGCGTCATTTAGTTCAATCACTTTTCACTTCAAATCCATCGAGTCAACCTAATTCAAATTAATCATGAAATAATCATCATAAGGTCTATCATAAAGAACCTGACCGTATCATTAAATTACAAACTAAATCAGGATGTCAATTGATGCATTAGGTTAGTTAATCATGTACTTATGGGTAATTAATCAAGTTTAAAAACCCTAGACCACTCTGAATTTCGATTCAATGAACACAAGTCACGTGAGGGATTTAAAATGTAAAATAGCATGACCTCGTCTTTCAAACAAAACTAAACTTCTCACAAATTATTAATCATGCAAGACATGGACTTAATTGCAACAAAAACATAACAAAATAGTCCAAAATAGAATCATAATCGTAATTACAAAAATTGGTGGGCATGGAGTGTAAATTACCCTTTTTGGAGATATAAATGCAAATATAATAAGTGGGTGAGCTTATATGCAAATTTTCCAGGCGGCACGCCATGCGATGGACCTAAGTGAAATTCATGAAAGTTTGGGCCCATGAGATGCAATTTTCCCAGGCACGTGAGGTGAAGCACATGAGGGCTAGCTCATGACACGGCTTTAGCTCGAGGACGTGGATTGGTTTAGACGACCCGAGCCTTAGGGGTGAACCACTGCTCTTGAGTGAGGTTCGGATATGATTACGACTGCTATATCAGATCAAGGGGATCTGATCCAATGGTACATGTAGCTTATGTTCTTCCCCCTCCTTCATATGTGGCATCGATGCAGCAGAGCTCTGACAAGGTGCTGATGGCTTCTCCTCACTCAGGTGCGATATCTGGAGGTCAGGGAAACCCCCTTGGTCTCGTGCGAAGGAGTTGGGTTGAAGGTCAAGGGTTAAGGAGGTCCGGAGGTCCCCGTCGATGGTCAATCATCAGAGAAGAAAAAGCTCGACCAGAGCTCCATAAAATTTCTGATCATTCAATGTCTCGGACCTTCATGCATTTGTTAGAAACGAAGCTAGAATCCATGAGAATTTATTGGGATGAAGAGGACGTGATATGGAGGCTCAGGCAAAGGCGGATGCTCATAGCCAAATGGGCTTAACTCTCTTTGCGTGGGAGTTGAAAGATCGAAGGTGTAGGAATGATGGAGAGACAAAAATGAGAAGAGATGAATGCACGTGAATCGTCGATGAGTGGCGAAGGTGTTGGAGTGCTCAAATAGTGACTAGAGCGTGGGAGTGCACTGTGATAAATTGAAGAAACAATGAGGCAAGAAAGAAGGACATTACCTGAGAAGAAGATGGTGAACGGAAGAGGCAACAGAAGGACAGAGACAAGCTTGGAGAGTAAGGAAACACTTCCTCGGTCATCGCTTGATACTCATGAAGCGATAGAACTAAAGCTCAAGCGGATGTGAAGCTGATACACATCGGACAAGATGTGGATCATGCCGACGAGAATAAGTTCGTATTCGCACAAAATGCTCACACCATCTCTGTCACATGTGGTGGAGTTAATCTCGGGGTACTCGCACGCACGGGCAGATGGCACGCACAGGTGGTGGAATAGGGATATTTGAAGTCAAAGGGGGTGATTCCATGTGAGCAGACGACGAGCTTCAGCCGCCCCCTTTGACTAGCGGTTGGTGAGGATGTGGACCAAGTGGCATGCAAAGAAGACGAGAGATTGGCCTACGAGAGGGCATGGTCGTATGGGTGAGGGGATGAACACCGAGGTGGAGGAGATGAAAATGTTGGCATCTGGTGTGTTTGAACGCAGGGAGTATGCAGGCTAGAGGTAGAAGATGAAGCTCAGTCGTTGGAGCTCGGTCGTTGGATCAAGTGATCCAACGGCTATTGGCGAGGCGCTAATGAATGGGTGTGATGCCCTTTGATCATCTCATTAGAGGGTTGGGAGCGAGGTGGGTGACTGTAGGAGAGGCGGGCCCCATGGACAACCTTGGAGGTGCCACATGGTCCAATGAGAAAAAAATATAGAAATAAAGATAAATACAAATAAAATATATACACACCTCAAATTAAAACACGTTCAAGGTAAAGTTGTAGATTTCAACTTTCAAGCAAAATTCAAAATGAAAATAAAGCATATGCACAAGATAGATTTTTTAAGTATTTTTAAGTAATGTAAAATACTTAATTTTGTCTTTTGTAATTTTTTGGTATTTTGATTTATAAATAAATTCAAAACAATTATGTAAAATATTAACTAATTTTTAATGCCTTTTTAATAACAAGAAACTATAATAAATAACATAATGTTACTTATGTACACATAATTGGGATTAATTATTTACAATGTATCACGTGTTAATTTTGGTGAATTGATTGTGAATATTATTGAAAAAACTAGATAAGAGGGATAATATCATTTGATACGATGATAACCATGGATTTATCATTACGTTATATTTTTGTATACATTTTACATAAGTATACCCATGTTTATGAAATATGTCAAAATACATCTGTGAGGGAACAAACTTAGACATACATGTGAACAATTAGACATGTTACGATATTTTTCCATGAAAACTCAAGTACATGCAATACAGAGGTTGAAAGACCATTAGCATTCCCATGCATGGACTCCGATACATACTGGACATTAGACTCGTGCAAAATTATATTTATTAGTTCAGATGCAGGATAATGATGAACGTGCATATATGATCATGCAACAATTTCATCAAGATATTCGACGTGGTAACATTTATTGATTGGACATGAAAAATATATGTATGCAACTGGAATAGAGAGTCATGATATGTCATTATCTAGTCTTCTTTTGCAAGCACACCCTTGTTGGTATTATAATAGCGGAACTCTTGATTTTATATGGTGATTGAGTTTTTATGAGAAAGATCAATTGTTAATTTTATCCTCACTGATTACCATGAATGATTCAATAACGTGGTCTTATAACTTAACGATGCATGCTAAAAAAACGTATATGGGTTAATTCAAAAGAGGAGGTTCTTAATTCTCTCTTCTACACGCAACAGACTTGCATAAATTACACGAACGTGTAATGGTAACTTCTTGAATTAAAAGAAGATGAAGGTAGCTTGGTAAATATCAACTTCTTTGTGAGTACCACTCGATTTAAGTAATTATTCCTCAATGATGAAATAAAACAAAACTCTAATATCTCCATCAACCACATTTTCATAGATATCTGATAGGATCTGAAATCGAATATTGGGTTTACCAACTACGTAGGTTAAAAGAACGCGTTTGGAAAAGAAGGTAGTCATCCATTGGTTTATTGATGTTTAAATTATTCTCTATATATTGGCGATGTAGCCTACGTTTGTAGAATGAGCCATTTTCTTAGTAAATTCTAATTATGAGTGAACGGGGACGAGTACCACCGAATCGATTTTATCAAAATTTCTTTGACTTCAATCGACGTGATTGTTTTCAAAAGGAGAAGATCAAATCTAAAAACAAAACTAATGGCACAGTCCGTCTATCTTGAACAAGACACGACATGTTCAGTAATTGGGTTGGGGTATCCTCCTGTAAATAGTAGTTGTTTGTAGGGTTGGGAGGGTTGAAACGATAATTGTGATGTGATGTGACATTGATTATGTGCTATATTAATTTTTTTAATAATTATAATATATTTTTTATGCTAATAATTTTATTTGGACATGGTTAAAAAATATTATACGAAAAAAATCGCTGGATCAATACAAGTAATCCCAACCCAGGAATGCAGGAGTGGAGCTGAGGTTATGCTAGTGTACCTCGGGGTATCCTGGCAACCAAACATGCCCATAAAGTCATCATCCTTTGGATCCAAAGAAACAAATTCAGAACAAAAGTCTCTTCTACAAGGGGGGTTGGGAAAAAAAACCTCGAGAACATAAAATCATCCCCATACCAGTATATCAAAAGGAAGATTCATACGAAGCATGCGATACTTATACAAGGATTGAAAGCAAAACTGTTACCTTATCCGGAATAAAACCACGCACGAGATTGGAACGATTCATGAATACCCTCCACGATTGCAACAGAAATGACCTTCGAATGTTGCGTAGAACAACAACCAAGATGAGAATCCACATCACTAGTCACGGCTTTCAGAAATCAGAAGGCAAAATAATGATATTTTCAGACCTTAAAATGACGAAATAAGGGTGGATTTGCCCTTGCCACGTCGTTCCCCTTCCAACTTCCTAGGTGACCTCCGCACCATGGACATCCTCAATAATGGTCTCTCCTTCTCTCACAGTGTGTGTGTGAGGAAGACTACGTGTTAGGATTTTGGTGGCTGTCGTTAGAGAGAGATGGCTTTAAATAGGTGTTGAGTACATGGTTGCTAATTGAACTAAACATGTTCGTATTCGATTAGAGTTCGTTTGATAATAGTTTGAAAAATGTTTGTTTGCTTCTAAACGAACTGAACATGAACTTCACTGTTTAGTTTGATTGCTTAACGAACTGCACATGAACATAACATGTGTTCGTTCGATAAAAGTTCGAGTTTGATACAAGTATATGCGTGTGTAACTTCGTATTTATACACATGATAAATTTTGGAGTAAAATAAATTATGATATTTATTGGACTTTGTATCACTTTAATTTGAATAACTTCTTATTTTTATCAATTATCGAATCTTATTATCGAACTCTACTTTCAAACTTATTCATATAAACAAGTTTGAGTTAAGCTAAATCGCTAACGAACTATCATCGAACTGAACTCGAATGTTCGTTTTCTGAAAAGAACTCGAACATATTCTATCGATCATTTATCGAAATGAACTCGAACTTTTTTATCGAACCAAACTCGAACATAGTCAGTTCGATTAGCAGCCCTAGTTGAGTACTTCAAAATATGTAATCACCCGTATCTCAATATTTACGAAATACCACTGCACTAATTAAAATGCAAATATCTTGAGCCACACTTGTTAGAATCTCATGCTCTCTAGCTCGTTGAAGATGTTTTGAAAAAACACATCTTTTGAGTATAATATTGACAGAGTTTCAATAATAAAAATGCAAAAAATTGAGATTTTACAATGGAAGTCATTATCGATCACGTAGATGGAAAAGTTTTCTTATTTCCAAAAAACTACATTGAGAATGTTCCAATATAATTTGAGTGTCTACAACAAAGTACCTAGATATTCCATCTGCTGCAAATATTCATCTTTTCAGTTTCCTTGCACCTCAATCGACCACATAGAAGGAACACATGTTGCACACTCCCTATGCCAGCATAGTTGGGAGTCTTATGTACGTGATGGTATGCACAAGACTAGACATTGCTCATGTTGTGATCATTTTTAGCAGATTCACGAGGAATCCAGGGAAGGAGCATTAGTAGGAGATCAAGTAGATTTTTTGCTATCTAAGAGGACTTCTGATATTGACTTCATTTATCGAAGTAATTTATAATCGTATGTTCCTGGAAATTCAGATTCATACTATGATGTAGATGTTTATTATCGGAGATCAACAACATGCAATATATATATCGTGGGATGTTTTGTCATCGATCGAAAGAGCGACAGAGCATATGACTTTTGATGATTCCGTACTACAGTTCGGCGGAGGAACTTTGGGACACCCTTGGGGAAATGCACATGGTGCAGTAGCTAATAGGGTGGCTTTAGAAGCGTGTGAATGAGTCCACGGAATGACTCTTGGGATGATGAAAAAAATCAACCTAATTACTATATCGCAATTCATTGGCCAAACCGAGGTCCTTTGGCTAGTTATACGGCTATTAAGGCCTAACTGCGTTGTTTCTGTCATCATCGCCCCCATTCTTGGACCAAGTGGGGCCTCCGTTTTTTGAGAAATAACAGAGTACTGGTTCAATACTAAATGGCATTCATCCAATTCACAAACGTAATCTGGGGTGTAATTTCAAACATTATTTGGAGTTGCTCGATGTTGATAAATGGTAGAATTCATAATGAAAGGAGGGATTGGTGTTGTAACAGAGCTGTTCAGAGGTTTTAATTCAAATGGAGATTGTTAATATGCCTTGAATTCTTACTATATGTTCCGTTGAACTCGATTGAACAACCACATGATACCATTTTTGCCACCATACGACTCCAATACGGAGGTTTCGTTGCTCGGTTAACAACCTTGGGGGTGGGGGGGGAGGGAGGTGGGAGTAGGTACGCACCTTCCTTGCAGGGATTGCATGAAACAACACCCCCGACCTGAAACATATTTTCTATATGGGTATTCAGATCTATCTGCATCAGAAATTTATTTGTAGTGGGAGTATTATATGAATCCTTAGGGTTAGGGCTCTTTGTATTCTCTATATTCTTTCCTATCCACAAATAGTGAAACCTATCACTGTCATCTGAGGAGGTAGCCCGGCTATGGGCGAACCCTTTAAATCCACATGTTTGCGTACTTGATCATGTTTGTGTATATCTGCTTCCGCTACTTGTGATAGTAACTTGCCTCTTAATGCTCTATTAAGATGATTATGTTTGAAATATAATTATATGTATATAACTTGTTCATTATTTCATCAAACACGACGAACACATATAATTATTTAATTAATTTATATTAGTCTAGACTACTTAAAATGTGTATTATGTATTTATTAAAGTGATATGTATCTATGCATGTAAATTCCATAGTTTTTTGAATTTGTGTGTGAAAATAAATCAACTGTATAAGATAATATGACTATACAATATAACCGAGATTTATCTTATGCCGATATTTCATAACTTCCTCTGCATTTTCCCAAGCGATTGAAGTTTTCTACTTTTGCACATTCTTTATGTGATTAATAATGAATCTGCTAAATTTGGTTTATAATATATATGATACTCGTATGAACTTATATACTGTAATCACACATGCTTTAGTTGAACTTCAGTATTTATTAACTACTTTTACATGGATTATTAAAAATGTCATTATAACTATTTTTCACGTGATTCATATATCTACTTATTTCAAATATCATTTTATTACGAACGTGAACAAATATTACTTAAATATTACTTATGTGAGATAGTGACCAGACAATGTTGTTGTACAAGTCTTAGATGAATTCAGACATTTCATATTTCTAGTTGTATTTGCCCAAATGACCATAATTTTTCCCTGTATATGGTAATATGTGTTACCAATATGATGCTAATTTTGAGTTTATTTCAAATTGTGTACGACAATTTGTAAAATTCAAAGCTTGTTGATCTGATGGCATATCAATATGATTACAATTATAAGTTATGAAAATTATTAAATCATGTTATAGATGTTCTTTTCCCTTTGATTTCACATCAAAAACACACCACGATGTCCTTCGTAAATCGTTACATATAACTGAAGTTATAAAATCTAAAAAATTGTGGTATACACTAGAGTTTTGCATTGATAGATATGTTACAGTTTGGGAGGAATTCGATTCGGGGATGAGCAAGAATAATGATGGAGAATAAGGAGAATAATGATCTATTTTTTGTTCGGCTGGAAAGATAAGAATAATGGTGGAATAAAGTGAAATAATGGGAAGTGGATGATTATAGCCGTACTCTTGAAAATTGCGTTAGGCGGAGAAATGACCCATTGTTCCCGTGCTTATTTTTCAAACGAACACGGCCTTAGTAATTGCCTAATAGCTAGTCTTTTTCGAATATTTTATTTGTATGCTGTAGAATGATCCCAATTTCCTGTGCTCAATTAAAATGGATTGGTTAGACGTCAAAATATATGGAAGATGGTATCCATGGTCGATGTTAATAGAGAACGAGTCTATTTTTTCTAGTCTGAAATATCCAATATCATAAAATGATAAGTTGAGAACTCAAAATGATATGCTTGGTTGATGGCTTGAACAAATTAGTTAATAGAAATATCACTTGGAGTGCGATGAAGCAGTGCATAGGAGGAACAAGAACCTTTGAATTGCGATTGGACTTGAAGTAGAAAGCTTTTCATTGCACTTTCTTAGGTGTTTATTCTCTTATTTTTCATTTATTTTCCTATGGTTTGATGGTACATCTCGGGTGTGCAACATGAAGATAGCTGATACATGCTTCTCCTATTTGACGCACGAACCACAAGACATAATTAGGGCTGCTAGTCGAATCGAATTGACATGAACAAACCTATATTCGAGTTCGGTTCGATAAGGAAGTTCGAAAGTTCGAGTTAGGTTCGATAGAATATGTTCGAGTTCAAGTTCATTTAGAAAACGAGCGTTCGAGTTCGATTCGATAATAGTTCGTTAACAATTTAACTTAACTAAAAATTGTTTATATGAACGAGTTTGAAACTTGAGTCCGATAATAAGGTTCGAAAAGAAGTAAAATCAAGAAATTATTCATATTAAAGTGGTACAAAGCCCAGTAAATATCATAATTTCTTTAACCTCGAAATTTATCATGTGTATAATTGAAGTTACACACACAAATACACACATGTATGTATACATCGAACTCAAACTTTTATCGAACGAACATATATTATGTTCGTGTTCGATTCGTTAAACTATCAAACTAAAAATTGACATCTGTATTTAATTCGTTTAGAAACGAACACACATTTTTCGAACTATTATCGAACAAACTCTAATCGAATACGAATATGTGCAGTTTGATTAACAATCATAGACATAATACCGCGAAAGTTGAGTTCTCTCTCTCCGACCTTGACATGTGGAATTCCTATGCACTCAGTTCAACTCTTTGTGGCCGAAAGGTTGACGTTGTTTTAGAGTTTCATGAAAGTTATTCTTTTTTTCCTTGGGGAGTAGGTTATGGTGCAATCTCATCGAGCGAATGGTTGTATCCTAAACCTTTCGCTACCCCATTCAAGAGAACACGGTATTAAGTGCTTAAGCGGTAACCTCAATGATAATTGACAATGATATTAGAGTAATAAATCATAT
This sequence comes from Ottelia alismoides, assembly GCA_037367405.1. Classification (NCBI taxonomy): domain Eukaryota; kingdom Viridiplantae; phylum Streptophyta; class Magnoliopsida; order Alismatales; family Hydrocharitaceae; genus Ottelia; species Ottelia alismoides. The sequence goes on from JAZKJV010000210.1 coordinate 18,608, forward strand.
TACTCGAGTATTGTACATCATTAAGTAATAATTACTCCTACCTCTTAAATCGTAAGTTGGATCCCTAAATATGGGATGTTGAGTGAGTTCCACCACGCGACAACCTTTATGTTATAAATTGTATGTGACATGAGACACCAATGCATAGGAAGAACATGGTTGCACATGTGATTTAGACAATGGCGAGCAATATATGCGATTTATGGGAACTTGGGAATGGTATCATGCGCATAAAATCATCCATGTAATATAGGCCAGAGCAAAAAGATAACCGATCAACATGATAATGTCATCATTTGTATCTAGATACTACTTCTACATGAAATCATTTAGGTTTCATATATACACTTCAATGTAGTCGCAAAAACTCACCACAATAATTGCCCATTTTTTCTTCTAGTTGAAATGTTTGGAATTCACTGCAATAAACAAATCATTTATATATTACTGCTCGTACATTGTTGACATAATCTATTTTTTCAACATATCGACCATACACAACTTATGTGACTGCTTAATGTCTTGTTTAGTTGTTGATAATCTCACTCACTAACTTTTTTTGTGTTTCGCTTGCTTTGTACTATGTTCAATCCATTACGGGTATGCCTCATAAGTCTTGATGTTTACCTTACATTGTGTTCAATTACTTAGGAAACTCTCATTGTCATTGCAAATTATTCTAGAGTAACTAGGCAAAATTACATCAAATCTTGGAAGATATCTCATAGCTAAACCAAAATAGACCTTAGAATCAGTTACTTCAAATAATCAACTTTTATATGTGAATTTAGAAATGCACAAACGTAGTTGCGTTGGATTCATCATTTTAATGAGATGCTTCAATCGAGCCTATATTAACCACATCTTAGCTCGAAAAACATATCAAAATTACAAGATTTCACAAATAACACCCTTATTTAAAATACTCAATTTGTTTGACTCCCGATATATGTAAAGAGTTCCTTGGTCTGTCTTTATATCGACTCATTTAATTACTTCATTGTTTTTCACTAGATTCACAACATATTATAACTTCATGCTCCACTTATGGTAAATGAGCGACACACCTATCTGAATCAATTTGTGAAAACTCCGAGGTGTGATTTTTTTGCTTTCTTTCTTTCCATATATTATGATGTCAATGATATTTTTTTACTTGTATGCTTAATGCTTCACCTACATTGTACGAACAAGTTCTTCAATAGTTAATTTGAACCGTTTAGAGCAACAAAGAGGTCAAATAAAAAAAGTAAATAATGTCCGGTGTGGATGATATATGGGCATGTTTGGTTGGAGGGTTGGACAGGGTTGGCTTGGCCCAACCCGGGTTACTCCTCATACCAAACAGGGTTCTCCTCCTCACAGATTCACAGGGGTACCCCTGCCCAACCCAACTCTATCCAACCCTGCAACCTTATTCCAAGATAAAAAGACCTAAACCCTCACAGTTACAAGCTTCGTTTGCTTTCCCCCCTCCCCAGGTTGCCGGTTGGTCGAAGAAAACCTAAACCCTCGTTGAACCCCGTCTCCCCCAATCTCCATTTTCTATCACGGCGAGAGATGAAGAATCTGAAGCTCTCGACGGAGCTCCCGGCGAGGCTCCATCTGCGATCGGAAGGGGAGACCCTCCTATTCTCCGCCATCGACGCCGAGCAGAACCGTGCCTTCTTCGCCTCCTCCTCCAACGTTCTCTACGCCCTCTCCCTCGCTCCACTCCATGTAAGTATAATTATCTAGGGTTCGTGTTTGTCTGACTTGCGATGCAATTTATGGCAGAGAAGACTACGTGATCGCAACCGGTTTCGATTTTAGTTACAGGTTCCAGAGAGTTTTTGTTTTCGAGTTAAAAATGGTAATTTGTCGACAGGGTAGCTGTAGGGACATTAGAAGTGATCCACATCCAGTTGACGGGCATCATAAACGATGCTGACGGTGGGGAATTGTGAAATGGAGGCATCACTAGATAATTCGGATTCCCAAGTGATATGGATCGTGATGTATATTCTTTTTTTAAGAAAACAATTCAAGGATAAGGAGTGTAGAATTGAGTGATCTTTTGTTTCCGAGTGTTTCAATGCTGGCCGATGCGCTGGTTCGAAGGTGTGGGAAGTTGGAGGTTGGTCTTTGAAGGAAGATCACACTTATCTCACTTGTTAGGTCTAAGATCGAGTATGATTTAATGCTGATAGTTTTGGTGGCAATGATTTATGTACGATATTTTAGAGTGTCAACGGAACAATGTGGGATTCATGGTTGGTTGTTCCTATCTGGGTTTTTTTATCTTCATATTAATGTTATTTTGGTGCTTACGGTACGCCGTGCCATGATGTATGGTGTGTTTATCTTTCCTTAGCAGTCATTTACGTAAGCTAATCTCTAGTGGCCTTCCCGTGGCTATTCAATGATACATGTTATGCAAAAAGTTATAGATGCATTCGGTTTTCTAACAAGCTTAAGAACAATTCAAGAGAAGGATCTACATTTAGATGGATTTACTATTTACGTGGGCATCACCTGCAAGTGAATACGGCGAAATAAATTGGGTTAATTTTAGCTCTATTCTTTTGTTATGGATTTTTGATTGTTGTTTTGGAATGGTTTCCGTTCTGTCCGATTCTAAAATTTTGACATTGTGAATTCTCATTACAAATTTACAACAAAGTCTGTTTTGTCATTTTTAATTGTAATATAACCTGGGATTTTTACTTGGATGCTTCTTATAAACATTTGATGCTACACAAATACCGGTCTATTTTAAATGATAACCTTGAATAAATTTTCTAGAAATATAATAAGCAGGATTAGTGCAGAATATGGACCCCGTGGAAACAATAACACAGAAGTTTAAGCTTTTTCATGTGTTAAGTAGGCATCAGATTTTTGTCAAAAGTGAAAATAATAGAATGGTCAAATGCTCTGATTCCTTGAATCCAAGGGTTACGAGAGGTGGAAGGCTATTTTGAGAGAGAGAGAGAGAGAGAGATGGAAGGAAATATTTTGAGTTTCAACAACCTTCCATTTTCCCTTGCAAGGCCACTTCAGCCCTTACTTTTTTTTCTGTGTGATCATTGTATGTACCACTATCTGGAATTGCGAGTCTACTCATCTTAGTGCCTCATTCAGACTCTGAAATAATGTTTACTATCCCAAAGAAAGGGATTTTCATTAGAAACAAAATTAGAAATTTTGGATGGAGGCGGAGGGAGCGGGCAACATTGGAGCGAGAGTGAAGACGAGCGGCATGATCAAGCATGTGAGTTTGAGGGCTCGTGATCATGAGAGGACTAGTGAAAGTTTCGAGGAATTTTGCTACGAGGATGGGCCGGCGGAATCAACATGGAAGGATATGATCGTTGGAACTGGGAGGAGAAGGGAGGAATAATAGTGCATGAAGGAAGTTGTTGAGGGCTCTGTGTTGTTTAGAGATGTCGATGTGGATGATCTGGGTGTTGATGACGGAGGTCCATGGGCCTGTGGCATCGGGTTGAGAGAATATGGTGCTCGATTTTATTTAAGTCGGTTGTTTGTGACATCATAAGGCGTGTTCGTTTTCACTCTGGAAAGCATGGGCTAGGGATTGCTTAAGCATGGACGTTGTTTGCTTCAGGTGTGGACTAGAGGGGCATTGAGGGAAGGATTTTGATGAAGCAAGGCATTTGGCAAAGAAGAGCTCTGTTTGTGTTTGTTTCGCATGTTCAAGGCGTATTGTTAGCGGAAGGTTGTCAGAAGGTCTGCGCTTGATTGCAAGCTTCTTGGGATTGGCAAGGCAGATGGATGTGTGGAGGATGTTGTTAGGATGGGGAAGACTCTTCTCTTTATGACGGGCTTCTCCGAGGAGGATGTCCGAGGCTTGCTTGCAGGTGATTGGACGTCCTCCCTAAGTTTGTTAAATGATGTCCCCCCATTTATAGGATGGTGTTGAGAAGATTGATCATAGTCGAAGTGTTGATGTCTCCAATTTCCCTCTCTGTCGGGGATTTGAGATGATAAGTGAGGCGCTTGCATATGTAGGTGAATTGGTAGTGATTATACGGGATGGTTTGCGGTTTAAGGAGGAGTTGGAGACTGTCGTGTAGTTCAAGGGAACAACACCATCGTTGGTGGTGATGCGTGTTGGTTGTGCTTTGTTTTTCTTACAACTATCATTGATGGTCAGGGAGGGTGCCATGGTTGGAAGCTCCATTGCGGCGATAATGGTAGATGCATCAATGGTTAAGGTTCTAGATCTTGATTCTTCGATGCGTGTCTTGATAGATCGACCTCGATGTAGATCACACATATTAATGGTGTGATTTTCTATTAGCTGCAGCATGATTTAACAACTTAATTCAATCGATACTAACCTCGAAAGCCATTGCAACGTATCGTTTTGGATGGAGTTGGTGGGGTATCCCCCTTCAGATTTATTTCACCTTCATTGACATGTCTGATATGAAGCAATCAGATATTGGAGCTTCGACTGCATGTTCTTTGCAGTATTTCTTTGCTCGATCTCACTGATGCGGATCTCAACATGCCTAATACGGGCCATATAACACTCAGGTTGATGGAGCGGGCATTTCTAGAAGTAGCACTCGAACGATCTTATTTCCAGCCGGGAGACGGGTGGGGTGAAAAGACTATGTTTTGCTTGTGATAAGGAGTGTGCGACAAACTTAGGGTTGAGTGGTGATGGTGCTAAAGGAATGGTTGCTCGAGCAACATCCCTAGAGTGTGCATGGTTATTTTGTCAACTATCATGCCTATCAAGGGGAGAAGCCATAAATGAAGCCAATTAAGGAATGTGTCGATGGTAGAGGCGGAGATAACGAGTGGTCGATCAGATGCTGAACTTGTTTTCTGACACAGGCGACATAAATCTGATACTTCAGCTTGTGATGCACATCTCCTGGAAGAAGAGTCCATTGGTGTAACTCATGCTAGCAATGTGGGGATGGAGGAGTTTGCTGGAGTGGGCAGGTCATTACTACCTCAATGATAGACGAGATGATAAGAAGCAAATGAAATTCATGGGGTAAAGGATGGTCTGCATGGCCGCATGGCAGACTTTATTGAGGTGGAGGTTGCTGGGAGAGCCTGTCGATTTTTCAATGAAGGTTGTATTTTGGAGTGAGAGAGGGTTGGGTAACCATGAGAAAATGATGACACCAGGATCATCTATTGGACTATGACCAACGGTGTGGTGTGTTTATTGGAGACTAGCAAATGGTATCGGAATATATGGAAATCTGTTCCGGCTCCAAGGTTGACGGATTTTAGAGCAATTGATGTTGTGGGTAGATATGGTGGGATCGTTATTGTAGAGACCATGGAGGGATTTATATACGTTATGACTTTTTGGAGAAGAATATACATTATGATTATACTTGAGCATTTAATGAATGAAGTTAGGGTGATGATTACCTCGGTGCATGGTCTATATGGGACACCTCAGAGTAGCGAGCTACGTGAAGAGTTACTTTTGCTGTGACCTTCAACATCACATTGCTTGTAGACAATCATCTTAGAGTACGTGGTGGGAAGGAACCAGGACCTGGGGCATTTTCAACGTTTATTTGGGATCCATTGCTAGAGACTATCGATGCATCGAGCAGTAAGTACACTTGGAGGAATTTCTTCTAGATCTTGCATTGATCTTTTCTTTGTGTTGGTGGAGCTCACAGAGTTATTTCAATTAGGATCTGTTCGTTTTCTTGACAAGGACTCATTTGATCATATGCTAATGCCACTCTGTTGGGATTGAGGGGAGAGTAACCATCCAAACTCAATAGTTCATTTCAAATGATCGTGGTTGCTGAATGATGTCTTTCGGAAAATGAAGACAACTTTCTAGCTGAATTAACATGTGGGGGTTTGGTTGGTTGATCATTACCGGGCATATATAAATAGCTGAATTATCATGCAACTAGTGGCTGTTGGCTTGGAAGAGGGGTGGGGAGGCTTTCATAGGAGCTTGCAGATTGCTTGTTATTTCAACGTGCAGGAGGTTCGTGATGCGATTTTCGATTTATATACTGCTAGATGCTATGGTCTCTTAGATAAATGTCGTTTTAGATGTTTCGCCAAACCTGGAAATTGTTTTTTCAGACATGTCGCCAGAATCACAAAAAATCATGGAAGTGGCTATAAAATTAGTTTTTATGAAAGAAGGGTTTTAATGTTCTTTAATCAATAAACAAGATATAAGTACATACTTATTTGCTAAATAATACAAGCTTTGTATTAGTATTGTCATCATAATCTTTGTACATGCTGATATACATACCGATAAGGCATGCAATTAGAAGTTTATTCATGTAGAGTGCATAAATAAGTCGAAATAACTAGTAATACATTCTCATAAACTCAAAATTCATAATATACTGATACAATAATGAGAACACTTACCATATGAATAGGTTGAAAAAATTGTCATCATAAATCAGAATTAAGGCTAGAAATAGATACATTAATACAACAACAAAGCCTTCTCCCACATTAAATATGATCAACTACATGGATTTTTCCTTTTTCAGATCTATTTTGAATCCTGTTCAGAATTAGATCCGAATAATTAAGATCCCTTTGGATAGTCTCCTTCTAATACTTCTTGAGCCTTCCTCGCCCTCTTTTAGCTGGCTGAACATTCCAAATCTCGCATCTTCTAACTAGTGCATCAATAGACCTCTTTTTGCAATTGATCAAATGACCTTAAACGTTTTTCTCTTATCTTATCCTCAATCGGAGCTACGCCAACTTTATGTTGATCTCATTGTTTCAAATTTGATCTTTTCGTGTATGACCACATATCCATCGTAGCATTTTCATTGATGCTATTATCATTTTCTACACATGTCTATGGTTCACATGGCAACAACAAGATCTATAGATCATAGTAGGTCTCAAAGTTGCTTTACAATACTTCTTTCTGATTTTCAAAGGAATTTTCTTATCACATAGAACAATAGAGGCTCCTCTCCACTTTAACCAACTCGATTCATTTCATGAGTAACATCTCCATTATTTCCCCCATCATATTACAAAATAGATCTCACGTATCTAAGAGAATCTTTCTTTTTAATGTTTTCTTCTTCTATCTTCACCTTGATTCCTTCACTGTCGCTTCCATCAAATGTGCACTCCATATATTCATTCTAAGCCATACTTATATGAAACCCTTTAGTCTCTAAGGCATGTCTCCAAACCTCAAGCTTCTCATCAACACAATATCCTCGACAAACAACATGCACCCAAGGTTTGAAAAAAAACTAAAAACATAACGAGGTAGTTTGCCTGGAATTGTGGCGAGACGTAACCTCGAGGTGTAAGCCTCCGTTTACAAAGATACATGCCTATAAAAACTACAATAAAATATATATTACTGAAATTATATATATTCTTACTAACATATGATATATATTACTATAATATATGATGATATTTTAAAGATAAGTATTGAAGAGTTTTATGTTATGGTACTATTTTACAATTTTTTATTTCTTTTGTTCGTAATATGTAATTTATCCATTAGGGTTTCTCTCTTCTATATAAGGGAACTCTTGGGCTTTATGAATAAACAAAACATGTATTCTCTTCCACATGGTATCAGAGCGACGGTCCTAGATCGGAGCCATGAGCTGAAGAAAATCCTAACCCTACCTCCAGCCCATCTCCGCACGTCGTCCAACACCTCCAGCAGGATCGTGCATCGCCCCTAGCAGCACCACACACCGCCTAACACTCCAACGAGGCCGTGCACCGTGCAATCGACACCCAACGCTGCCACACAACAGCCAAGGTGCCATCCAGCGGCTCTAGCGTCGCCAACAACCACTCGATGTCGCTCAACTATGTCGTGCGGTGCTGTAGCAGCCTGTGCGGTGCCGATATCCCCCGGTTGCGCCACCTGTGGGCCCAGTGGCTCCTTGCACGTCGTCGCGCTACTGTCGAGATCCTCGTGAACCCCTACAATCACGATTTTTGGTCTGATTTGAATGATTTATCGTCTGATTTACCATATTTTTATTGAAATCATACCACATTTCTTTTGCAAATAGTTGCGATATGAGTCTAAGATCACAACCATCTTGTTTCATGCATGTTTAGACGCATCATGATTGGTCTAAAATCCAAGTGATTGTTCACGATGTTAGAAAGCATAGTTGATACGCCATCTATGGATGCGTTCAAGGGTCCCACACCTACTGCCAAGATGGACGGTACCAACTACATGTTGTGGACAATGCAGTTTAGGAATCTGATGTAGTGCCATGACAAGAAGCATATTCTGACGCATGATGAGCCGACGGACAAGATTGAGACTAATGCCTTATGGGAGGTTGATGATGCATATGCCAAGATGTGGCTATTTAGTACCGTTTTTATGGAGATAGTCAACGATATTCTTTGTCAACCCATAATAAAGGCAATGTAGGGACATTCTTGTAGGGTCATATTCTCAGGCGAAAAATAAGTCGAAGATACTACAGCTCCAACACGACATCTTCACAACCAAAGAGGGTGATCGTCCCCTTCATACCCTGTATACATCTCTGAGGGGTATGCTTGAACGACTTCACAACTACATACCCTTGACGACCTCTCCAGAGCAGCACAAGGCCTACAGAGATTCTTTCATGACTGGTGTATTTCTGGTTGCCCTTATTCCAGAATATGGTTCGACTCACTCCGTGCTTCTTACCGATGTTACCATACCTCCTATGGAGGATGGTTATCGCATGCTGAGCCAATTGAGTATCTCCTCTATTACACCTTCTCAGACATCGTCAACTATGGCGGCATCACGTGGTAAATGTGGATCTACTCCTTTCAGAAGACAAGGCACACACACTAGAGGCGGTCCATGCCCGTGTTAAACATGTTCATGCTGCCGCCATTCAGGTCATTTTGAGGATATATGCTACTCCAAGCATAGATTCCCACCATTAGCTCGTGTCGCAGAGCAAATTCATACTGCTCCTGATCTCACTGATTATCACTTCGATGATATTGTTGCTCACCCGAGAGACATCATGCATCCAGTCACTGGATCTTCTAGCACCGGTCCATCAGACACTGCAACCTCTGCCTCTACTAGTAGCTCAGGTATTCCTCATGCCTTTATTGGTCCCTCTCGACCAAATCATTCAGGGTGGACTGTGGATTCCGGAGCACCACTATATCCACGGAGATAGATTGTAGTTTTGGTACATACAGTCCATCATAACCAGGTGGATCGGTAGTGATTGCTGATGGGACTCAGTCCCTAATTACTGGACAGGGGGAATTCATTTGACACCCTCCATTCACCTGCAGAATGTTCTTCACGCATCAGCCTTTTCCATGAATTTACTGTCTATTTGTCAGATTACAAAAGATTTACATTGTCGTGCTATATTTGACCGTAGTTCCATTGTTTTTCAGGATATACTCACAGACAAGGTGATTGGATGTGATCGTGAATATGGAGGGCTATACAGGTTGTCTCAGTTTTTGTATGCTGGTGCTACTTCCCTCTCTGCAGGATCCATTTCCCCTACATGTGGCATCTCAGATTCGGCCGCCTATCGCTGCAGAAAATTTGTCGCCTCATACATGGCATCTCTATCAAGTCTAGTTTTCAGTGTGGGTCATGTAAGCTTGGAAAGCATTATCGGTCCAGCTTTCCAAGTCGTCAAGGTCAGAGTAGTCATGGTCTGTTTGATTTATTTTATCTGGATATGTGGGGTCCAAGTCGTGTACCTGATCATTAGGGATACATGTATTGTCTTGTTTGTGTTGATTTTTCCAGACTGATCCGGGTTTTTATTTTGAAGTAAAAGTCTGAGGCGAGTATTATTATTCAAAATTTTGTGGTTGAAATCAAAAATATTTTCTCTGCCTCAATAAAATACTTTCGTTCGGATAATGCGCTTAATTTTGTACCACACATTTTTTTACAATGTGTTAGCTCACGTGGCATCATTCATTAGACTTCTTGTCCTTATACGTCTCAACCAAACGGTGTGGCAGAACGCACACCGATATTTTCTAGATATCGCCAGGACTCTCCTCATACAGAGTTGGACTCTGCATTCTTTTTGGGGTGATGCTGTGATGAAAGCTTGTTATCTCATAAACTGGATGCCTTCCACAATGTTGGGTGAAAATGCACCGTTTGATCTTGCTTTTCCTGATAAAGACTTCTTCTCTCTTAGCCCACGAGTATTTGAGTGCGTGGCATTTGTCCATATCCTACGTCCTAGTCATGACAAGCTCTCTCCTCGAGCTGTCAAATGTATGTTTGTTGGATACTCCCGCACTTAAAAGGGTTATCGGTTTTTTGATCATGTACGGGGATAGTACTATGCCAGTGATGATGTCACCTTCTTTTAGTCCATCATGTACCACTTTCCTACTTGTGACAAGATGAGTCCTTTGAGTCTGAGGATGCTGTTATTCTCCCAACTACACCTACACATATACCTCAGCCTGCACTCCATGTTCCAACACATTCTTCAGCATTCAACACACACCGGGTAATTTTTGAAAATTTGATTTTGACTGATGGAACTAATGGTGTGCATGATGTATAGGATGATCATGCAGATATACATGTTGAGCCAGAACCACTAGCAGAGAATGATTTAGGGTTGTCCATTACCTTGTGGAAATGCAACAATTCTTGTACACAATATCCAATGATAGGTCAGGTGTCTCTGGAGAGGCTTTCACCGGACTCTGGAAGTTTATTATGGAATTATCTGTTGGTGAAATCCCACGCACATATCAGGAGTCACTTAAGGTGAATGAATTACACCTGGCCATGGAAGTATATCTTTGCAATAAGCAAAGTGAGTCAATTCATGGAGCAACCAAGACACCCATATGGATGCGGTCCATATGATTTTGAGGTATCTGAAGACCTCACCTAGCGCTGGTCTTTTGTTTAACGGAGGCACATCCCTTGCTATTAGAACTTGTGCAGATGTAGACTATGCAAGATGTCCCAAGGACAGGAAGTCAACTTCTGGGTTTACAATATTTGTAGGGAATTCATTTGTATCATGGAAGAGTGAGAAACGGGCAGTTGTCGCCCGATCGAGTGCTGAATCAGAGTACAAAGCTATGGCACAAGGCAACACAGAGATGATGTTGGTTAGATCCGTTCTATCTGACTTAGCCATTGGGATGCCTCTTCTTATGTACCTCCAATGCGACAACCAGGTCGTACTATCCATTGCCAATAATCCAGTCTTCCATGAGCGAACCAAGCATACCGAGGTAGACTGCCACTACACTCGAGATACGATTCAGAAGGGCCTCATTTCTACATCCGATGTCAGTTCTAGTGAGCAGACAACATACATGCTCACCAATGCTCTAACTAGAGGATCCTTTCAGAGACGCTGCTCCAAGCTGAGCCTGATCGACATCTATGCTCCAAGTGGAGTGGGGTGTTTAAGAGTTTTATGTTATATCATTGTTTTACAGTTATTTATTTATTTTGTCCGTGACATGTAATTTACCCATAAGGATTTCTCTCTTTTATATAAGAGAACCCTTGGGCTCTATGAATAAACACAATAAGTATTCTCTCGTACTACAGGAACACCAAGAAAAGATATACAACTGTATATGTTTTTTCCTAATTTCCCATCCAATCAGAGGATGAATTTGTTGATATTCCCATGAATTATAACCATCTAACTCCAGTTGAAGAACCATCGTATGCTCTCCCTCCTGTCGTACCTTACCCCAACAAGACGGGGGTCTTGCTGCCCATCATAGTCGGTAATATCACGATCTATCAGCAATATATTGTCGACATATCAGTATCGACGAGATGTAGGTACCGATATTCATATATATATATATATATATCTTTTTCAGGATATCGGCCGATATCTCGTGACATATCGGAGATATATCGCCATATCGCTTGAAATTGAATGGTTTCAATACATTTTTTTGGATCAACCGATTTCGTCGATATCTCTGATATTTCATCGATATCTATATATATCAATGATATTACCATTGTAAGCTTGATTTCACTACTTATTTTGCTACTCTTAGTATTAAAACACATCGTGAATTATATATATTATTTTGGGTCAGGGGCGCTGCCCTCTTACCCCCGTATGGTAGGGTATGGTGCGACATTAGGGTTTGACACATGGGTGCATATGAATCATGATGGCTCTTCAATCGGTGAAATTCGTCCTCTTTGACAATAGAGATGAAAAGAAGTCTAATGCTGATCAAGTTAGAATCACAGGTCCATAATACATCTCAGCAATCAGCTCGGCTGTCAGCATTAACAACCATCGATTTGTATGATATAATGTGTATTAGTGTGCTAAATACACCCAATTCTTGCATATAAATATGTATTTGTATGTTATTTATTGTTTTAATAACCTGGATGATCTTAATTCACGAAAAAATGCTTTTTACGTCATTTTTGACCAGACAGGCCGTCACAATGTTGATATTTCCAACCTTGCCCTCCACAGAGCTCTTGGTTCTATACCCCTCATGACTAGATAATATCTTTTATAATTTTGCATTAATTTACATTTTTTTCATTTATTTTACGAATAGATAAATCTTTATACCAAAGAAACATTGTCTCATTAATCATTATGTACTATTTTTGAATCAAATGATTCATCTCAATACCATTCACTGTCTTCCATGAATAAAATAGTTGTTCTAAGTGTGCTTAACTTAGCTACTTTGATTTCAATTCTATAATCACCAATCAACATTAATAACGATATGTTCGATGTGATCGATATGTGCTATAGATGATCTAAATATGTATCATCTAAGTGCATATTTGTAAGTTATTTAATGTTATAAAAACTTGGATTAAATACATTTCCAATATCTACAAGTCAACAATCAACACTAACGGTGATATGTTCCATATGACCGATATTTGTGATATATGGGGTATAAATGACTGATATGTGTGATATAAGTGTGTATTTGTAGGTTGTTTGTTGTTTTATCATCTTGGATGTTCTTAATTTCTAAAAAAGCAAAAATGACTTTTTTGAGCCTTTTCTGACATTTCCACCGATATCGTCTATTCGTTGGTGATATTTCCCAGTATATCCTTTTTCGGACGGACCGATACGATATTAATATCGATATTTCCTTCCTTGCTGCCCGGTCAACGAGCCCGGGGGGTCTAGGGGGAGCAGGTGCGCTCCCCCTCAATTGGGGTGTGGGGTCAGTGCCTCTTAAAGAATTTTTTTATTAAGGATTTTATTCTATTTGGATGGATTTATTTGTATGGGATTAGTATATAAACTCCCATTGAATTCTATCTTGTTTGTCATTCTCGGTATATTACATAGCTCATTATGTGACCACTCTTTAAAAATTAGTTTACCAGTGAAAACGACCAAATTTAAGCATTCATCTTGTATAAATATATCCTAAACAACTAGACCTTTATAAACATCTGAAATTGTTATTAGGATAAATGATTTACAGCAACAACAAAGCCTTTTCTCACAATTAAGTTGGGTCGGCTACATGGATTCTTCGCCTCCATTCAGATCTATCTTCGGTCAATCTCGTGCTTATATCAAAAAAACTAAGATCCCCTCGTATAGTCTCTTTCGAATACTTCTTAGACCGTCCTCGCCCTCTCTTAGCCGGCTCAATATCCCAATACTCGCATCTCTTAACCGGTGCATCGGTTGTTCTTCTTTGCAAATGGCCAAACCATCATAAGCAGTTTTCTCGCATCTTATCCTCGATTGAAGCTACACCAACTTTCTTTCTGATTGCCTCATACATGTGTGTCCACACTTCCACCTTAGCATTTTCATTTCTGCTACAACCATTCTCTGCACATGTCTATGGTTCACAGGCCAACATTCAGATCCATAGAGCATAACAGGTCTCACGACTGCTTTGTAAAACTTTCCTTTTTAATTTTTTAAGGAATTTTCTTATCACAAGCACAACAGAGGCTCCTTTCCACTTTAGCCAGCCTGCATTTATTTTATTAGTAACATCTCCATCAATTTCTCCATCATGTTGCAAAATAGATCCCAGATATGTAAAAGAATCTCTCTTCTGAATGTTATCGTCTCCAGTCTTCACATCGATTCCTTCACCATTACTTCCATCAAAGGTGCACTCCATGTATTTTGTCTTAGCCCTACTTATACGAAATCATTTAGTCTCCAATGCATGTCTCCATACCTTAAGCTTCTCATTTACTCCATCTCTAGTCTCGTCAATCGACACAATATCATCAACAAATAACATACACCAAGATAACTCATCCTGAATGTGAGTTGTCAACTCGTCCATAATAAAAGTCAAAAGAAATGGACTCAAAACTAAGCCTTGATGTAAACCAATGTTGATGTCAAAATAATCAGTCTTCCCAGACGGGGTCCTCACACAAGTTAAAGCCCTATCATACATATCTTTTATGAGGTTAATGTATAGGACATGTACTTGTCTCTTCTCTAAAACTCTCCACAATATCTCTTGTGGGACAGAATCACAAGCCTTCTCCAAATCAATAAAGATCATATGGATGTTTTTCCTTTTAGCTCTATAAATTTCCTTTGTTCTCCTCAACAAATGGATGGCTTCAATAGTTGAGCGACCTGGCATGAATACGAATTGGTTTTCTTTTACTTTGGAAACTTGCCTCAACCTTCTTTCGACTACACGTTCCCAAATCTTCACAGTGTGATTCATTAGCTTGAAAACCTCTGTAATTTGAACAATTTTGAATGTCTCCTTTATTCTTATAAAGAGGCACTGCGATACTCCTCCAATCTTCAGGCATTTTCTTGCTTCGCCAAATAACATTGAATAGATTCGTAAGCCAAGTCAAACCACACTCACCTAAAACTCTCCATACTTCTACAGGGATGTCATCTGGTCCTACACCTTTCCCAGGTCTCATAATCTTCAAAGCCTCATCTACTTCCTTTCATTGTATTCGTATATAGCTTGCACGATTCAAGTAACTTTCACTACTAGCTAGATCACCCAAAGTGATCTCTTTATTTCCTTCCCCAGTGAAAAGTATGTAAGTACTGCTCCCATCTAGTCTCTATATCCTTCTGAGTAACAAGTACGTGACTTTCCTCGTTCTTAATGCATCTCACTTGAGAAAGGTCTTTGGTCTTTCTTTCTCTTGCTTTGGCCAACATGAATATATCCTTCTGGCCCTCCTTTGAGTCAAGATTTTTATACAAAACTTCATAAACTTTTGACTTAGATTCGCTTACAGCCTTCTTTGCTTCCTTCTTCGCTATTTTGTAGTTTGTGTCAGTTTTCTCTGTTCTATCCTTAGACATAGCTTTAAAGCATGCTCTTTTAATTTTTAGTTTCTCTTGCACCCCTTCACTCCACCACCAAGCCTCCTTTTGACCTGGAGCTCCTCTCTTTGACTCGCATAGTATCTCTTTGGCTACCTTTCGGATACAAGATGCTACTGCCTCCCACATCTCGTTTGCACTTTCGCTACAATCACAAGATAAGTCTTCTAAAACCTTCTCCCTGAAGCTCGATTGTTTCAGTGGAAGATTCCACCATCTAATTCTAGTGATCTTAGGAACCCCTCTTTCTTTACCATCCTTTTTATTTGCACATCCAAAACTAACAAGCGATGTTAGGTTGCCAAACTCTCTCCTGGGATTACTTTGCAGTTTTTACAACACAACCGATCTCTTCTCCTCAACGCAAAGTAATCTATCTGTGTTCTAGTTGGGCTACTCTTATAAGTAATTAAATGCTCCTCCCTCTTCTTGAAGAGAATGTTTGCTAATCATATGCCGTTACAAAATCCAGAATGATTTTTCCCTCTTCATTTCTATCCCCAAAACCATGTCCTCCATGAACACTAGCATACCCTGAAGCGTCTTTTCCCACATGTCCATTAAGATATCCACCTATGCAAATCATCTCTCTTTGTGGAATTCCTTGTATATCTTATCCATATCCTCCCAAAAAGCTTGTTTAACCCTTTCATATAAACATATTTGTGGTACATAAACTAAAATGATATTCAAAATTTCTTCTTCAAGCACCAATTTTAGCAAAATAATCCGATCCCCGAATCTTTGCACCTCAACCACACAATTCTTCAAATCCTTATGAACAATTACTCCAACACCGTTTCTGCCCTTATCTTTACCAGAGTACCAAAGTTTAAAGCCCGTCTTCTCGATCTCCCCTGCTTTCTCTCCAACCCATTTAGTCTCTTGAAGACATAGTATATGAATCTTCCTTCTTTCCATCGTAACCACTATCTCCATCAATTTTCCAGTTAAAGTGCCAATATTCCAACTACCAATCCGCAACTTCCTTTGCAATCTCTTTTGGACTAACTTCTTTACTCGCATGCGTCCATTATGCGAGAACCCTTACAAATTTTGGACTGCATCTCGGCGGTGATGCAACGAAACTTGCTTATTTACCCGCATGCGTTCCTCATGCGAGAACCCTCGAGAACCGCCTCTGCCTTGACCGTCTCGACTGCCTTGAGCAGATGAGCGGTTGCCTCTCAGAGACCTACTAAGGTGGTTGTTCTGGGATGCTTCCAGACCGCCTCGCCTCGAGGCGTATGCCTCGTGCGCCTCGATGCACGTTTTTTCAAACCATGCATACACTTAGTTATTTCATTCTAAATATGACTAGTCAACTCGCCCATTATTGAAGTTAAAAAAATGCCTCAAAGCTGAACCTTGATGCAAACCGATGTTGATGTCAAAATCATCGGTCTTCCCATACTGGATCCTTACACAAGATGAAATCCATCATACATATTCTTTATATGGTAATTGTACATGGCTTGCACTCGTTTCTGCTCCAAAACTCTCCACAAGATCTCTCATGTAATTGAATCATAATCCTTTTCCAAATCAATAAAAATCATATGAAGGTTCTTCCTTTTAGCTCTATAAATTTCAATTATTCTCTCAACAAATGGATAATTTCAATAGTTGAGTGACTTGGCATGATTCTGAATTGGTTTTCTTCTACTTTAGAATCTTGCCTCCCTCTTTTTTTGATTTTCCAAAATATTTTAGTATGATACATCGTTTTGACACCTTTATAATTAAACATATTTTAAAAGTCTCCTTTATTCTTGTGTAAAAGTCACCATGACGCTTTTCCCTCATTTTTTGGGTATTTTACCTAAAACTCTCCGTACCGGTATAGGAATGTCATTTAGGTCATACACCTTTCTCAAATTTCATAACCTTCAAAGCCTTTTCTATTTCCTTCCTTGATATTCATTTATAGGTGGCACGATTCATATAACTTTCACTACTATGTAGATTTTCTTACGTGATCTCTTTATTCCCTTGTCCAATGAAAAGCTTATGAAAATACTATTTCAATTTAATATCTATATCTTTTATATCCTTTGTCATGCTTAATACATCTCGTTAATAAACATAATGGTATTATCAAAAAGTCTAATATAAAAAACTTATATTGAAAACATGCATACTTTATACTATACTAACCATCACGAACTTGTTGATAATATTGAGATGCATAAAATTTTAACATGTACGTTCAATCAGACATATTATAGAACTTTATCGTGCAACCTCATCGAATGTTGACAGACGAAGCCCGCCTTGGCAGTTGAGGCTCATATTTGCATGCATATTATATTTCAAGACTAACATATATGTGCACTGGGAAGACACCTTAGATGATATGGGCAAAATGGGAAAGATATCTTTGACATGTTGGCGATATATCGCTGATTCCAAAAAAGGATAAATGACGCCTTTCAATCTCACTAATCTGGCAACCAAATTTCTGCGTAATATAATTGATATTTTGTGAAATTTTAGGCCATGCTCCTAGTCTTATTTTCAGAGAATTTTGAAAGGTGGTGGAGAACGATGTTGTAGTTCATCGTGTTGCCTAACATTTTTTATTTAATTATAGCAAGGTGCTAGCTAATTGTCTCAGCGTGCTTTTGAGCAAGATTGGAAAAGTAGGCTGACTAAGCAGTTCGATTAATCGGAACAAGGGCGGGGGAGCCTAATCTAAATATGCTTAGTTGATTGATTGGTCTAGCTCCCCTTGGTTGACCTGATTAATCGACTAACTTTTTCCCAAGGGCTTATGTTTTCTTCTTTTCTTTTTTTAGAAGCAAACTAGTACTAACATGCTTAACGTTTGGTTTTGAGGTGGTAAACAATGTGTTGTAACCTCTCTACTATTTTAGTTATAAATATATTTTGATGGGGCGGGCACCTCTGAGTGCTTCCCCCTACCTTGCAGCTTTCAAAAAAATGCTTAACGTTTCGTTAAAATTTGACTATAACATTAACTTCATTATATTATTAAGAATATCAAAATCTATATAAATTCATGAGATTGTGTATTGGAAATATTTTATATATTTGTAATTAAAAAAAATAAAAAACAACTAAATCTAATTAGTTGTTCGATTACATGTTAATTCTTAGTTAGTAACCCCACCGAGTGAATAACGACTGGCTTCACATGATTGGTTTTGAGTTCTATTATATCGCTCGAGTAGTTGATCTTCATTCTTATTTAGTATCTACTTGGCAATGTGGTTTTGACTATAGAGATTAGTGCAAATTAAAGAAGGTATACGATCATGGGGATGCTATGGAAGTTGGACTTATCCAAGGTGTTCTACTATGTCGATTAGAGATGCATTTTGTCTGCTTTGTAGAGGTTTATATTATGTTATGATGTACTGTTCCGTATTTCCTATTTATATAATGTACGTCTATGTAATTTACCCAAGGGTTTTTTCTCTATATAAGAGACCCGAGGGCTCTATGGAATAACACATCAGAGTATCGTTTACTCTAACATGGTATCAGAGCCAAAACCCTAACCTAGGGTTTTTCTCCACCCACCCCCCCCCCCCCCCCCAGCCGCCGTCGCCAACCCATCCAGCCGGCCCCTCCTGCCGCTCCAGCCGGCCCCTCCAGCCCCTCTTGCCGCCCCCAGCCAGGCCCCTCGCCACCGGGCCCCTCCAGCCGCCCCCAGCCCCGCCGTCGGGCCCCAGCCCCGCCGCCGGGCCCCTCTTCCCGCCACCTCTCTTCCGCCGAGGCTTCCCCAGCCTCTTCTCGTCGCCATCAACGCCGCTCGTTGCGGCACCTCTCCTTCAGTCGGTCTCGGGTCGATGATGGGTTCAAGTGCATAACGTCTACATATGCACTTGAATCCACAAAGGTCTTGGTAGACACTGGTTCTTTTGTCTATCATCCCTAGTTGTTCTTCTCCGGCAATATGTCAGAACAAAAGGTCGATATTCCCGCCATAGGTGCCTTTAAAGGTTCGGCACCAATCGTCAAAATGGACGGGACGAACTACGAACTATGGGCTATGCAGTTCCTCAGTCTTATGAAGTCATGTGGTAAGAAGCATTTTCTTACCGAAGATGAACCGCCGGAGAAGACGGGAATATATGCCTCATGGGAGGCTGATGACGCGTATGCCAAAGTTTGGCTATCAGGAACGCTCACGATGGAGATATCAAACGATGTCCTCCATCAGCCCACCGCCAAGGCGATGTGGGATATTATGGTCACGACATATTCTCAGGTGCGAAACGAGACGAAGATGCTGCAGTTGCAGCATGATATTTTTACCACGAAGCAAAATGGGAGGCCTCTTCATTCTCTGTACACGTCTCTTCGTAGAATGTTCGAGAAGCTATATAGCACCATCCCACTCACAGCCACGCCAGAACAACAGAAGACGTTTCGCAACGCCACTATGGTAGGCGTATGTGAAACCCCCGAAAACCAAACATGGACTAAAACGCAAAACCCAGCTGAATCTGGGCTTAATTGTAAATCTGCTTTTATTCCAGTATTTAAAAAATTTATTTGAGTAGTGCATTATGTAGGGCTCGTCGATAGCTTTCCAACGAGTCCAAGAATGCGAAAATCCGAGTTCAGAAGCCCGAGTTACGGCCATTTTAGCGAGGAGGGGTCAGAGTCCTATTCGGATCCGAACCCGGATCCGAATACGGGTTTTACCCTTAAACCCCAACACCCTCTCGCCCAAGCACGCCCAAAACCCTCCTCCCTTCGATCAGCCCTCTTCCTCCTCCCCTTTCCCCTCACCGGAGCTCGCCGGAGTACTTTCATCGGCGATCCAAAGCCGAAACACGTTGGGAAGGTCCGGATCATCCTCGTGCACGCTTTCATCTCGCGATCGGAGCGCCAAG
Source organism: Ottelia alismoides (assembly GCA_037367405.1). Classification (NCBI taxonomy): domain Eukaryota; kingdom Viridiplantae; phylum Streptophyta; class Magnoliopsida; order Alismatales; family Hydrocharitaceae; genus Ottelia; species Ottelia alismoides. Next base: position 38,802 of record JAZKJV010000210.1, read on the forward strand.
CACGGTGTTCTTCACGGGTGAAGTCACCGAGGTGACTCATTTTCTTGAGGTACGATGCTCCTCCTCCTTGCTGCGGCTTCCACACGATTTGAATTCCTATATGTTCGTGGTTGGATCCCTATAGAACCACCAAAAGTTTTGTGCTCCAACACTGTAGCAGTATGAACCTGGATTTCCAGCTCCTGATCATGTATTATCTGGGTTCGGTTTAGATTTAATGAGATGATACATCTTAAAATTTTAAACTAGGAAATTTAGAAATTCTGGTGTGCAAGGAATATGAAAATAGAAAGGTCTTTGGATAGTAAGTTAATTCCATCTCCCTTGCTCTCTCATACCATTTCTATCATGACTCTTCTTGGTTTTGGAACTACTTATCGGCATTATTGTTTGGAAGCGGTTTTCAGCAACTGGGATCTTCTCATTGTTTATTTTACCTGTCTAAGGACAATAAGCATCTGAATGATATTGCCTTACACATCATTGCTTCACTAATTTTGGTAACGATAGGCTGACCTGCACATGCCTCTTGCCTCCATCACTATTTTCAAATGCCAATAATTCATTCTCATTGGCAAGGATGCCTCGATTGTTATTCTTAGTTTTTGCTTGGTAACACCCAAGATGGTGAAAGTCTGATATATAAAGAGATCAGTACAGGACATGGTTAACAATCATGGATTTCGTCTCGGCTAAGTTTAGAATGAGGGGCCTTCTTAGTACAAGCTATCTGTTCACATACCTCAGATTCTTATCATCTGCAGAAATAAAAGGGACTATACTCTTTAGACTAAATATTCATAGTAAAATACCGAGATGTGAATTATGAAATGATAATTTCAGAGAAGGCACAGAGATATAGCCCCTGGAAAGCAATCTTAAAGATGCATTCGAAATTGACATTATGAATTACAGGTGATTCACATTCAGGTTGGGATGCTCTGTCAAAAAAAAAAGGAGCAGGACTTTTTGAGGGAGATTCCAGGCCTCCTGCTAGAAATCCTTTGTTTGATATCTTTTCTCCTAATGCACAGTATGAGTTGATATTTGTGATTGCACCAACGCCCATCATCTGACTCTCTTCATGTTTCTCCCACCCTCTTGCAATGAATGGGAACTTCCGCCTATCTTCAACTAGATCTCCATTGATATACAGGTCTGTTTAACCATTCTAGTTGAAATTAAGGAGCCAGTGTATTTTCCTATTTTCATTTGACTTGTTTGAGAACTATGAGTATGAGCTGATTGCACTTACTGCTACATTTATGAAATATTATCGTCTGTTAAATATTTGTGTCGAAGTTGTTCTGGCAGGGCTGGTAAATGTGCCATGAATAGAGGAAAACAATGAAGTAAATGCTGGGTTCACAGTTTTGACTTGGATCCTTTCCCTGTTCGTGTGGTGGGCTGAAAGGGTTGGAGTTATGCAGCTTTACCGATCTCGGAATGCACAAATTATAAAGTGCATTACATTGTCTGGCTCTTTTCGTTGTGTGCATTTACAAGAAAGAACTGCTTTTAATGTGATGCAGCACCTGCTTTTTGGAGCGTTGTTCTCCCTTGATCGTTTTTTTCCCTCACATATTGAGGGGAATGATCTCCTTGCAGACACTCCACAATGGAGGCATCTTTCCATCGTTTTAATCTGGGTGACACGGCCTAATCATAAGAGCATTTCTTTTAATTGCGGGCCTGATCAGATTCAGTGATGAATTACTTTGTAATTGAGTGGATTCCCTTACCACAAAGGTGGTTAATCTTTTAAGTTGCCATGCCAAGAATAGGACATGGTGGGTACATGGAGGGGTGACTACTTTTGGAAGAGAGGTGTTGTAATTGCATAACTTGAAGATTCATTGTGTTCAGGTAGGTGGAGTAGTTGCCGCCAAGGGAGGGGCATGCACCCTTGGGGGCTCCGGGTAGAAGCCTAGATGACCGCAATCCCAACTGCTATTGTAGCTGCGATGGTTGGGGGACATGTTACTTGGCACACCGAGGTGCTAATCTGACGGTGTTGGCCTCGGCACTTGCGTGCTTTAGCCCGGTGCTCGAGCGCGGGCCAAGTAGTCATGGTTGGTTTGCTAGTGCTTCGCTTGTCACTTAGAGTTAACACTCGTGTACATGCCAATGTAGGCCACATTGGTCGGTATTCCGAGTGGGAGCGCTAAGAGGGGAGTTCCGGGAAATGTGGTTAATGAAGTTGGGAATGTGATGTGAATCTCCTGTGCATAAGGAGGTTTGGGCTAGTCGTGAAGATTCGCGGGTTGGAATCTAGATTGTGAATCGGATATCAATTGTGAAGCGGAGCTAAGTGGACGTGTTGGGAACTTAGTTAGGATGCATTGTACCCCACCGCATACCTACGGAGGCACCCCAACCCTAAGATGTTTTCTTTTGCCTTAGAGTCATAGTGTGAGGTCTCATCCGGACCAAGACCACAGACTATCCACGAAGCTTGGTTACTCATATCTATATCTAGATCAACAATAATAATAATGAAATTCGTTGCAAGATTGGTTACCTAGTTGTTCTTTTGCACACATTTAAATTATATCCTGCTTGTTTTTGTGTAGTTTTGTTTAAATCGTATTGGGCAACTTTGCTCATAACGTACCTATGTGTGGATCCGCAGGTTCGAAGTAGTGACTAGCTGGAGGTACCACCCCTTTTTGCAGCCTCACGACACTTTTTTTTGCAGTACAGTTGTGGGTAGTAGGTTTACTATCTTTCTTCACTTGTAGTATTTTGTTGAGAGACATGGCATGTAATGATTGATTGTGGACATCTATATTTATGTTTACATGTAATTTTTGTGGACATGGAAATGATCAATGGAATGTAATGGAACATGGAATGTGATTATGAACGGGTCATGAATGGAAAAAGAAAATTTTTATATTTCAGTAAATTGTGTTATTTCTCCTGCTTATGTGTATGTCATTAGTATTCGAATGTGGAATGTATGTGCGTGGATTGGTTTGCCGAGTACCCGGATCCTAGGGGCGTCACAGTGTATTACTTGCTGCCCTTGACCCAGAGTACGAGGCAACACGCTCTCAGATCCTTGCCGATGCCACTATTCCATCGATGGAAGAAGTCTACAAGAGGCTCAATCGTGTACCAGTTCCATCAAATACAGTGACTCCACCTCCCTCGGCAATGGCAGTCTCCAGAGGACGAGGTAGTTCGTCGTCGTTTCGTGGCAGAGAAAGTGGTGGACGTGGCCGAGGAGGTCGCATACGCTGTACGTGCTCATTCTGTCGTCGTACTGGTCATTCGGAGGATACATGCTATTCCAAGCATGGCTTCCCTCCTTCTGCACGTGTCGCTGATCATGTTCAGGGTCCACCAACATCTACTTCAGATCACAGGTTCGAGGAGCTAGTGGCGCGGCTTCGTGATATTATGCCACAGTCATCTTCAGAGGGTGCTGACACTTCCGATGTTGCGGCTTCGGCGTCAGCTAGTACATCTGCTACAGCCAGTGCCTCAGGTAGTACTTCAGTCTCCTATCATAACCATGATCTCACAGGTTGGATTGTTGATTCTGGAGCCACCCATCATCTCTGTCGCGATAGAGATATCCTGCTGTCCTATAGAGCTCTTCAGCCTGGTCGCTCTGTACTCATAGCTGATGGCACTCATTCCCCTATCGTCGGTCAGGGGGAGACGACTTTGCTGCCCTCTATGCACGTACAGAATGTTCTACATGCACTAGAATTCTCTATGAATCTATTATCCATTAGTCAGATTACAAGAGATTTGCACTGTCGTGCTATATTTGATCCATCTTCTATCATTGTTCAGGACATACTAACGGGCAGGGTGATTGGCTGTGGTTCTGAGCACAATGGCCTCTATCGTCTCGTACGGAACTCTTATGCTGGCGTCTCACTACATTCTCAGGGCTCCGTATCTCCATATACCTGGCATCTTCGGTTTGGTCACCTGCCACTACAGAAAATGCGTCACCTCCTGCCTTAGATCTCTCCAAGTTCGTCATTTCACTGTGAAGCGTGTCAATTAGGGAAGCACCATCGGTCCAGCTTCCTCTGTCGTCAGGGTCGGAGCAGTCGCTCCCCATTTGAGTTGTTTCACATAGATATTTGGGGTCCCAGTCGTGTCCCAGATCATCAGGGGCACATGTTCTATCTAGTTGTGGTTGATGATTTTTCTCGAGTGTCTTGGACTTTTCTTCTTAAAAATAAATCCGAAGCAGGAAGTGTTATTCAAAACCTTATCAATGAAGTTCAAAATGTTTTTTCATCTACTGTTAAGTATGTGCGTACTGACAATGCATTGGAATTCTGCACTCGTTCTCTTGCTCGCTTTCTTTCTTCTAAAGGCATTAGCCACCAAACCACATGTGCATACACATCTCAACAAAATGGTGTTGCAGAACGGAAGCATCGACACTTTCTTGATATTGCTCGCACATTACTTATTCAGAGTTGTGCCCCATTAGCCTTTTGGGGAGATGCTATACTAACAGCATGCTATCTGGTCAACCGCATGCATGCTACTGTTCTTGGGGAAAAGTCTCCTATCTCTGTTCTCTTTCCTGACAAAGATCTGTTTACACTTACACCTCGGGTCTTTGGCACAGTTGCGTTTGTCCACCGGTTATCTCCAGGACTTGATAAGCTCTCTCCTAGGGCTATCAAGTGTGTTTTTGTGGGCTACTCGAGGACACAGAAAGGATATCGTTGCTATGACCCCATTCATGACAAGTACTATGTGAGTGCTGATGTTACATTTTTCGAACCAGTCATGTACTTCTCCCCTGCAGGTGACAGATTGGTCTCCTCCACACCCACGGATACTAATGTCTATGTGCCTCCACCTCCAAGCCTGGGTCTATCCCCTACACCACCACCACCACCACCACCTCCTCCAATTGTACCATTTCCTAAGTTCTATACAAGGCGGACATGCCCTGCTCAAGCTACATGCCAACCATCCAGCACGCCTCAGGTATGTTCTGATGTTATCACTAATGATGGGTTAGATAATGCACCAGTGCAGGAGCCTTTACTACAGGAGGAGGATCCACCAGTCACCACAGTGATAGATGATCTTGATCGGCCTATTGCTCAAAGGAAGCATAGGCGACAATGTGCTTCATATCCTCTTGCATCTCAAGTCTCATTTCATCGCCCCAATGGGGATTTCCAGAAATTTGCAGCTGCTGTCTCGACGGTTGAGATTCCACGGACCTATCAAGAAGCCATGAAGATTGATTGCTGGCGTCTAGCTATGGAAGAGGAGATGCGTGCCTTACAGTCTCGAGGGACTTGGTCTCTAGTCCCCATTCCTCCAGGTGCCTCCGTGGTGAGCTGCAAGTGGGTGTTTACGGTGAAATATCATGCAGATGGACGTCTCGACAGATACAAGGCCAGACTTGTTGCACGTGGATTTACCCAAACTTATGGGGTAGATTATTTGGATACTTTTTCACCAGTGGCTCGACACTCCACTCTTCGCATCCTCCTATCTGTTGCTGTGGTACGTAACTGGACCATTTTTCAGCTTGATGTCAAGAATGCTTTCTTGTATGGTGACCTACAGGAGGAAGTCTACATGCAGCAGCCACCAGGGTTTGCTGCTGAGGGGGGAGACTCGGATGGTGTGCATACTTCATAAGGCTATCTATGGCCTCAAACAGAGTCCCCGGGCATGGTTTCAGAAGCTTTCTCAGCTATTGAACGACAGGGGTTCAGGAGATCAAATGCGGACCATTCACTGTTCATCCAGAAAACCCCTAGAGGTACAGTTGTTGTCATGATATATGTTGATGACATCTTGGTTATAGGAGATGATGCTCAGGGAATTGAGATTACCAAATCCTTGTTGGGAAGCCAGTTTATTACGAAGGATCTAGGCACGATACGATATTTTTCTGGGATAGAGTTTGCAAGAAATGCACAAGGGATGGTAATGACTCAAAGAAAATATGTCCACAGACTTGCTAGTTGAAACATGAATGACTGGATGCAGACCGTCAAGCACACTTATGGACCCAAGCATGAAGCTGTACGACAATGATATCGACGAGGTGGACAAAAGAAGGTACATAGAGATGGTGGGTAAGCCTTATACATTACTATAACTCGACCGGATATTGCCTTTGCAGTAAACCGGGTGAGTCAATTTATGGAGCAGCCTAGGCAAGTTCACATGGATGCATTGTATATGATATTGAGATATCTGAAAGTCTTCCCAGGCACAGGTTGCTATTCAGAAAAGATACAGATCTGTCTATTTCAGCTTGTGCAGATGCAGACTATGCAGGATGTCCAAGGGATCGTAAATCTACTTCTGGATTTGCTATCTTCATAGGAAGCTCTTTAGTTTCTTGGAAAAGCAAGAAACAGACTGTTGTGGCGAGATCCAGTGCTGAATCCGAGTACAGAGCCATGGCACAAGCAAGCGCAGAGATATGATAAAATATAGATTTGAATATGATTTGAGGGCAATCGTGCTGGTAAAGAAGAGGAATAGCGAGTGAGTCTGCCAACAATCTCGACGAAGGTGGGCCACTGCGGACGTCGGAAAGCTCTTGATTGGAAGCTTGGCTCCCGGGTTCTAGCTGACTGGATCGGAAGGATCAAGTCAGTAGCTTGCTTACTTACCAATCTGGGGAATAGCTTAAATACATCTGACGTTATAGCAGTCCTAGGGAATTTGTTTGGTGTATCGGGTTGTCATATTCCTCTTAATGATTGTGACAACTTTTATAGGGATACGCGAAATCTACCCTTCTCGCGACTATCAATTTACAGGGTAATCAAGCTATGTATCTATTAAGCCGCCGGGCCTTTGAGATTGCGCATAACAAAAGAATATAGATCTCGAAAATCAGATTAAGCTCACGAAAGCCAGGATATTCTCAAAAATGCGCCGATTTAGTATGAGAATTGGAATTGGAAAATCTTAGAGCAGTCTTAGAAGATTTGAATGTAGATGTCTCCTTGCCTATGAATCTCCAATGTGACAATCAGGCTGCATTGTTTATTGCCAATAATCCAGCTTTTCATGAGAGAACAAAGCACATCGAGGTGGATTGTCATTATACTAGAGACATGATTCAGAAGGGCTTCATTCCACTTCTCATGTCAGTTCAGAGGACCAGACTGCTGATATATTTACCAAGCCATTGCTCAGAGGACCTTTCCAGAGATGTTCTTCCAAGCTGAGCATGATAGATATCTATGCTCCATCTTGAGGGGGAGTGTAGAGGTTTATATTATGTTATGATGTACTGTTCTGTATTTCCTATTTATATAATGTACGTCTATGTAATTTACCCAAGGGTTTTCTCTCTATATAAGAGACCCGAGGGCTCTATGGAATAACACATCAGAGTATCGTCTCTTTATAAAAGGGGGATGCTTGGATCATTTGGATGAAGAAGTGGATGAAGAAGTGTATGGTTCCTACTCGATTTTGTTGAGTGGCTAGCTTTCCTACCACAAAGGGGGGTTATGGAAGGGGGGTTTTGGAGGATTACTCGTTGGTGCAGTTGGAAAAATAGTGGTTGATGACAAAAAGAAAATAGATGTGATAAGATTCACGAGATGAGATCGAGGATCGAGGATGAGAGGAGGAGTCCTAAAAAATTAGAGAATATGGGAATAAAGGCTGAGGTAATCTCTAAATCGACAATCAATTCATAATTTTATAACTTATTCTAAGTAATGGACAACTAACCCCGATATATAGGGAGGGGTGTGATGCAATATAAATAAAAAAACAACTATTTAACAAACCCTAATTGACTCTTAACATAATTCTCGTATAACTACCTAACTTAGTCAACCGAAGAATTTGAGATCATATATCCATCTCAATTTTTTTTGATTAAAATAAATTTCAGAGATGAAAATAATTGAATTCCTAATCTGCGCTCGCATAATTCTCCTCCGTTTTGAAAAACTCATCTCTTGATGAGTTGCTTGATCATCACAACCGACAATGGAGAATTGCATCTGAATTTGGTGGAAGAATGCTCCCAAGTTACAGATCTCTTTTATTTTCAACATTCCTTTTATTTTTTTCCAACCAAAGGGTGCAAATGTAATTGTTACCCCCCCTCAATCAAGTAGTTCTTTCTCCACTTGTACTTCCCCACTTTCACCATTTGATAAATTATTTTTTGGTGAGGGGTGCCTTTGAAAATGGCCCATGATAGCTCATGATCCCTTCTTTTAGGTTGAGACAAATCTTCAACAAATGCTAGGGTTTCCTCTTTTCCCTCTTAATGATGGCATAATCGAGAATGGGAATGGTAATGACTAGGGATGGGCATCGTGTTGGGCTCACCTCGGTCCAACCTGACCCTGATGAAGTATGCATGCTTGCAGGTCGGGCCTTAGCCTTTTTTTTGGAAAAATCGGCCTGAGTCCGACCTAGGAGTACTTTTGCCAGGATTGGGTCAGGTCGACCCACTTTGGCAATACTCTCATAAAAATGCAAGCAACAATTGCAAACTGACCAGCCGATCGTAGACTCCAATTTCGATCAAACATTGTAGGTAGAAAATGTTGACTTTTTTGCTACATTTTTATTCATGCAACGTGATAAAATACTGACTAATAAGTCATAAATCAAGTCCCCAATTAGTGCGCAGAAGTTTTTTGCGATTCCTATCGTGCAGCCTCGAGAAATTAGATCTCTCCATTGGCCGAGTTGGAAGATGAATTGATTATTTTAATGACTTGTTTTTCTTATTTTGGCACTCAAAATAGATGGAAATATATTTGATATATTGACATCAGGAGTTGGACGTATCATTTTGGAAATATATGGCGTCATAATGAATTTTAAGTCCAAGTTATATCATGAAGGCCTCTTTTATCTGTTGGGGCGGAGGAAATTGTCGAAAGGAACTTAGTGTGGGCCCGGTCGACGTTGACGTGGAGTTGGTTGGAGAAGGATCATGGAGCGACCCAAGGAAGAAAACATGCCGACTTAAATCCAACGGGGAGGAGAAGCATTGGTGCTACATGTATTTATCGTCGGAATACACATCCAACGGTTGCAAGGCCACGGAACAACTGTGTTTTAGATGCGGTTAGCCAGACCTTCGGAGGTGACTGCGTTGGAGATGGCACTTGGTTGAAGAAGGCCCCAGATATTTTTTTGTTAGGCATAGATGTTATTTCTTTGCTGCGATGGTTGTCGAAGGAAGTGGAACTTGCACGAGCGTTGGATGGGGTCATCATCTGGGAAGGAAAGGTTGAAGACTTGAAGTGGTTTTAGGGCAAGCTGGGCTTGGAAAAGGAGGTTGATGACCAAGTCGATTCATTGCAGTTGTAGGGGGACAAACTTTGCATGCGGTGTCGGTTAAGTAGAGGCACAACAGAGGTAAGCCGGGGAGGGGGGTGGGGCTTTGGAGGAGTGCTTCCTGCGGGAGCTGAGGGGCCTTATACGATTGCTAGGGCCTCGCTATTTGGACAGTTGGTCCGACTTCGTGGACCGGATTTGGAGGCTTAGAAGGTGGCATGAGTGCCTTTCCGATGCCGAAACTTGGAGTTCTTGCATGCTGCTTTTGTGCACTTGTGGATGGTAAAGGAAATATGCAGTATGGGGCTTCAGGTTGGCGAGGGGCTGTACATTGAGCTTTTGTTGAGGGGGAGTAGGCTACCTTCACCAACTCAGGCCGAATTGAAAGTCGGCCGAAGGGCAATGCCAGTGTGGGTTTTCATCCTAGAAGAAAAAGTGACTGGTAATCTCGACGATTGTGCCGGATTGGTTAGCGGTGGCGGCGGGGCGATGACAGATGTACACTTTGGAGGCGGCTTTGGGGATGCACAATCAACGGAATTACCAACAGTTTTTGCGAAAACGATGAAATTAATGGCAAAAGAAGCTAAATCACAAGGAGGAGGAGGTACCTTAGCGGTACATGACGTTGCTAACCCTAGCTTCTCAAAGTCATTCCTGGAGGCGGTCCTCTTTGGGTCAAGACTTGTGGCATCTGGTTCTGGGTTGGATGCTAACCTGATGAGGAACTCGACTGGGGCTTTTAGGTCAACTTTTTGGAGGTGGTGTCAGGCTTGCATCTGGTCGGATCGATCTATCCGAATGGGGCTTTGTATTCGGGTTTTCCTCTCAGGTTTGCAGTGTGGCCCGACTACAAACACTCGAGTCATAGCACTTCAAGGAACAGTTGGACCGATTTCGGAGCTTAGTCACTTTGAGGGAGTGGAGTCGTCTTTGAGGACTGTGAGTAAAGCTCACGCGGTGTACATGTGGGGCGAAAATTTCCTCATCGCCGAGCCCTCGGATCTTCCGGTTGGGTTTGCTGGTACCACGGAGGTGGAAGCTCATCCAAGTGAGGGAGGTGGTGGGCTATTGCGGTGGGGTCTGGTAGCGGAGGGCCGGAGGCGGAGGAGTATGTTGGGAAGGCGGATGGTGGAATTCAGGAGCCTGTGACATTCAAGGCCTCCCCCTTCTAGGACCAAGGTTTGTAAAAACGAAAACGGAACAAGGCGTTTTCCTTGGAGGCGAGGCGTAGCCTCGAGGAGGTCGAGGCATAAGCCTCAGTTTATATAGTAAAATAATTACAAAAGGTATAATGATATATTTATTGATGAAATAATCTAATCTGACAGACATATAATACATAACATTGTAATATATGATGAAATTATGAAGATAAGAACATGAAAAAGGATACATCAATCCATAAACCTTTCTACTAAATTTCTACCCAATCAAAAAGGAAATTATTTGATATAACTATCTTTAAATTATTTATAAAAGAGGGAGTCATTGGCTATAGTTGTAATTAAAGATATTCGAGATGTTGATTTGAATCATATGATTTGAATCTTAACCGTATGTTCTGCTGAACCCAGTTGAAGTACAGTCCGATGTCCTCCTATGCCATCATACCCTACTAGTACGACGGTCTCCCTGCCCGGTCAGCATGCCTGGGGGGCTAGGGGGCCAGGTGGGCCCTCTTTGCAGGGGTTGCAGGGGGCAACACCAATGTCCCGAATTTCATATGTTTAAGGGTGTAATATTAAGAGTTCACGGAAATAATTGGACATGTTAATGGTAAATATGAATACGAAAGATGTCAAAGTTAAGCATTCATCTTGCATAAATATATCCTCAACAACTAGGCCTTTTAAACATCCAAAACTACCAATAGGACTAATTATTTTCTTAAAAAATGCTCGTTAAGTCCCCAACGCCTCAGCCAAGGCCTCGTCCCGCCTTGCCTAGCCTCGACCGCCTCAGGCATCCGAGGCGCTCGCCTCAGCCAGGGGGTCTGAGATGGTCGCCTCGAGGCTTTTTGGTATCGTCCCGTTTCGCTTCAACCGCCTTTGCACATCGAGGTCAGTTTCTTTAAACAATGTCTAGGATAAACAGTATGGTTCGTGACTGCAAGTTTATTTGGGATCTCAAGCTTCCAAACAAAACGGAGTTTTCATGTGGTTGATGCGTAGATAGAGAATTATGACAAGGGATTGATGTGGAAGAATCTTATCTTTTGTGTCCAACCTTTGCCCCCTTTGCGAGGCACATATTGTGACGGCGGGGCATCTTTTCTTCCAGTGCATAAAGACATCTGATGCCTGGACGGAGATGGGGCTTAATTGGGTAAATCTACAAAGCTTGGAGCTTTTGTGGGACTCTATGTTCTAGGATAGAAATAGCCCCATGGAGGAGCTTTTGAGGCCTGTATCCTTAGTATGAGCAATTTGGCTGGCTCGTAATGGGTCTATCTTTTCATCTCATTGTTTTTACTTTGAGAATGTTGTCTTTCAATCTAGATTTCTCTTTCATTTATGACTCCTGTAAGTTCTCATTGTAATTTATTTTAATCTTTTAATAAATATCGGGATACATCCTTCCATGTTGAAAACGTCATAGGGTGGAGGCTCGATCGAGAGATCCGCCATCTGGAGTACAACCTGGAGGTGGTGGAGTTCGAGGGCGCGAGGAGCGGTGAGATTTCTATAGTGGAATCTATTTTGGCGAAGGAGGGGGTGGTGACTGTGACGGGTAATGCTCACTCTGATGGGGTGGTCACGGAGGTGGGGTCTGTCTCCAGATGACAGAGGAGATGCAATCCGAAGATGCATTTAAGAAGGCGGTGGCTTTGCAAGTCGGGGTGCATGTGGAGGGGGGATCCCCTACTGTATCTAAATGTAGTGTTTGACTTGGAATATGTGCGGCTGGGGTAATCAATGAAGAGGCTGGCTGTTAGATCTATGCTCAACACATGGGGGGTTGATGTGGCTTGCATCTAAGAAACGAAGTTTGAGCCATGGGATTCAATGCGTCGGAGCTCAGTAATTGAGCTCCTCCTCACAGAATTCAGGGTTCTTGCTAACGACAGCTCTAGGGGGATCGCGGTCAAGGTTAGATAAGTCGGTAGTCGGTACTCGGTCGGTCAGGTCACTGACTAAGGATTAATCAGCAGTCAGGCGATTAATTAGATTTAGTCGGGCTTTAATCGGCTTTGATTTTTTAAATATATAAATCATTTATATATATATATATATTATATTTAGATAGATTTATATATATTTTTATTATCATAATGAATCAAAAGAAGTTGTTGAATTTAAATAAAACATTAAGCGTATTATAAGTTTGCTTTTAAAAAGGTAAAAAAATATGGTATCTCCTAGCAAAAAATGGTTGACTAGTGGACCTAGTCGGAATTAGTCGGTACTCGGTCGGCCACCCCATTGATTAGACTAGTCGGACCTACTAGTCGGGTGACTTTTACAACATTGATCGCGGTAGCATGGAATGGAGACATCTTGGACCTGATTGATGAGAAGGTTTTGGTCCACTCGGTGCCGATGGTTTTGAGCACCAACATGGATTGGTCGCGGTTATCGGTGACGTCTATGTATGGCATTCCGGGGTCATCCCAGAATACGGTGCTATGGAGTGGGTTGCAACTTAGATGAGAAACTCTTTCCTTGGTGTGGTGTGGATAATTGGAGGGGACTTCAATGTCACTTTGTATTCGGATGATAGACCGGGCAGAAGAAGGGCTCGTGCCCCTGGCTCGGGTCTATATGCTGAGGCAATAGAGTAGCTTGCATTGGAGGCATTTGATGCGGGTAACTGCAAATATACCTTGACAAGTTCGTCTTCATAGTCGCAGATCAATCGATTTCTCTTATCGATTGAAGCACTGGAGTTGTTCAACTTGGCATGCGTCTTTTCCTTACCCCGATCGAGGTCGGATCACACACCATTGGAGGGGACTTCAATGTCACTTTGTATTCGGATGATAGGCCGTGCAGAAGAAGGGCTCGTGCCCCTGGCTCGGGTCTATATGCTGAGGCAGTAGAGTAGCTTGCATTGGAGGCATTTGATGCGGGTAACTGCAAAGGGATTTTATCACTTGCGCCCCTCCGAGATCTCGCAATTTCAGTTTTGCCCCTATCTTTTTAGTAATATCAGTTGTGCTTCTCACTTCTTGCTATTTTATCACTTGTGCCCCTCGGGTTAGTGACCGTCCATCCACAGTGCAAACAGACGTTAACTTTGAGGACATAAGCGGTATTAATTTTAGAAAAGGGGTTATATGGTCATTTTATACCCTCTCCCCATCCTTCTTCTTCCTCCTCATCCCCATCCTCTAACTCCTCCTCTAACCTCCTCCTCCCTCCCCTTCCCTGGGCCGCCCCCTCCCCTCCCCCATGCCGCCTAGCCCCGCCCCGTGCCGCCCCCGTGCTGCCAGCCCCGCACCGCGCCGCCCCCGCCCCTGTCCTGCGCCGCCCAGCCCCTGCTCCCCTGGGCCACCCCCTCCCCCTCCCCCGCGCCGCCTAGCCCCGCACCGCGTCGCCCCCCGCGCTGCCAGCCCCGCACCGCGCCGCCCCCGCCCCTGCCCCGCGCCGCCCAGCCGCTGCTCCCCTGGGCCGCTCCCACCCCTCCCCCGTGCCGCCTAGCCCCGCACCGCACTGCCCCGCGCCGCCAGCCCCGCACCGCACCTCCCCTGCTCTTGTAGACAGTTGCTCATCCTTTGGACTGCAATTTACTGGTAGTGGAGCAGGGGCCGCAACGGGCGGTCGCGGCTACTGTTGCGGAGGGAAGAAGGGGCTGGCGGCTGGTGGGAAGAAATCTCAATGTCTGGAGCGCTACGAGAAGCTTCTTGATGCGGCTTGTGCTAAGGATGAGAATTATGAACCAAGTGATGATCCAAGAAAGTTAAGACCTGGAGAGATTGCTGAAATCCAGAGTCTAAGCTCAGCTAAGAAAGCAGGATGTTGCTAGAAATAAAATTGCTCAAAGGCAAGATGCACCATCCGCAATACTGCAGGCAAATAAGCTCAACGATCCTGAAGCAGTTAGGAAGAGGGCAAAATTGATGCTTCCGCCGCCTCAAATTTCAGATCGTGAATTGGAGGAGTGCGGCTTCGGGGGAGGTCGCAGGCGGCATGTGGCCGGCATGGCTAGGGCAGTAGGAGGGCGTGGTGTGGTCGTGCGCGGTGCAGGCGCAGGCAAGGCCTTAAATGTCGGTTTCGGTCACCATTTCGGTATCGACCAAAATAGAATTTCGATGGAATTTCGGTGGAATTTCGACCGAAATTTCGGTTATTTCGGTCATTTTTTGTACTAGCACCCCCATATTTCGGTCATTTCGGTCGAATTTCGATTTCGACTGGATATCGGTATTCAACAGAAATTCGACCGAATTTCGCTGAAATTTGAGGCCATGGGCGCAGGTGAACTCCGGCGAACTCCGACGAACTCCGGGCGGAGAGGGAGGAGGAGGAGGTTGGAGGAGGAAGAAGAGGAGTCTGGACAATAATACCCCTCTTAATTGCACCAAGGTTTGAAAAAATCATGGTTAAGTCAATTCATTGACGGTCAATCTGACGGAAGGGTACAACTGATGACGGAGAAAGAAGTGAGGGACACAACTGATATTAACAAAAAGATAGGGGCATAACTGAAATTGCGAGATCTCGGAGGGGCACAAGTGATAAAATCCCAACTGCAAATATACCTGGACAAGTTCGTCTTCATGGTCGCGGATCAATCGATTTCTCTTATCGATTGAAGCACTGGAGTTGTTTAACTTGGCATGTGTCTTTTCCTTATCCCGATCGAGGTCGGATCACACACCTCTGTGTCTCGACACATGCAGTGGTAGGGGCTTTTCCTCATATTCAGATTTGAGCGTTGTTGGATGCTGGAGGAGGGCTTTTGTGAGTTGATCACATCTTTTTGGTCGAATTTAGTGAACATACCGTCAAATGTGAGACTCGTTCTAAAGTTGTATGTGCTGTGACATAGGTTGATTACTTTTTGGAGGGATTCCTGTTCTTTACGTGAGCAATGTCGAACTCAGACACATGAGGAGGTAGTGCAACTAGATTTGTTGGAGGATTACAAGCTAGATGTTGCGGAACTTGAGAGTTGTGGGGTGGTGCAAAGGTTACTGGAGGGGAAGATAGAAAGCAGGAGCTTGAGTGGAGGCAGCAGTCGTACCACAAATGGCTAAAGGAAGGGGATGTGAACACCATATTTTTCCATGCGATGCCAAATGACCGGAGGAGAAATATGATTCACTCCTTCGAAGTTGTGGGGGGGGATTTCATGGAGAGATCGATATTGCAATAGGGTACTTTAAGGAGATGAGCATGCATACCCCTTTTTACGTGTCCAGGTGCCTGGGCTTGGGGGTGAGATGGATAGTGGAGGCAGATGCAATGTTGGTGATGCGATCTTTCGAGTTGTTCGCGGTCCGTAAGGTAGTATTTGGCTTGAATCCGGATGGCTGTTCGGGTCTAGATGGTTTCCCAGTATTCTTTTTCCAAGAGTTCTGGGACTTGGTCGTTGATGGGATGATTGCTGAGTTTACTGAGGGGAATTCCACCTTTGATCGTTTCAACCAATCATTGATTTTTTTTAAACTAGGAAGGAGGTGGCCACCAGAGTGGAAGACTTTCGCCCTAACTTTCTCCAAATCGATTTACTTAATTGTGGCAAAGGCATCATCAAATTGTTTGAGGGGGGTACTGATCATTTCCCATGTGCAGAGTACCTTTCTGCTTAGTAGGCATCTCATGGATAGCATGGTTATGGCATCTGAGATAGTGGAGAATTGGAAAAGGAGGGGTACAAGGGGCGTTCTGTGGAAGGTGGATTTCACAAATGCGTATGACAATATTGACTAGCGCTTCTTGTGGGCTTCTTTGCACTGTTGCAGCTTCCCTGACTGGTGGATCATGCGGATGAAGCGTTGTGTCACGACGACCTTTTGTGCGGTCCTCATCAATGGGCAACCGAGGGGTTTTTTCCAGCCACATCGAGGAGTCTGTCAGGGCTGCCCCCTCGCCCAATTGTTGTTTGTTCTTGCTGCATGGTGGACCGGTGCAATGTCGGGTTTTTTTGTAGCAGCTTTAGTAGGGCAGAGATCTCGATTCCTATACTTCTGTATGCGGATGATATTATCTTATTTGCTGAGGTTGAAACCGAAAGCTGTCGAGAGTCGTCTGTGGTCCTTGACATCTTTGGTGGTGGTGTTCGGTTTGAGGCTAACATGGCGAAGTCGGAGTTTATTCCTTTTGGTTTGGAGGAGGAGGTCAGTCGATGCGGTGGTTGGTTGAGATCCCCTCGTAGGATCTACCTTTACGATACCTTGGGGTGCATTTAGTTGTTGGAAGGATGCATGTGGTTGATTGGCTGGCTATGATTGAGAAGATTGAGTAGTGTTTGACATGTTGGAGATATGCTTGTCTGTTCCGTGGAGGTAGATTGGTGCTACTGAGATCTCTCCTCTCTGCCATTCCTTTCTTCTTCTTGTCGTCCAGGCTTCTCCCGGTTGGGGTGCGAAAGAAGCTCCATGAGACGATTATTTTGGTCATCTTCAGAGCATTCCAACAGGTTGCCGCTAGTTGATTGGGAGACAACGTCGAATGCGAAGGATGGCGGTGGGCTTGGTGTTCCATGTTTGGAGGAGATGAACAAGGCCCTGCTAAGTGAATGGATCGCTCGAGGCGAGTGTGATAGATTGACGTGCATACTGATCCGGAAGATCTATGGTTTAGGTTGCTTGCTTCCGGAACCAGGGATTTTTAGTAATGCTCCATTGTACTTTTGGCGAATCATTTGCGGCGTGGTGCATGAGGTTCGATCGTTCCTGAGGTCAATCGTAGGGGATGGAACGTGTTTCAGATTTTCGAATGGTGATTGGAGCGAGAGTGGAGCATTTGGTTCACGGTATCCATAACTAATGACATGATCATTCCTGCCGTTGCGAGGATGATGTGGAGAGTGCGAATAATCTTTTCTTCAAGTGTGGCAGCTCGGTGGACGCATACTCGTTGTTCGGCAACGACATGGTTTTCATTGATGGCGTTTCGAGGTTCTGGAATCAATTGGTACAGATTGGTACGATACTCTGAGGAGCATGCGGGTTGTATCACAGTGTTTTCGGCTATTTGATTGTCCAGGAATGGGGTGATCCGAAGTGATTGTTTTATACTTTTATGGTGAAAATGTGGTGGCTCATGCGACAACACTTGTATAGAATTGGCCTCTGTAACACATGTGTTTACTTGTTCCATGTACTGAGATTGTAATCATTTTGGCGATTAATGGTGAAGTTTTTTTGGGTATATACCTACAAGGCAGATGCCATTTTTCCTTTAAAAAAAGTTATATAATGCTTTCCTATTTAAAGTGTGATAGTCGCGACTTGCAAATTTGAATTCGAAATTGTTGTTTTTTTTAATTTTGATATATGGAATAAATTAGAAAGTATATTTGTTTCATATTTCCTTTGTTGAATTATGCACTTGGTTGTTTGGAAAACAATCAAAAATTGTGAATCGATTTGATCGATTTCGTCAATTGTCTAGATTGCTGCACCATACATTATGGAAATTAAAAATATTTTAAATTCCCAAATCTTTGAGTGTTATTATATAGTATCATAAATGAACGAAAAATATATAAAGTCCTCTTTGTACAATTTGCACCAATTGTATTGTCTCGAATTGAAATGGAGAAGGTGATTTGACATGGATATGTTAATGGTATTTTAATTGGCACCCTGTGACACATTATAGTGGAACTGTGGAAGTGCTCCATGTTAGCATAAGTCTGCATGACCTAGCTGGATCCGTTTCAAGGAATGATAACATGAGAAGTCATGGCGTACTTTAACAATTAAAATTGGAATAATAAATTGTACTAAGCGAGTGTGTATACTATATGATAACATCACGTGCATAAAGTTTGAAATGCTTGGATTGCTTGATTGTCATTGTATTAATTGGATTAAAACCAATATAATAAACAAGTGTCTCTGTTAGATCCTCTATTAAGACTAATCATAAGAATATGGTTCAAAATGATTAATCATTAAAATGTACTAAGCCTTCTCCCACTATAAGTAGGGCCGGCTACATGGATTCTTGCTCAAATCCATGTTGAAAGATTCGACTATTTTTTACGCTGGCCGTAGACTACCTAACGCAACCCCTGCAAGAGTGGGATTTGAACCCTGGTCTTTTGTGTGGTAGACACACTGTACTACCACTAGACCATTAAGTGGGTACAAAATGATTAATCATTAACCTAAATAAAATACGGACAAGTCATATGATGCCATCCTTGGTCTTCCATCATTTTTGAAGAACTTCATCGCTATGGGCTGTATTTTTGGAGACGCTCTTACGTAGTCATGACTCTGGAATACAAATTCACATGGATTGGATTATCCATTTCTCGAAAGAGATGGGTTGTGTGCGTAGTGACCCAATATTGTTGCCCGTATCATTGCGGTGATGTTGGATAGCACATAGTATAAATTATATTTCACTCATTGATGGTTGATTTAATCGGCAACATGCGAACTACATATATGTCGGGGTGTGGGTGTTGAAGACCGAACTGAGAATGCAAGTTGGACTTGCATGGTGGAAAGAGTTCCCTCTTCTTTTACTGTAGTTGCATTTTCTCATATTATTGGGGTGCAATGAAAGTGGAAAGGAGACTTATATCTCGCAGTGGGACCTTTGGGTTAGCCCGCTTCATGCTTTGAAAGCTTACAAGGGAAAGACTTTTAAAGTACAAAAAAATATGAGAACTTCTTGATTTAAAATATTCAAAATGTTATCCTTAATCAAGATTAATTAAAGTGCATTCTTTTAATTTCAGATGAAATCTCTCAACCCATTTAACAAGTTGTTTCAGGTCAATCAGTTGATCAGTCTAATCATTCGAATTGGATCCAGTAATTTAAAACTGATACTTGAGAATGAGCGCATAGCGTATGTGCTCTCGTCTGTGAAGTATGAGAATGAGCGCATAGCGTATGTGCCATGGCCTCAAATTTCAGCGAAATTCGATCGAATTTCTGTCGAATATCGATATTCAGTCGAAATCGAAATTTGACCGAAATGACCGAAATGACCGAAAATATGGGGGTCCTAGTACAAAAATGACCGAAATGACCGAAATTTCGGTCGAAATTCCACCGAAATTCCTTCGAAATTCTGTTTTGGTCGATACCGAAATGGTGACCGAAACCGACATTTAGGGCCTTGGTATGTGCTCTCGTCTGTGAAGTATGAGAACCTTCAAATTAAGGATGCCCAAGAGTTCAACAAGTGATGATTATTCGATCGCTCCTTGTTACATTCTATCATTGTCTAATGTGCTTCACTAACAACTTATAAACATTGAATCCGCTCATGACATCCTTCTAAATCTAAAGGAGATGTATGGAGATGTGAACCACACTATTTCTATATTAAGATCCACGAAGGATATTATGAAGAAAGAATATTCCTCTAGCGGTACAATATTGTGCCTTTCAATGATGCATGTCCCAGGACGAGAAGAGAAAGACAGGAAAGGGATATGCTCTCCTCTGTCGGAAATCATGCCATTCCTTTGGGTGTGCTGGGCATGATGATTGGATAGAGTAATGGCCCATGTGTGTTTTGTTACCAACGTTTGTTCAATTTGGCTCCTGATCAAGGTCTTTGCTTTAAGGATGCTTTGTCAAATGGGGCTTGGATCCCCTTGTGCTGCTCTAGGCCCTCGATCTAGAGGGGAAGAATTCCTCCAGTTGTCCAATTTCTTGGCAAGTATGTATGGACCTTCAGATGACCACGATTTTTAGGCTTGGTGGGATGGAAGGTTCTCAGTTAGAAAACCTGACAAGGCCCTGTGCGCTACCACGATGCTCGAATCCTCGACCCCAGGATAGTTTCCTTTTGGACTGGAAAATAATTTGGAATATGGAAGTGTTCGGACGGGTAAAAATATTCCTACGGCTTCTTAGGGCTTAGATATTCCAAGGAGTGAGTGTTGATTGTCTGCGATACATGATTGGGTTGGAGGATGTGGACCATCTATTCTTTCCACCTCTAGACTTATGTGGGATACACTCAACTTAGGGGTGTGATTTTTGATAAAGAAGCAGGATTTTGGGAATCTGTTGGCGTCGATTGGAGTGGAATATAGGCGGATAGAATGCGGGCCATAGCCGTAATCTGGGCTATTTGGTTGGCAAGAAATGAGGTGACTTTTCGGCAAAAAGGCTGTATACAGAAAGGTAACGGAGCAAGTAAAAGCACTTTTTGAACATTGGTCCTTGTAACTTGCTGGACCTTTAATACATGAATATATGCATTAGGATGTACACCTTTCAGAGTCTTTTCTCAAAAAGAAAAGGAAAGAAAAGGGTCATTGAATATATAAGCAACCTAATTACAGATTCACAGGCCAAATAACGGAAACTGAGAATGTTATCTGGGGTTCTAGAAGCCACTGAGTGTTATTTCCTCTTGAATCCATGGTACCAATAAGAATCGAATCGTTTAAACAGATCAGAATTCACAAAGGCCTACTTTTGCACATCTCTACAATTATGCATCGACATGGACACAGTGTTCTGCATGGGCTTTTCAGTGATGCTTCCATTTGCCCATCTCAATTAGTAACACCGTGGGGAAAGGTTCTGTGCCATTCTCTTCTCATTCTTTTGCTTATTTGCTCATCGAAATGATTGCTAATGTGCAACTATATATAAAATCTCAATATCATTTAATGAATACAGGAGTTTGTTGGAGCTGAAAAGTAAAAGAATTTATTCTTTTGGCTAATGATGCTTGTTTTAATTGATATTCTTGTTTGTTTTGCCTATTCAATGTATCAGAAAGAGAACCAGTGGAGTAGAGATATTTTCTCTTATGAATGCGGATCAACACTTGAACCTGATGACAACATAACTGCATTAGACTATCTAATGGAAAAGGAGGCTGTGGTAGTGGGTACATCAAATGGCCATCTTCTTCTATATGTTGTTGATCTTGATGTCACTGAAATTGTCGGGAGAGTAGAAGGTGGCATCAATGCCATTGCAACTAGTCCTGATGGCGCTCTTCTTGCTGTAACAACTGGACTTGGACAGTTACTGGTCATGTCTCATGATTGGAAATCCTCTATGAAGTTTCTCTCGATCCTCAACTTTTGGATGTATGTGTCACTATTTTTTTGATCTTTTTTCATTTCTGATATTTGAACACATCAATCATGACACAATTAAATCTTGTTTTTACCATCAGGATGAGATTGTTGATGCACATCTAAATGGTTTTGACAACAACCAACTGAAGAGTATAATATCTTGGCGAGGTGATGGAAAATATTTTGCTACACTAAGTGGGCTCTCTGGGAAGTCATCTGCAAGTAAACTTAAAATTTGGGAACGAGATTCTGGATCTTTACATGCTGCTGCGGAATCCAGTAATTTGGTTGGGGAATGCCTAGCTTGGATGCCCAGTGGTGCGAAGTTGGCTGCGTCCTATGACAAGAAGGCTGTGAAAAGATGTCCTTCGATCGTTCTTTTTGAAAAAAATGGATTAGAAAGAAGCTCTTTTAGCATTGAGGAGCCAATAGAAACTGTGATTAAAAATTTAAAGTGGAATTGCACTTCAGATCTTCTAGCTGGTGCTGTTTCTTGTGATAGTCACGAAGCCATTAAAATTTGGTACTTTAGTAACAACCATTGGTATCTTAAACAAGAAATAAGATATCCCAAAACAGACGTTGTATACTTTGACTGGGATCTAACACAGCCACTGTGCTTAATGTGTTGGACTGTCAATGGGAAGATAACTATCTATAACTTCATCTGGGCAACAGCTGTCATGGAAACATCAGATGCATTTGTTATTGATAACTCAATGATTCTTGTTTCTCCTCTGGATATCTCCCTAATTCCACCTCCGATGTTCTTGTTCACGCTGAAATTTTGTAGTCCTGTACAGGAATTTGCATTCACTCATAAGAACACCAAAAGCAAGTTGGCCGTCTTTTTGGCAGATCAAAGTTTGTGTATAGTGGAGCTACCTCCGAAAGACGCCTGGGAGAGATTTGAAGGTGAAACGTTTTTTGTCCAGGCTTCTCTTTGTGATGCAAAGTTGCAGAGCATGAGACATATCACATGGTGGATTCTCATGTTCTGATTGGAGCATTTAGCAGTGACTCTGTTCAATCCACGGCTGTTTTATCTTTGCCTCCTGGTTTGCAATTAAAAGGCTGTCAATCTATGGAGACAGCTCTTGTTCACTGTCTAGCAGAGATAGAACTTGTATGTTCTGAGAATTCTGTTCCTGGTTCAGTTGCTTCATCTGGTTGGCGTGTTGAAAATCAGAAGGTAATACTTTGTGAAGGATCTGTTGTTGGAATAGTTTCCAATCCCATGAAAAAGTTTTCAGCATTTATTCAACTAGATGGGGGATCTATACTCGAGTACAAATCTAGAGTGAATATAAATGAGGTTTCTGGAGATTTACAACTTCACCAATTTCGATTTGGAAATGCTTTTTCTGCATCATGTCCTTGGATGAAGGCTGTAGTGGTCCAAGATGGTGGCATGCTGGACTCGTTAGTTTTTGGGCTTGATTATAGCGGAAATCTCCAGGTAGGTCAGAGAACATTATGTAGCAACTGCAGCAGCTTCTCATTTTATGCAGACAACTGTGGACTTGCGCATAATATGATGACACACCTGATTTTCACTACCAAGCAGGACTTATTGTTCATAGCCACCATTGATGACATTTTGTATGGAAACTCTGAAACGCAAAGTCAGATGTACACCACCTCTAGAACTCAAACCAAGAAGGATGATAACAATGATATCTTGAATATATGGGAAAGAGGTGCAAAATTAGCAGGTGTTATCCATGGAGACGAGGCTTCAGTAATCTTGCAAGCTCCTCGAGGAAACTTGGAGTGCATATATCCCAGAAAGTTAGTCCTTGCTGCAATTGCTAATGCTTTGATCCAACAACGTTTTAGAGATGCCATGCTTATGGTGAGACGCCACAGGATAGATTTCAATATTATAGTTGATTATTGTGGTTTGCAGTCTTTTATTAAATCAGCTAGTGAATTTGTTCGTCAAGTAAGTAATCTTGGACACATCACAGAATTTGTTTGTGCCATTAAGAATGAAACTCTTGTATGCAAATCATATAAAAAGTCTACTCTTCTAGCATGCTCAAAAGTAAGCGAAGCCATGCCTTCTGTTGGTGCTGATGGTTTTCAACCAGGGCACAAGGTGCGCGATGTTCTGCAGGCTGTTAGAAAGGCTATAGAAGAATTGGTGACAGAAAGTCCGGCAAGGGAGCTTTGTATATTGACTACATTGGCCCGCAGTGAACCTCCAGAAATGGAGGAAGCCCTTAGGAGAATAAAAGTGGTTAGGGAGTTGGAGTTACAGGGCACTGATGCTGAAATGAAAAATTCTTATCCTTCTGCTGAAGAATCCATGAAACATCTCTTGTGGTTGTCGAACGCAGAAGCTGTTTATGATGCTGCACTAGGGCTTTATGATCTTAACCTCGCCGCCATTGTTGCTTTAAATTCAGACAAAGATCCAAAAGAGTTTCTTCCTTTCCTCCGAGAACTTGAATGTATGCAACCGTTTCTTATGAGGTACAAGATTGATCTTAGATTGCACCGTTACGAAAGTGCACTTAAAAACATTGCTTCAGCTGGTGATGATTATTTTGGGGACTGTTTGAATCTAATGAAGAGCAATCCACAACTTTTCCCACTTGGTATTCAAATATTTAGTGATAGGGTTAAACATAATCAAATTCTGGATGCTTGGGGTGACCACCTTCATGAAGAAAAATACTTTGAAGAAGCAGCCACCACATATGTGTGTTCTTCTTTTTTCCAGAAAGCTTTGAAAGCATATCGTGCTTGTGGAGATTGGAAAGGTGTTCTCAGTGTAGCTGGAATTCTAAAATTGACTAAGGAGGAGGTTTTACAGCTAGCATCTGAGCTTTGTGATGAGCTCCAAGCACTGGGGAAGCCAGCAGAGGCTGCAAAGATAGCGTTGGAGTATTGTGCCGATGCAGCTAGTGGGATTGCATATTATGCAATGGCAAGGGAGTGGCAAGAATGCCTAAGAATTGCTTATCTTTATGAGAGAGAAGATTTAGTCAATGAGGTGGAAAGTTCTGCAACTGAATGTGCAAATACATTAATGTCTGAATATGAGGAAGGGTTGGAAAAAGTGGGTAAATACGTAGTTCGTTATTTAGCTGTCCGTCAGAGGCGATTAAGCCTTGCTGCGAAAATCCAGTCAGAAGAGGGAGCGATTAATGACATTGATGATGATAATATTTCGGAAGCTAGCAGTACTCTAAGTGGGATGAGCATATACATGCCAGGGTATGCCGATGTCTTTAGCATTATTGTTCATTTTGCTCTTTACTTCTCTTTTCATAATTGCTTTGTTTGCTTTAGTTACAATGTTCTAAATTTGCAGGAACCTTCTTTTCTCTACTTAACCTTACCTTGTAAATACTGTAAAGCCAAATGCTCCATCAATGTTTACATATTCATGATCCTGATGGGATAGGCACTCTAAGATCAGTGATTGGTTCATGTAACAAGCCCCTACTTTCAAGTCGCAATGTCCTAGAACATGGACAGTTGCCTCATTACATGTTCTGAAACACACATATACCTTACTTGCCAATGCTAACTTCAGAGCTGTCAATGCCTAGAATAGTGAAAGGTTTAATTGGTTTTGTCCAAAATCCAATTACACACCTCGCTTGTATTTAGTCCTACATAGTCTAGTGTGGAACTTGGGTATATTGATATGTTCTTTGAGGATTTTAACATGAATGATCCCATTGGCCCCATCTCTCATGGAGTTGGGTTCCTTCAGGACTATCACGAACTGCCTAAATCCAATGCTTTAATTGTGTTTTTGCCTTTTTCATTTTCTCCACATGGTATTGGAGCAAGCCGATATTGATTTGATCATCTCGACTTTTAATTATTATCTTGGTAATATTTTTTGGTCTTGTTCCTCTAAGTATGATTGGTACTCAGGAGAATGATAGGACAAATCAGTGTCAATTTTCCGTAAGGAACACAATAAATCTGGTCTGTTGGCTTCCTTATTTGAAGGTGATGATTCTTGGGAGAAAATGACATCGCCCCTGGCACATCCTCGAAACATTGCGAGCTGGCACAAGTAGCATGTACGTTTTGCTAATTAGCTCCAGATGGCAATCAATGGTCGGTTTGCAGGAACATTAAGCCATTTTAAAGAAGAAGATGAGTGGGGCTATTTCATCCATTCACCATCTCAATTCCGGACCTAATCCAGATTCTGTTGCTGTCCATTGCAGCCATATCAACTTCCTACATATCCCTTTTGTTTGTTTTTATCTTTTGGCCTATTTTAGGCTCAAAAGGATACAATATGCAACAAAAACAAAACTTGGGACAGAGTAAAGAAAGAAAAAGATACATAAAAAAAGGGAGTTGTGAAAGAAGGCCTTAAAAAGAGATGAAAAATGGATTAACAAAATATGATTAAAAAAGGAGATAAAAAAGACAAAAAGAACACTAAATAGATCAAAAAAGTTGCGAGAGACTATTTTGTTGACGTGCAATATTAAGTAGGGTTAAGTGCTCTACAAATAATCATGACCTTTGATCATTGTTGGAGATAATTATATGAAAGATTCATATTGGCGGGCTTTGTATAAGAATAAACCTTCCTCAGAGATCTCTCAAGAGACTCATTGAATGTTACATCCTCCTTTTTTCATGGCACCT
Organism: Ottelia alismoides; assembly: GCA_037367405.1. Lineage (NCBI taxonomy): Eukaryota > Viridiplantae > Streptophyta > Magnoliopsida > Alismatales > Hydrocharitaceae > Ottelia > Ottelia alismoides. The sequence continues at coordinate 64,905 of JAZKJV010000210.1, forward strand.
ATGACAATTCGCTTTGAGTCCCCTATGAGAGGGGCTATTTTCGAGATCTTTATACATGTATCCCTATGATTGTTTCGGTCCTTGAGAGAAATGGAGACCTCTTCCCTTGAGGAGACATGTTATGGGCCCGAGATCTCTAGGAGGAGATTCGTTTTCTTGAAAGGAAAACATGGTTTGACGTCGTGAAAATGTCCACCCCAAAAATTCTTTATATTCACATTTTTAAAGCAAGCAATTACAAAATTCAAGAGCCAAATGCTCTTGGCACGTTAAATCATATTTTCCTTATACATTCTCTTGCCTCGAAAAATGACCAGATTCCGTGCCAACCACTTGGACCAGAGAATGACCACTGTCCAATCCTGTCATGACCATATCCATATCCCAATCTGTCAATGGACTTCCAAAAGGTGATTGTGCATGATGTCACCTTTGAGCTGATGTATGCTACCACCCAAACATCTCTCGAGACAACCCATCCAATGAACATATGATCACCATCCTCCATTATCACATCATTGACACATCCCATCCGTGCCATCCAAAGAACATATGATCAGCAAAAGGCTAGCCCGACGCTTACCAATCAACATTCGATCTCTCCTCAACAACCAAATGAAGATCCATACCCGTAGAGGGTCTACGTTGGCCCTAGACAATCCCAAGGTGATCTCTGGTAATCCACCAATAACATGCAAAGACTCCGACAACACCAAAAACTGATGAAAGCACTGATCCATCAGTTCTGAGCGGAAACAGGAAACCCATACATCTGCTTCCATGCAATCCCTCACATAACAATCCCCATCTGCCGTTAATGCGAACAACCGTGAGAAAGAGCGTCAAAAAAAAACAACCGTGAGAAATGCACTCCAAGTGCACCATTATTACTACAATCATTCGTATAGAGATGGAACCTATTGCCATCATCGGATACTATCCTCAAGAGGGGAGAAACACGAGGAAACACCGAAATGGATGCCTATCTAGAAGTGTGACCACGCACCCTTTGCCCATTTGCATCGAGAGATCTAAGGTGAATCCATAAATACCATGTCCCACCCTACTAAGCATATCAGAACCATCGCTCGATATACGGGTCGCTTACTTGGTCAACAATGCCCTATTTATCTCCTCTAAGCTCAGAAACCCAAGTCATCCATCCTCTTCCGCTCGCATCAATTTAGTGCAGAGTCGGAGTACATAACCATAGCACAGGGGAGCACTGAGATGATATGGGTCAGATCTGTTTTGACCGACCTAGCTAGTAGCTATTGATGCGCCTCTTCCCATGCATCTACAACGCGACAACCAAGCTGTTCTTTTCATTGCCAACAACCCTACCTTCGATGAGAGGACCAATCACATTAAGGTTGATTGGTACTACACTCTACATGATTCAGGAACAGTTTTATCTCTACTTCACATGTCAGCTCAGGGGAACATACAATAGATATTTTCATCAAGGCTCTAGTCAGATGGCTTTTCAGGGGTGTCGTTCCAAGATGAGCATGATTGACATTTATGCTCCAGCTTGAGGGGGAGTATTGAGAGATAGTTTATATTTTCTTATTTCTTGTATTTCTATTTCTTTTTGTCTCTATTTTTTAGTTTTCCTTACTAAAGCATCTATCATTTTCCTTCCATATTATTGCAATTGGTGGTCGACCCACGCTTCCGTAGTTACTGCAAATGCTTTAAACCAACTTTATACTGTTGCTCATGATCTTGGACTAGAAGATTATAGATCCGGGGATTGATTGCTTGATATAAACTATCGTAAAACTTCTTCCTGGAAGGGGAGAGTGGTCAAGTTGTCAAAAAACGACAGATTGGAAATTTGTTGAAGGTTTTCTATGTAGGTTCGAATCCTGCCACTCCCTGAGAAAGCAGTCATCATAAGCATATTTACTGACGATAAATGCTCATATGTAACCAGCCCCCAGATTGCCCAATTCTGATAAAACTGCTTACTGAACTTGTACATTCTCTCATCTCTACCATGGAGGCACCTGGTGTGCCCATTGCTCTTTCTAAAGGAGTCAAATCTTGCACTTGGCATCCTATCCCATACTGCCATATTTGACCTTGTTGATGGTTTAAGCCCTGATTTGCAACTTGTTATTATCAAACTAACTGCAGGCTTTTCCGTGAGGATCCCACCAAAGCGCCTTCTACTTCTAATAGTTCATGAACTAGATGAATCACTTTGTGCCGATCTGCTGCCAATACACTTTCTGGTCTCATAAGAGAATGGAAAAGTTTCGCACTTTCTGAACTATATAGAAGGGATGACGGAGTCGCGGACATAAGAATTTCTGGTTTATCATGTTTCCAGAAAAAAAGTTACCTTTTTTCATCTGAGAAAGAACTCGCACGAGACAGTTCTGAGTATCTCTGATTGGTTCCACTGTCACAAACAGAAAAAGGATATATGCATGTTGAATCACCACGATCTACTAATTACTATACACACACATGCACCCACACACACACGCATTGAGGAGGCAATGCCAGAATAGCCTGCTAATGCACGGAGACGCTGTTATTTTTTATAGAAGGGGGAGGTAAAACAAGTGCATGCAGACATGAGTTTAAAAAACAGCCGACGAGATTATTCCAACATCCCGCCCCTCTCATTGAATATTGAAAGTCATCCAATTAACCAAAAAGCCTCAATACACTGCTCGATACCTATAACATCAGACCATCAACTTTAGATGAGGGTTCTGCTCCCCTGCATTTTTCGCATTTCTTGGACAGTGATGTTAGCTCAACACAATGGTTGTACCATTCAGAAGGTTGAATATAATTTCTTGAGAAAGCTCAAATTTTCACTGGGCCAAGCTTATCCCTTGTGATGCCAATTCTCATGTAAACTCTAATACACTTAAGACTAAATCAGGAACCGGGGTTAGATTGCACTCCATTTGAAATCTTTCCTGAAAAAATGTAGCTCTCCAGCACCTGCATCCGTTGGTATAGAAATACAGTGTATGATAGCTTTATGTGGATGGCGATTGACGAGTCAGTCTTATTTTTGTTAGATTCGTGTATACTTGTCACCTGGTTCGATTATTAAGTTGATTGTCTGGGTGGAATATAGTTTAATTTTTATATTATGAATTTATGATGAGTCATGTATGTCCTCTTTTATAATCTTTTGATTCATGCAGTCTCCAAATGGCTATTTACATAGCGCTAGTTGATAGTTATTTTCTCAACACAAAGCCTTAAGAGTTTTTTTGAAATATTTGAACCACAGGAGTATCAAAATTCTTAAGAGTGTTTTTGAAATATTTGAACCACAGGAGTATCAAGGGCTCTAACGCCTCTGTGAGCTCAAGACTATCAGCAAGGGTAAAAGGGTGGGCGTCAAAGAAATAGAGGAAAAATTCGTGCGGGAAGGTAAATTTATTTTCCAATGTTTCTGACTTTGAAACTCAAACTCAGCATCTCATATGAGCTGTATCATATTCATATATCCCAATGACTTTCCTGTTTAAGCTTGAGGACGTCAGTAGTCATCTAAATATCATGAATAAACCGTAATAATTTATGCTCTTATGTGGTAAGAGTATTTTTTAAAATGTCTGCAATGTAATTTTAGCACTGTGATAAAATCTCCTTTTAAATAGCTGTACTGTAAATTTCAGCGCCATTAAAAAAGTTATGTAATTTTAATTTTAGATTTTGGAGTTAATTTATCGTGCTAGGCATCTTGGCATTCGAATATCTCACATTGCCTTGTATAGCTGCAATTGTTTGGCCATTTTTTGAAGCATTCTTAAAATTATTGTCAATGCCTAGAAATGTGGCTGCTGGATGTCTACCATTTTGGTGCTGGATGTCTACAATTTTGACTAGCCATCATTTTTCCCTTTTTATTAAAAAACAACTCAAAAGAAAAAACCCGTGAACTGAGAATCTCGAGTATGTGAACTACCAGTGGCATGTTTGGTTTAGTGCTGACTTAGTCTTTTACTCACATCAAATCCCATGTGGAATGTGTCGTTTTACTTCTTTGAATATGTTAAACCTACCTTCTGTAATTTAATTTTCATATATCAACTAAAATGTTTGGCAGCCCGGGTGAGGAGCTAGCGTTGATTGAACACCTGAAAGGCATGTCTCTAACTGTTGGTGCACAACAAGAGCTTAAACGTCTACTACTTACCCTTTTGATGCTTGGCAAGGAGGAAACTGCTCGAAAACTTCAAAGAATAGCCAGCAACTTTGAGCTGACTCAGGTTGCTGCTGTCAAGGTTGTTGAAGATGCTGCAACCAGAGAAAATTTGGATGAAAGTGCTCATTCCCTTGATTACTATATAAAAGATCTAAGAAATAACCATGGAGCAGCAATTCTCACCTGGCAATCCAAAGCTCTATTATGATACTAAGATGTAAGGTTATTTTTGTTTTGGTTTTTGATATTGTTACACCATGCTTTTTATGCAAACTCTCCCCTCTGCTGCTTTCTGTGAACCAAACAGTTCGGGTGGATTCTTTTTATAATACAACTTCTAAGTCGGAGGGTGCATTTACAGCTTTACTGCTTTATATAGTATGCATGACATTTTTCCTTTAGTCAGTTATTTGTTTACATGTTATGAACCATATCTTGTCTAATAGAAACTATATGCTATGTTTATCTTTAATTTAAATGAACACATTTGGCATGGAAGGTATAAGTTTTTTTTCTATTGTAATGAAGTTGGAAAATATTATTGCACTCTTATTATTACCTGTCATTCTATGCTCATAAGCATTTGTCGCACCTCGCAGAAATCAGCCATTGCTCCGTTGAGAAGTACCACTGCACCGGTCTAAACCCACTAACATAGACCAAGTCTCCCTTCGACATCTTTTTAGACATCTCCAAAACACACTTGTAAAAAGTTCCCTGATTGGTGACAGCCTAGAGGTGAGTGAGTCTCTTGTAATCTCTGAGTTCCAACCGTTTGTCTTATTCGTTGTTACTTGTGCTTATATCTATTTTATTTTATATTTTCTTATTCAAGTTGTAATCATAGTTTTCCATAAACATTTATGGTTCAATTGGAAAAATTGAAGCACAAATGTCATATATGGCTTCAGTCCGAGTTGGTAGTATCAGCACATATAGCCTACCATCATTTCTACATATCACGATCCAGGGCATAACCCACTTTTTAAATGCTTCAATTTTTAGCCTTGATGTCCGTGATAGGCAGAGCAATAAATGCTCTGAGGAGCTTGCTGCCACTGTTGATTTTAGTTTCAACGAGTAGGCATCCTTGTGGTCGAGTAAAATGCCAAGAGGGAAAACTCCCTTGTACCTTATTGGCATTTTTTGGTGTTCTATGTCGTGGCAATTAGAATGCACAAAGTGGGACATGTTAGACAAATTTGTTATGTTTTCTGAAGGAGCCACCATCTGTCTCTTCCAATTTAAGATACTTGGAAGGATAAATTTATCGTAATATCTCCATGATATAGGTAATCTGGTAGGATTGAACCTGCCTTTGCCTAACGGCTTAGTATTCCTACAAGTCATGAACTACCGATTTGTTGGATCTCAGTCATTATCAGGTTTGTTTTCACCAATCATTTTAAAGGACCGCCGAAGCTTTTGCCTAATAACACTTTGGTCTGTTAAGTGAGAAAAAAAGATATAGGTGAATAATAGCGAAGACAAATGTGTTTAGTTCTCTTGGTATGAATCTTCCTGGCAGAATTCATTGAGATTAATTTCAACAACTATTTGTGTGAAGTGAAGAATTTAAGATTTCTAAAATATTGATCTGCGAGTATAAATCTAAAATGTAGCTCCAGATGGACTGATGCACATATTTTCTCATAACGCAACATGGGTAGTCATCATCAGCACCCTGATTCATTCCATGTTGGATGCTTATTATTTCTAGATTTACGTGTAGTTTTGTGTGTCATAAGGAAAGGAAGTGCTTGCTTTTATTTAAGTACCGGTACTGGGAGGAATATCTAAATCAGACTATGAATAGAGAATACGTTCTACAAAATATAGATTGTACTAGTCATTACATGTTAATTGTAAAATAGAATTTTGTTGAATAGTTTCTTTCCGTCTTATGGTGGCTTCTAGTCAAATAACAAAAGCATATTTTCCAATATACAATAAGGGTCTTATACAAACCAGATGGATCAACCATTTTTTTAGAACGGTGGGATGAACTTCGTTTAGAGGGTCATCCAAAAAAATGATGTAAATAAGTAAGCTAGTAATTATACACCCGCCAAGATTCAAAGAGGATTTTGGCATGCCCAAGTACATTTTCAGAGTAGAAACTCGTTCCCTCAAAGACTACACAATTTCTAGCTAGCCAAAGGGACCAAATAGTCGCACAAATCTTCGATCTCCCTTCATCTGAGCCCGACCACCTTCTGCAAACGGATTCCCAGAAGGTGACCCTGTTGCTCCAATCTAGACCCGCAATTGCCTCATTTCTCCAAACTTCAACCGACCTAGGGTATTTAAAGGACAAGTGATCTATTTCTTCTGAAAAATTAGCACATCTTCTACACCCCTTCGCAGTCCCAGGAAGGAACCTTGCTCTTCTAGTTGCCGTCAACATACTTAGCAACCAAAGAAACACCTTGATTCTAACTCCAAGTCCAGATCCTCACGCGGTCTCTCAAGATCATCGGCACCACAACTGAAGGCTAGGTGATCATAGCCTTACAGGCCTTCCTTACCGAGAAGAAACCGTTTCCCAGCACCACGAGTCGCTTCCCTCCGAAGGTGCCTCAAGGTTAGACAACCTGCTAGACAGACACAAACAATCTTCATCTCTTTGATCCGACAGTTCAGCCACAAGATTAGGCGTCCATGAGTCGTCTGACCGCACATCTGCCAACAAATGTCTTTGTTTGAAGCCAACACATACAATCTCGGGTAAAGGTTACAGTGAGCACCATCCTCCATTCACTCATCCGTCCAAAATCGGAAACCACGACCATCCCCTAGCACATGGCACAAATATCCAGCCAAATCCGGCCAGACTAAACACACTCCTCTCCAGAAAGTAGTTGGTGATCCCACACCATCCATACGGGCCACCAAGCTGGTAGAAACACCATAGATCGACCTAATCAGATTTGAGCAGAGATCAGTTCCAGGGTCCTATATCTTCAGTATCCACTTCGCAAGCAACACCTTATTCATATACCCAACCTTCAAGACTCCCAGGCCACCCTCGCTGGTTGGCGTAGACACCGTCGACCAACCAACCAAAGCAAGACCCTTCTCCCCACGAGATGACGGTCAGAAAAAAAACGACGCATAAAAAATTCCAATCTTTTTCGGATCCCCACAGGCAGACTCTCGTGGATATGAAGAAGACAAGAATGACAGAAAGAACGACCTTGATCAGGACCAATCTCCCACCCTTCAATAGGAAAACCGCTTTCCAACCTGCGAGCTTCTTCTCTAAAGTCTCCGCCAGAGGCAGCTAGTCGATCTGTCGCGTCCTACCCGTCAGTAAATGCAGACCCAGATAACTAATAGGCAAGGACCTCTGTGCCGTCCCCATGACCTCACTGCAAACCACAGAGTCCGTTGCCGACATGTTGAAGGGCATAAATGCTGACTTTGCTCCATTCACCCTCAAACTTGAAAGGTCACCAAAGATGTCAAGCACCGCCTTCACAACCCTGCACTCATCCACCCCACCTTCAACAAAAAAACAAGGTGTCTTCAGCATATTGTAATGACACAGAAAATCCGTCTCTGGGGTATCCACTGAAGAAACCTCCCTCCTCTACCACACTAGACATAATTGCTAACACATCTGCCACCAGAACAAACGGCAGAGGGACCAAAGGACAACCTTGTCTCACCCCCCTCTGCGGCTGGAAGAAACCTCCTTCTTGCTTCTCGTTCACTAACAACGAAAGCGAGGTGGTTGTGATGCACATCTTCATCCAGTCAATTCAAACATCCGGAAATCTTCTCTTCACGAAAGACACCCAAATGAACTTCCAATCATGCTGTCATACGCCTTTGAGAAATCAACCTTACAAAGCAAGCCTATAGTTCCTCTTCTCTTCCAATCCGAGACCATTTCTGCTGCCACAACCACTCTCTCCAGTAGTTGTCGCCCCGGTATAAAAGCCGACTACATCTAAAGGACAAGATTATCCACAACCCCTCTCAGACGATTAGCCAACACCTTGGCCAATATGCGATATCTTGCATTCGGCAACACAACGGGGCAATAATCGTCTACCCTCTCAGCTCCCTCTTTCTTCGGAAGCAAGAAAAGGAAATGATTTGTTAAGCTTCTCCAGACCCCTGTTCGCACCGCTAAGCTCAAGCATCAGGGCCATAACATCCTTTTCCTAAACCCGGCTAGAATCCGATTGGTTTGGTCGGTTGAAAAAGTTAATTGTAACAATAAAATAAAAATAGTTAAACTTGGTTGAACTGGACCGGTTGAACTCTTTCTTTATATTCCCCTTATCTAAAACCCTCATGATATGCATTGCCCCATGGTAGACAACCTCCATATTTCGATGTTGCCATTGGTAGACATGCAAGTCTCTTGCAAGCCATTTGCTATTTTGTTATAGTTGTATGATTCTATGTTTGGAAAAACCCTCTATTTTTGTGGGAAAAAATCTGTATTGTGTGATTAGTTTGCTTTCCTTTGTACTACTAGGGTTATGTAACATGACTGCACTAGACATTATGTATTATAGTTGATGATCTAAGGAGTTTGATTGATGACTCAATCTAACATTTATGGGCAGTATCTAATATATTATTCCAATTGTCTAGTGGCAGTGCAGTGTGCCTACCACCCAAAAGATCATGGTTCAAATCCTTCCTTGTGGGTGTTGTATTAGGTAGCAGACAACCAGCATAGAAAATAATCAGATCTTCAATATGGATTTAAGCAAGAATCCATGTAGCCGACCCTACTTACAGTGGGAGTGTAACATCCGGTTCCCAATCAAACCCGGACCCGACCTATTTTGGGTCCGATGAACCCAATAAAGTTGTTGGTCAATACCAAACAACCTAAAACGATCAACTGATCGAGAATCAAAAGTCGTTCGGGCAAATCGACCAAAAAATCGATCGCTTCGTAATTCGTGCCGCGAAAAGCCGCGACGCAAATTCGGAAACCGCAAAACAAACCGAGATCGTCATTAGAACCAATTCGACAAGACAAGACCAACGGAATCGACCGTTCGTCAATCGGAGGTCGTTTGATATTTTAAAACCCCAAAATTTAACCCCAAATCGAAAGTTTTATCTCGAAAATTTCGAAGGTTCAAAATCCGACCGGAAGCATATCAATATTATACTCATATTGATCGTCGTTCAGAGACGATCAAATCGAGATATTATTTGTCAAAATCAGATACAAGATGTGCGAATACGGAAGACTTTTGCTTCTCAAATAAAAGAAGCATTAAAAAATAAAATAAAAAAATCCAGCCGTTCAAATCTGTCACAGAATACAGCAGGTCTTGTTTCTCTCCACTTGGCTTGACATTTTATTCACGTGGCCTTCCTCTTTCTTTTACACTTGTCAAATAAATAAGAGCCTTCGTCCCTTATTTATATCAAACCAATAAACACACTCTCATTCCCAAATCCAACGAAACCCTATTTCCTCTCCCTCTCCCCTAGCAAATTGCAGCCGTGGGATTTCTAGATCCCCAATTCTCAGGAAATTCCAGCCTCCAGCCTGATCTTCTTTCTCCTCCTGCAACTATTGGGCTGAAATCCAAGCTGTATTGCTGTCAAATTTGGGGAATTTCTGCATTTTACTTTGATCTATATGCTAGAAATACAAGGTACATCCACTCCATGTCTATTACTGCCATGCATGGTGTTATAAACATTCTTGATTCCTCAGTTAATGCATGAAATTGGATAGTTATGTGCAGGAAACTTAAGATCTTCTTTATAATTTGAAATGGGGATGGTTGTTATGATCTTTTCTTTCTTCAATACTCATGCCAATTGTATTCTAACAAGGTTTAAACTCTTACTAGTTATGATAATATCACATGAATGGAAGTTCCATTGATGCACCTGGCTTTTGTGCTTATAGTTTAAAAAAAATTGTTGTTAAATTTCCATTCCCTGGATACGTACTGTCTGCTCACAGTTGTTAAAAAAAATTAGTTTAATTTTTTATACTGTAAATTCCTGCTTGTGAGAAAAATATTAAACTTCCATTTCCTGGATAATGGGTATTGTTTGCTTATAGTTTAAAAAATATAATAGTTTAAATTTTTTTTATATACAGTAAATAAGCTTAAAAAATGTTGAATTCCCTTTTCTTGGATACTAGGTGTTGTCTGTTGTCTGGTAAATTTTTTTTTTAAAAAAATCAAAAGCTTAAATCAAAAGGTGAGTGCATGCGTTCCATCTATTTGTACACCTATTAGAATTTATATCGTTTTAAAGCATAGTCATAAATACAAATATGCACATTATGTTGTTTTTATTAAGCAGAATATTAATCCAGGAATTTATAACATAAATTGTTTGTAGATTGGAATATTAGGGGACCTTTGTGATTGTTCATTGGGACCCATGGGGTACTGGCAAGATTGCCGTTATGTGATCTCGAGGCCAAGAGTTCAAGTTGTGGAAACAACATCTTGCAAAACAATAGGATAATGGTGCATGTATCAACTCGAAGTGATCGGACATTTTCTCAAATTCCGTCCTTTATGGTGTGCAGTTTGGTGCACAATAGATTTATCATGTGAATTTGTGATCAATAATGTTTAGCTATTGAAATTTTTTTTAGTTATCCAATCAATACCTTCCAGGTGGTGGACAATGAGTAGGGAAGGCGTAAATCCAAATTCCATACTTTTCAAGATCATTAATATATACATCCATTTATTTCTATACCAAGCTACTCCTTCCAACATTAAAGATACAAAATCCAAAACTTATTATACGTTAATCTATGTTACTCATATGGTATTACATTCTAGTAAGAGGTGCAATAGGACGCAGTTAACAGTCCTAATGTAGAAGATTCAGCAGATCAAAGTGCGAGTGACAAAAAGATCAGAATAATAATATTTCAGCTTCGTACCGTACACACCAACAAGAGGAGGATTAGTTTGACAAAATATCTAGATTATTAAATCAATCATGGAAGAAATCAAGAATGTGATAAGTAGTCAAGGAAAAAGATTGGTGAGTTGTTAATATCTAATATATATTAAAGCCGGTCAAGGTAAACCTTACACCTGACCGTGCGAGGGCACGGTGACCCTCACCTGGGCGGGAGATAGGAAGCCCAGTTTGGGCAGCGGCCGCCAAGTGCGCGGGTCTAGGATCCCAGTCCTTTCACGGTTTTTACGTGAGCTCGCAGTGTTTTTACGCCCTCGTTGGGATCCCAACTTTAGACCATTCCGTTGATCCTTTGTTTTAGGATACCCAGGCGGGGGATCCTTGGTTTTCAGTTTTTCGTACGAGCTCATTCGCCTGTACTAGTCGGGCAGGTTTTTTAAGAGCGACTTATCTAGGGAGTCTCTCTCACCCGTCTCAGTGGCGTAGTTTGGGAGTAGACCTATCCCTCTATTAGACCGCGCTTCCAATTATAGGGCGAGACGGAAGAATCATTTGTAGGCTTCTTCACCGCTTGAGTTTATTTCGCCAACAGACTTGGCGATTCTATATCTAGATCATCCATATCTACCTTTACATCATCTGGAATTATATCTGAAACATTGAAGTTAAGAATTGGAGAAGTTACGATCAAAAGTTGGGATTTGTAGAAAATGACTATTTTATCTATCTAAGAATTTAATTAAATTAAGAGGACTTTCCAATCTTAACTTTTCCATTATCACTCACCAACGTGATCTCTGAAGAAAATAATATATGTGCTTACACCCATACAATCATGGATACTCAACTACTATATAAATATGTCACATGTGGGAAATTTTGGGTTTTGGGACAAACATTTGAGATGCTTACAAATAGCCTGAAAAACTTTTTTACTTATGCAAGTAGATGTAGACTTTACTGTCCACCTTTGTACCTGCTTGCTTTTGCACGTATTAAATGGCTAGTTATTTTTATAAGTTTTGGGGAGGTACCAGCAATGGCTGACGCCTCTTCTTTCCTAACGTGTTTGGCAGGCAGACAGCCTGCAGTTTATTAGCAGCTCAGTAGCTATACATGCTTCCTGGAGACAGAGTATACACTAGACGGTATGAAGTATTTTGTCTTAGTTTTTGTTCAGATGGTGATGTAAATGCTTTCTCTTTTGTATCACACTTGGGATATATGTTGTAAAATGGAAGATCCTTGTACATGTTGTAAATTGATATGAATATTAATGAAAAGATATTTTGGTGCCATTTGTCTCTTTTACTTGTAGTTATGTGTTGGAATTGAATGTCATAATTGCGCGAAAAATTTTCCCTGTTTTCTGTAACTTCATGCGATCTCATGTGAATAATAGTGCGAGTGTGTGATTAACGGGTACTCGGATCCTGAGGGGTTGACAATTTGGTATCAGAGCAGTGGTACCACGATACACACATTCGCAGTATTTCAATTCCGATCACATTAAGTCCTCGAATAGCGACAGGTTGAGACTAGTTCCAAAAGACATAGAGACAGATGAGACAGATGAGACTTCCGACTTGTCGTGAGTTCGAGAAGGGAAATATAACATTCATATTCAATAACCACAGATGTCACCAATTTCATTATTTTTCATATTATATCCCAAGAAGAGAAAAGCATTTATGATAAGTATGTCTATGGCATTTTTATGACTAATTATGGTTCTCATGCAGATCCATGGCATCTCGACCCGGTCAGGAGACGGCTGATCAGTTGGCACGCATACTGGCTGCCCTCACCGACCTCCAGCAGCAGCAGGCTGCCATGCGAGGTCAGCAGGAGCAGATTTTGGCTCTGCAGATTGAGATTGTCGACAGGCAGACAGATATAGAGATGAGGTTTGAGGACCTATCAGATTTCACGTACCATCCATCATAGGATGGGATACGACAGGATTCGCACCAGTCCGTCGAGGTAGAACAACCTCATCTTGATGATCCACTTGAGGAGATTTTAGAGCATGGAGCTCAGGAGGATGGAGACTTTGACAGGGAGCAGGACCCTGTGGACTTAGCAGACGAGGGTGCGCATGAGTACTCAGTTATTCACAGGCACCAGTCCATTTTCACATCCTACCAGCGCGCCAACATACCCTTGTTTGAGGGTACAGGTACACCAGATGTTGTTGAACAGTGGCTGAAGCAGGTGACGAAGGTACTCAGGATGATTCGCGCACCACGACACATGGCTATCTTTCATGGAGTACTCACTTACAGACTTTGCTGAGAGATGGTGGGATGCCGTAGTATTTGAGTTAGGCCGAGAGCCTACATGGGATGATTTTGAGACGAAGTTCAGAGCCCACTTCTTTTCTGCGAAGTGGAAGGAGTCCCAGCGCCGCCTATTTGCAGAGCTTCGTCAGGGACAGATGACCGCCAGAGATTATTTTATCCGATATACAGAGCTGTCACGACATACCCGAGCAGCTGGCGCATTTCCAGAGGAGAATCTGGAAAAGTTCATTTGTGGTATGCGAGAGGAGGTACAGGAGAAGCTGGCAGGACTACACATCACTTCTATCTCCGAGGCTACCGATGTTGCGGAGAAGTTCGAGGACATCAGGGGGAGATGTTTCGGGAGCTCGTCTGGAGCAACACTTAGACCGCGACGATCTTTTGGACCGATACGTCGACCGTTTCAGCAGCAGAGGTCAGACAGACGGTTCCGACCTACAGGTTCGTCCTTCATAGGCAGTGCTCGCTCTTCTCCATCGACTACTCTAGGAGGAGCACTCGCCGGACGTGGCACAGAGTCCGCTCGACCATCTGGGTCGCAACGAGCAGATAGATCACCTGCAGGACCAGCCCGGAGCACAGACACTTCCACTCCACCTACCAGGCCAGTCATATGTTATCGATGTCACGAGTGGGGACATTATCGATCACAGTGCCCACAAGTTTCTGGTGAGCCTCAGCCACAACCTTCACAGTCGCAGCCTCAGGCACAACGTTCAGGTAGTTTCCGTGGTAGGAACTCCAACTTTAGGCGACCGCAGTAAAGACAGACGCAGAGTGTGGCAGGTTCCAGTGCCGCACCAGCCAGGCAGGGGCAGATACACGCAGTTACTGAGGAGCAGGTACGTTCAGCCGTTACCGTGGTGAAAGGTATGGTCTCAGTCCTGGGCCGGCCTTTCCATGTTCTATTTGATTCTGGTGCGACGCATTCTTTTCTTGCTTCGAGGTTGCTTACTTTTTAGGTAGAGTCGCAGAGACTCTCTCTTCCCCATATCACATCCGAGGACCAGGTGGTCAGTTATTCATTATTTCACTGATAGTCAGGCACTTGCCCGTACTGATTGGCAGTCATGAGATGATCGCAGATTGTCTACTTCTGCAGCTTGATGAGTTCGACTTGATTTTGGGCATGGATTGGTTATCCACTCATCATGCACTTGTTGATTGCTTTAGGAAGGCGGTTGTCTTCAGGATTCCTGATCAACCCGAGTTCACTTTTGAGGGTACTTTGCATGACTCCACCATGGAGTATATTTCAGTGTTGCGAGCTCAGCGACTTGTTGATCAGGGTTGTGATACATATCTTGCATTTATTCGGGAGGTATCTGACTATGAGCCGATGACACAAGACATCCGAATAGTCTCTGAATACTCTGACGTGTTTCCTGATGAGCTACCAGGATTACCTCATGAGAGAGAGATCGAGTTCGAGATCACATTGCTGCCAGATACACAGCCGATCTCTATGGCACCATATCGTATGGCACCAGCCGAGTTGAGGGAGCTGAAAGTACAGTTGCAGGAATTACTTGATTTGGGATTCGTGAGGCCGAGCACTTTACCTTGGGGTGCTCCGGTTCTATTTGTCAAAAAGAAGGATGGATCCATAAGACTGTGCATCGATTACAGGCAGCTGAACAAGAGAACGGTGAAGAACCGTTATCCCTTGGCACGTATCGATGATTTGTTTGACCAACTCCAGGGATCTTCGGTTTTCTCGAAGATCGATCTTCGCTCGGCTACCATCAGCTGAGGATTCGAGAGTCAGATATTCCGAAGACAGATTTCAGGACTCGCTATGGGCATTACGAGTTTGTGGTGATGTCGTTTGGGCTCACCAATGCACCTGCGGCTTTCGCGGATATGATGAATCGTATCTTTTGTCCATACTTGGACAAGTTTGTAGTGGTGTTCATCGATGATGTGCTCATCTATTCACGGAATGAATGGGATCATGCGAATGATCTACGGATTGTCTTAGATACATTGCGGGAGCACAAGCTATATGCCAAGTTGAGCAAGTGCGAGTTCTGGTTATCCCAGGTCTCATTTTTGGGGCACATCATTTCTGGAGTAGGTATCGCGGTTGATCCTGCGAAGATAGATGCAGTTATGTCTTGGGAGCAGCCCAAGACAATCACTCAGATCCGGAGCTTCCTCAGATTAGCGGGCTATTACAGACGCTTTGTCAGCGGATTTTCACGCATTGTTCGCCCTCTGACACGACTGACACAGAAGGGAGTTCCATTCATTTGGGACGATTCATGTGAGCAGGCCTTCCAGGCATTGAAGGAGAGGTTGACTACAACGCCTATTCTCGCTCTTCCTTCATGCACTCAGGACTATGCAGTCTACACGGATGCATCTGGAGAAGGTCTAGGAGTAATGTTGATGCAGAGAGGACATGTAATTGCTTACACATCACGGCAGTTGAGATCGCACGAGCGGAACTACCCCACACATGACTTGGAGTTGGCGGCAGTTGTCTTCGCCTTGAAGATCTGGCGCCACTATCTATATGGAGTGAACTTTGAGATTTTCACAGATCACAGGAGCCTAAAGTACATCTTTGATCAGAAGGAGTTAAACATGAGACAACGCAGATGGCTCGAGCTGCTGAAGGATTATGATTGCACGATCTCTTATCATCCCGGTAAGGGAAACGTGGTGGCTGATGCACTTAGCAGGAGAGCGCATGCTGATGGTACGGTGAACTGGCTATACACGTGGGATACGCTTGCAGTTTTGAGCGATTGGCATCCTCAGGAGAGCGCATCCATTTCTACCGCCGTGCCTCCTCGATACAATAGCCTTTGGGATCGTATTGTAGAAGGCCAGAAGACCGATCCTTGGATTCATGATAGATACATGCGCGCTATCAAGGACGAAGTTGATGATTTTGAGTAGCAGAATCTATTTTATGGAAGGCAGGACGGGTCGTTGTACCCAATGACGAGCAGCTTCGTAGAGACATTCTCGATGAGGCATACAATTCACGGTTATCTATCCATCCATGCAGTATGAAGATGTACCGTGATCTGCGTCGACATTTCTGGTGGGATGGAATGAAGCGCGATGTGGCGCTACATGTTAGCAGATGTATGACCTGTCAGATAGTCAAGGCCGAGCACAGGAGACCGCCAGGATTTCTACAGCCTCTCCCTATTCCCGAGTGGAAATGGGAGAGCATTTCTATGGATTTTGTCACAGGTCTGCCAAAGACACCAGGTGGCCATGATTCCATTTGGGTCGTTGTTGATAGGTTGACCAAGTCAGCCCATTTCATACCTGTCAACACGACTTACACTCCGTCCAGGTTGGCCAAGCTCTATGTGCAGAACATTATCAGGCTGCATGGTATACCACGGGAGGTAGTGTCTGACAGAGATTCGAGATTTACATCTCATTATTGGCATCAGTTCATGTCAGCACTACAGACAGAGCTGAAGATTAGTTCTGCATACCATCCGTAGACAGACGGGCAGAGTGAGCGCACCATTGACGCTTGAGGATCTACTTCACGCATGCACATTGGAGTGGAAAGGGTCCTGGAAGGACCATTTGCCTTTGGTGGAATTCACATACAACAACAGCTATCACTCCAGTATTGGTATGGCACCATTCGAAGCCTTATACGGGTGGAGATGCCTCACACCTCTCAGTTGGCGTGAGGTAGGTGATCATGCTTTATACTCCGTAGATCTCTTGGAGGAGACGGCGAGAGCTGTTGATCTTGTGAGACGGAGGCTTCTGACGGCACAGAGCTGCCAGAAGAGCTATGCAGACCGTCGGAGAAGAGACTTGGAGTTCCAGGTAATCCAATTCTTTCCTCTTCATCCATTCAATTATGACATATATATATATTTGTTCAACTTAATCTCACATGCTAATAAAACTCTTGTAATTACAGGTCGGAGATTAGGTATTTTTGCGAGTATCTTCCATGAAGGGAGTACAGAGATTTGGTGTTCGTGGCAAGTTGGCGCCACGATTTGTGGGTCCGTTCGAGATTCTTGCTCGTGTGGGGAAGGTTGCATACCGAGTAGCCCTTCCTCCACATCTATCAGCTATTCATGATGTTTTCCACATATCCAATCTGAGGAAGTATGTCCACGACCCTCGACACGTTATCAGTTACGAGAATCTAGACGTGGAGTCAGATCTGACTTATGAAGAGAAGCCAATGCAGATACTTGATCATGTTGTGAAGAAACTTCGAAGCAAAGAGATTCCATTGGTCAAGATTTTATGGCACCGTCACGGCGTCGAAGAATCGACGTGGGAGACCGAAGCCGACATGCGGGCACGATACCCGCAGCTTTTCTGATGTAAGCATCAAAACAAGCTTTTGTAATGAGATACATTATAAATATATGGCTTGTTTTCTCTTTGAGGTTTTTATAGTTTCAAAACCCTTTGAGGTTTTTATGACCAAATGAAATCCATGACACATAATAACCTTAACTCGAGTCTCGAGGACGACACTCCCTTTGAGGTTTTTATATTTGTAACATCCGGTTCCCAATCAAACCCGGACCTGACCTGATTTGGGTCCGATGAATCCAATAAAGTTGTTGGTCAATACCAAACAACCTAAAGCGATCAACTGATCGAGAATCAAAAGCCGTTCGGGCGAAATCGACCAAAGAATCGATCGCTTCGTAATTCGTGCCGCGAAAGCCGCGACGCAAATTCGGAAATCGCAAAACAAACCGAGATCGTCATTAGAACCGATTCGACAAGACAAGACCAACGGAATCGACCGTTCGTCAATCAGAGGTCGTTTGATATTTTAAAACCCCAAAATTTAACCCCAAATCGAAAGTTGTATCTCGAAAATTTCGAAGGTTCAAAATCCGACCGGAAGCATATCAATATTATACTCATATTGATCGTCGTTCAGAGACGATCAAATCAAGATATTATTTGTCAAAATCAGATACAAGATGTGCGAATACGGAAGACTTTTGCTTCTCAAATAAAAGAAGCATTAAAAAATAAAATAAAAAAATCCAGCCGTTCAAATCTGTCACAGAATACAGCAGGTCTTGTTTCTCTCCACTTGGCTTGACATTTTATTCACTTGGCCTCCCTCTTTCTTTTACACTTGTCAAATAAATAAGAGTCTTCGTCCCTTATTTATATCAAACCAATAAACACACTCTCATTCCCAAATCCAACGAAACCCTATTTCCTCTCCCTCTCCCCTAGCAAATTGCAGCCGTGGGATTTCTAGATCCCCAATTCTCAGGAAATTCCAGCCTCCAGCCCGATCTTCTTTCTCCTCCTGCAACTATTGGGATGAAATCCAAGCTATATTGCTGTCAAATTTGGGGAATTTCTGCATTTTACTTTGATCTATATGCTAGAAATACAAGGTACATCCCCTCCATGTCTATTGCTGGCATGCATGGTGTTATAAACATTATTGATTCCTCAGTTAATGCATGAAATTGGATAGTTATGTGCAGGAAACTTAAGATCTTCTTTATAATTTGAAATGG
Organism: Ottelia alismoides; assembly: GCA_037367405.1. Lineage (NCBI taxonomy): Eukaryota > Viridiplantae > Streptophyta > Magnoliopsida > Alismatales > Hydrocharitaceae > Ottelia > Ottelia alismoides. The sequence continues at coordinate 83,783 of JAZKJV010000210.1, forward strand.
GGATGGTTGTTATGATCTTTTCTTTCTTCAATACTCATGCCAATTGTATTCTAACAAGGTTTAAACTCTTACTAGTTATGATAATATCACATGAATGGAAGTTCCATTGATGCACCTGGCTTTTGTGCTTATAGTTTAAAAAAAATTGTTATTAAATTTCCATTCCCTGGATACGTACTGTCTGCTCACAGTTGTTAAAAAAAATTATTTTAATTTTTTATACTGTAAATTCCTGCTTGTGAGAAAAATATTAAACTTCCATTTCCTGGATAATGGGTATTGTTTGCTTATAGTTTAAAAAAATATAATATTTATTTTTTTTATATACAGTAAATAAGCTTAAAAAATGTTGAATTCCCATTTATTAGATACTAGGTGTTGTCTGTTGTCTGGTAATTTTTTTTAAAAAAAATCAAAAGCTTAAATCAAAAGGTGAGTGCATGCGTTCCATCTATGTGTACACCTATTAGAATTTATATCGTTTTAAAGCATAGTCATAAATACAAATATGCACATTATGTTGTTTTTATTGAGCAGAATATTAATCCAGGAATTTATAACGAAACAACATCTTGCAAAATAATAGGATAATGGTGCATGTATCAACTCGAAGTGATCGGACATTTTCTCAAATTCCGCCCTTTATGGTGTACAGTTTGGTGCACAATAGATTTATCATGTGAATTTGTGATCAATAATGTTTAGCTATTGAAAAAAAATTTTAGTTATCCAATCAATACTTCCGGGTGGTGGACAATGAGTAGGGAAGGCGTAAATCCAAATTCCATACTTTTCAAGATCATTAATATATACAACCATTTATTTCTATACCAAGCTACTCCTTCCAACATTAAAGATACAAAATCCAAAACTTATTATACGTTAATCTCTGTTACTCATATGGTATTACATTCTAGTAAGAGGTGCAATAGGACGCAGTTAACAGTCCTAATGTAGAAGATTCAGCATATCAAAGTGCGAGTGACAAAAAGATCAGAGTAATAATATTTCAGCCTCGTACCGTACACACCAACAAGAGGAGGATTAGTTTGACAAAATATCTAGACTATTAAGTCAATCATGGAAGAAATCAAGAATGTGATGAGTAGTCAAGGAAAAAGATTGCTGAGTTGTTAATATCTAATAAATATTAAAGCCGGTCAAGGTGAACCTTACACCTGACCGTGCGAGGGCGCGGTGACCCTCACCTGGGCGGGAGATAGGAAGCTCAGTTTGGGCAGCGACCGCCAAGTGCGCGGGTCTAGGATCCCAGTCCTTTCACGGTTTTTACGCGAGCTCGCAGTGTTTTTACGCCCTCGTTGGGATCCCGACTTTAGACCATTCCGTTGACCCTTTGTTTTAGGATACCCAGGCGGGGGATCCTTGGTTTTCAGTTTTTCGTACGAGCTCATTCGCCCGTACTAGTCGGGCAGGTTTTTTAAGAGCGACTTTTTCAAAGGAGTCTCTCTTACCCGTCTCAGTGGCGTAGTTTGGGAGTAGACCTATCCCTCTATCGGACCGCGCTTCCAATTAGAGGGCGAGACGGAAGAGCCATTTGTAGACTTCTTCACCGCTTGAGTTTACTTCGCCAACAGACTTGCCGATTCTATATCTAGATCATCCATATCTACCTTTACATCATCTGGAATTATATCTGAAACATTGAAGTTAAGAATTGGAGAAGTTACGATCAAAAGTTGGGATTTGTAGAAAATGACTATTCTCTCTATCTAAGAATTTAATTAAATTAAGAGGTCTTTCCAATCTTAACTTTTCCATTATCACTCACCAACGTGATCTCTGAAGAAAATAATATATGTGCTTACACCCATACAATCATGGATACTCAACTACTATATAAATATGTCACATGTGGGAAATGTTGGGTTTTGGGACAAACATTTGAGATGCTTACAAATAGCCTGAAAAACATTTTTACTTACGCAAGTAGATGTAAACTTTGCTTTCCAACTTTATACGTGCTTGCATTTCCACATATTAAATGTCTAGTTATTTTTATAAGTTTTTGGGAGGTACCAGCAATGGCTGACGCATCTTCTTTCCTAACGTGTTTGGCACGCAAGCAGCCTGCAGTTTAGTAGCAGCTCAGTAGCTATACATGCTTCCTGGAGAAAGAGTATACACTAGACGGTATGAAGTATTTTGTCTCAGTTTTTGTTCAGATGGTGATGTAAATGCTATCTCTTTTGTATCACACTTGGGATATATGTTGTAAAATGGAAGATCCTTGTACATGTTGTAAATTGATATGAATATTAATGAAAAGAAATTTTGGTGCCATGTCTCTTTTACTTGTAGTTATGTGTTGGAATTGAATGTCATAATTGCGCGAAAAATTTTCCCTGTTTTCTGTAACTTCATGCGATCTCATGTGAATAATAGTGCGAGCGTGTGATTAACGGGTACCCGGATCCTGAGGGGTTGACAATTTTGGGAGAAGGCTTCATCATCTATTATGTTATTTCCAATCTAAGAAGAGTTAAGAATCTTATCCGGAAAGTGTTATCTAATGAATGCTCTTAATCAAGGTTTGAAAAAACTAAAAACGGAACGAGGCGGTTTCCCTGGAATCGAGGCGAGGCGTAGCCTCGAGGCGGTCGAGGCGTAAGCCTCAGTTTACAAGGAGAAAACCCATAAAAACTACAACAAAATATATACTAATGCAATTATATATATATTCTAACTAACATATGATATAAATTACTATAATATATGATGCTATTCCAAAGATAGGAACACTGGAAGAAAAGATATACAAGTGTATATGTCTTTTTACTAATTTTCCATCCAATTATAGATTAAATCTGTTGATATTCCCCTAAATTCTAACCATCTAACCTAAGTTGAAGAACCGTCGTATGCTCCCCTTCCTGCCATACCATACCCCAACAAGGCGGGGGTCTCGGATATATTGATTTGTTTCAATGGGAGTAGTACATAAACTCCCCTTGAATTATATCTTGTTTGACCTTCTTGGTATAATACATAGCTCATTATTTGAAAACTCCTTAAAAATAAATTTACGAGTAATTTTTTCTATGATACTTGTGGATTCGTATATTTAAGGGCATAATTTAAGAGTTTCTTAACATGATTGAATATGTTTAATAGTAAATATGAACATGAAAGCGGCCAAATTTAAGCATTCATCTTATATATTATATCCTAAACAACTACATCTTTATAAACATCTGAAATTGCTAATAGGATAATTGAATTAACATAAAAAATTATTTTGAAAAAGAAAAATCCTCGGTGAGCGCCTTGCCTTCGCCTCGCCTTCGCCTCGACCGCCTCGACCAACTGAGGCGACCGCCTCTTAGGATCCAGTCGAGGCGGTCGTTCAGAGACGTTTTCCGACCGCCTCGCCTCGAGGCGTACGCCTCGTGCGCCTCGAGGCGCGTTTTTTCAAACCATGCTCTTGATGCATTTTTTAGGGATTTTTACCCGGCATGCCTTATAAACTTTTTTAATTACCTCTACGACCTTTGAAACAACCTAATTCCTTCATCGACCCCGTAAACTTACTAAGCATTACCCGACAGACCATGTGGTTAGCCTCCGTCCATTTATCCGTTAAATATAACCAAATTCCGTTAAAAAGAGGTGCCCATTACCCCCGTTTTTAACAAAATTACAAAATATGCCCACTCCCACTTCCCCCACCCTCCTCACACACGATCAAATCTCCCTAACCCATCCGTCAGCAAATCCACCCCTACCCTCTCGCCGTCGCTCGGAGGCCGAACACCATCCCCCACGAACAGAATTCAGACCCCCACCCCCCATCCGCTGCCCGGAGTCGACCCCCTTCCTCGCAAGCAAAGGTCGGACCCCTCCCCCATGCGCCGCCCAAAGTCGACCCCCTTGCCCGCATGCAGAGGTCGACCCCCTCCCCTATGCGTTGTGCCTGAAGGCTTATCCCCTTCTCCTGGGAGCAGAGGCCAGCCCGATCTTCCCCGCGAGCCACCCGGAGAAGATGCGAATGTTGCCGAGAATAATAGTGGCCATATAAACGAGCCCTAATGAGAATTAAGAAGATAAGGTTATACAAGTTGAAACAATGCTGATTTCTTGTGAAAAACCATCATGCTGAACCAGAGAATGTGCTACCAGCGAATATACCAATTACATCTACACAGCTATCTGATGATAAGAAACTGCTGAGAGGTATGTTTAGTCCCGGTTTTTGTTTCTGTTACCACTCGGGATTAATAATGAAAAACCCTGCAGATATCTCCCAAGAAACTGGAGTAGCAGAAGGAACCATCAGGAACTCCTACAAGGATCTCTACCCATATGCCTCATGGTTGATTCCGACCACTTTCACAAAGGAACAAGACCTTAGGAACCTCTGCACCCCATAATTGATGCACTGGATGCTCAGATATCGTGGTTCTGAGTGAAGTGGATTGAAGCTTTACGGAGCTGCTACTGATCAAACTAAAACCGGTAAGGAGTATTCTCATAGTATGATCGAATTCGAAACTCTGACTGTGTTCCTGATCCTTCGATTCATGGCGTAGGAGAAGATGAGCCACATGGGCACAAACATCATCCACGCCTTGATGTTCATCGTTCCGAGCACAGACCCGTCGAGCAGGATGAGGGTGATGGTGGCGTACATGAACTCAAAGTGGATGAGCATGGCCAAGGGGAATAATGGTTCCATCATCGGCTGGTGGGGAGGAAATCCAACCATTGGATTTCACGTGTTTTGATTAACTCATTTTTAACCCAATCAAGTTAATCTAAAATGTGTCAATTTAACGGCAGGGTTCATAGGGTAAGACGGAGCAAATTTATAGGGTTAAGGAGGGAATTAGGTTGTTTCAAAGGTCGTAGAGGTAATTGAAAAAGTTTATAGGGTCTGCCGGGTAAAAATCCCCTTTTTTATATATGAATAGAGATTTGAAGCTGTCAAATTGATCAAGTTCAAGGGTTAATTTAATGAGATTGGGATGTGCCATGTAATCGTCAAGAACTGGATATTCATCATATTATTGAAGACAGATATATGATCTTTGGTAAATTATTGGATTGATAGCCTAGTCGATATATGCCAGCTAGCGAGTTTCCAAAAGGGTACATGAGTCATGATCTCTAATTCGGATGATACCTGTTTGCATGATAAACCTCTAGATAGAGCTCATTCATGAGACATTGCGGTGAAACGAATGGACCGGTGGTCATCTTGATTGAGAAATAAGTTACGAATTTAGAAATATCGATACACTTTTAGAAAGGATATGATTGAGTATTTTAACCTATGGTTGAATAAGACATCTTCTACATAATGTAAGGCTTTATTGGTATTTAATGGGATTAAATCCCTGAAGAGAAATATTATTACACTTTTTTTTCAAAAAAAGTGATGTCCTCCAAGTGCTACTATGATCATTCACTCGTCGTCATGGACACATGGTGGGATGGTACCATAAAGCAACAACTGATCGATACCTATGTCCAGAACCTCATCATAGTGCTCAAAAGATATCTCCTTAAATATATTGATTGGGTGTACCTAATGTGTGAGATGTAAGGATGATGAAGGCGATAGGATTTCACTATGCATGGAAAAGGGTTGCTTTGGAGTAGGAGTAACACGAGGTGGTTTCGAGGGGGGGGGGACAAAGGAAGGAGCAATGTTCATCTCCTATTTCCGACTGAAATCAACTTTAGAAATCCTTCCTTTGATAGTACAGTTTTAAGAGCTTTATTTGTAGCCTATTATTGCTTGACCGAGCTCTAATTTTTTAATGAAAGATTAGAGAGGGAAGTTATTACAAACCTGGTCAAATCAAGTTGGCTATAAAGCTATACATCAAGCTGTATAGCACTTTCATTGATCTTGTGCCACAATGTTTTCATGGAATCGTGGTCAAAAAAATAAGAGTTTCTGAAAAAATAGCGAACTTTCTCGTAACTAATGTCTGCCAAAAATAATCAAGAACCAAACTGTTCCAGAAATTTAATTGAACTGAACCAAAAATATTATCTAAATAATATGTGATTCTCCCCCAAAATCTACTTAGAATACCATTAAATAATTACTTTATCACATACATTACATATTCCTCTAAGTTAATGATTAAGTTTTAATTGGACATCTGACCCGAGTCATTATCGTACTGAAAAGTAACGATTTTATGGTGAATTCCCAAATTTTCGATCCAATGCCCCCTTTACTTCAGAATTACAAGAGCAATAAAATAGTTAGATGTCAACCCTTGATGAATATAAAAGACAAACATGAATGTATTTTCTTTGTGGTTTTAACCCACCTTGAGGCATTGAGGCTTACACCCCGAGGCAGTTTTGAGGGAATTTAGTCTCGAGGCTATAGCTTGGGATACAGGAGGCTTATGTTTCGATTGTTTGAGGCAGTAATGAGATTGTGAGGTCGTACTGATGTACCACCTCAATTATCTAGGTAAAATGAAAATGATTTGAAAGAAGAAATCATGTCATGTCTTCTATATGTTATATTTAGGAAAGTTAGTAAGAAATAACTTTTTTGCGGAACATTTCACCGTTGAACAAATCTTCAGAATATTAATAACATTTTATAATCTAGCGATCCTTCTTCAATTATTAGTTAGAATCTGACTTTACTGCATCCGTACATTTTTCACCCACAATTTAAAAGATATTATTACATGATTAAGATTTTTATTGCTTAAGTTCAAGATATAAAAAGAATAATTTTTGTTAGTAATTTCATAGTTATATGAACTTTTTACAAATATATTTAGAACATTGTTAAATTATTACTTTACTATTACCACATAAAGCACTTATGTTAACCGTGAATTTGTAGTTATACATGCAGCTTGAATCATTTGTAATATTGAAATATAGTCGTTTTTTGGTGAATTCACAACTTTTGATGCTAAAACTCATGGTTTAAGAATGACGAGTAACAAAAAAAGTTAGACTTCCAACCCCTTAATGAACCGGAAGTATTGAATACGTTTTGTTTATATTTCTGAAATAAGAGGGGAAGCACACATAGCTTCCCGCCTCGGGATTTGACTATGGTCTTTTGGATGGTTGGCACACCGCACTATCACCAACCCATTATGTGTGATATAAACATATAAAATCATCAATTTAGTTTCTTTAATAAGAATTGACGCCTTGACCGCCTCGAGAGTTATGCATCGCCTCACTTTTAGAAACAACCTTGATCCACCTCTCATTTTTTATAATCCTTGATTTTGTTTATAATTATATGCTTATATAAACACACACCTTTACTAATTTTATTTCTCTTCATAGGAGCCGAGCCTATGCCTCAGACTGGTTTGAGGCTTACTTTTTGTCTCACTTATAGGAAACTGCCTCAATTCACCTCTCTTTTTAAAACCTAGGGAATGGTGTTTCTAGGAATAGTTTGTGTTTTTAGAGAGTGATACTAAGATTTTTTTAATGAACTTAATAACTTGGTTTATTAGCTTAGTTTACCTTGGAGAACATAGAATCTTGAAGACAGGTTTCTCCCTGATGGCATCAAGAACTGGCGTGTTATTTAAATGTGGCATTGGCACTTACAATGGACATTTTTTTCCCAAAAAAATTCTCAATTGCAAATGTCCAAAGAAGTTCTATTTGTCTATCCGCAAGTTGCCGATTGACGTGCACAAGAGATACAAATGTTTTTGGAATGGGATTCTTTTTTGCAACCTATTATGGAGGGTGGACTAGGGTGAGAAAACTTAAGGAGATGAATCATGAAGTTGGTGCTTCAAAGTTCAAATTTGGGACTCAAGGAGGATTTGTACAAACTTCTAACAAGTGTTTATTGTTGCTCTTCTAGTTGCCTGTCAGCCTTCTGGTGTGGCGACTGCGTGAATATGTTGATTAAGACTCCATTTCTTTGGTGTGTGATTAGGGATGGGTCTTTCAGAGGTTGCAAGGACGACTAGACTTAGGAGGGGGAGCTGTGTAGCTTGTTCTTGATGTTGTTTGCCTTGGTGGCCGCCAGAGTTGCATCTGTGGAAGGTTGGTGGATACACACATGGGAAGTTGGACATGGTCCCTTATTTTTCGCTTCTAGCTCCTCTGATCAGAGACTTGTGAAGTATATTCGATTAATGGAGGGGTTGGGATCATGTGATGTCCCTCGTTTGGGTTGGGGTCACTTCTTGTGGTATGACAATGAATTTATGGTGAAGAATGTTATGAGCTCCTTTTGGTGTGATTTTCTCCCAGGGGTATTGGGCAGACTAGGGACTACAAATTGATTTCGTTGATCCAAGGCTGTGTTGACTGTAAAGATTTTCATGTGGTTGCTTCGTCGGGAGAGGAAGGTGACAGAGACATTTTGTACTCGTTTGTTTTATACGAGCTTGCAAAAGTTGGTAATCAGTTTAAAAAGATCTAAAATCAAAGATTTATTAATGGCAATGTTGCCTCGATGCCTACCCAAAGTACGAATGCGGTACTGATAAAAACAATTGTAGCGAATGGATGACGAAACAGATTTTCCAAAATTTTGACATTGTCCAAAAAATGTACTGTTAATCATCTTAATGGCACTGAAACCATTGAAAGAACATATAATAACTTATTTGGTACTGTGCGAAGTATTTGAAATACATGAAGTATCATTTGGGTAATATTTCCAAAGGAGTTGCAAAAGAATATATCGGCTCACCGATCATTTATGGTTCTAGAACCTCTAAGCCTGTGTTACATGCTATAGTATCTATAATTACTACTTGAAATATATTTAAAGGTCATTAGACCATGCAGGTCCCCATAATAATTATGTCATTTTCCTTTTGTCGATTTAGCTTTTAATACAGGATCATTCAAATCTAGTTCTTTGTTAGTGAGATAGGTGAATTATTATGTATTCATCCCCCAAGGGAACCGAACATAATACTTATTGTACCAGTCGGAAGAGTCATTGATTAAGCATTAATTTGCAGTCAGACGACTCTTTGGATTTCATCAGTTTTGTATTTTTCTAATAAAATATGAAATAAATTATATATATATATATATATATATATATATATTCTTGTATATTTATGTAAAATTGGACATTCTCAATACTAGCATAATGAAGTAAAAGTAACAATTAAATTCCAACCAAAGATAAAGCATCTAACGTCTAGTTTACTTTTCAAAAATAAAAAGGGACTATAAATCACGGCTAAAATAGTTGATTGGCCCAATCAGTTGATTGGGCCGACTATCAAAGGACTAGGTCTATAGTGATTAGACACCCCCATGATCCGTTTAGTCGAGCCGACGAGTTGGCGTAATCGTTTGATTTTTACAAATTCGGTTTTACACTATAGATGATGGGTGTTTTTGGTGCATGGTGGAGTTAGAGGGTATTGATCACATCTTCTTCGATCGTAAGTCTTACTCGAGAAGTCTGGAGATGGACGAGCCTAACATAGGGGTCTACCTCTTGTATTGAAATGTTTTGGAGATCCTTGGGTGTAGCTTCACATATTTCTCTAGATAGGAAAGAGCTAAGCCTTTTCCATTCATGTAAACCTTGTGGTTTGCACTTTGCACGGTAGGAGGTTCTGGCGGATGAGCGTTTTTATATGGAACATGTTCCTGGCTGATGTTGTATCACATGTGGAATCTTGGATCTTGTACAACAACAAAGCTTTTTTCCACATTAAGTAGGGTCGGCTGCATGGATTCATGCCTTCATTTAGATCTATCTTGGGACATTCCCGGACTCGGATCCAAATAACTAATCTCTTTTTTTATGGACTCATTCCAACACTTCTTGGGCTTCGTCGCCCTCTCTTAGCCGGATCAACATCCCAAATCTCGCATCTTCTAACTGGATCTTAAATCTTGTATTTATGAGTATTTTCCCAAGGATGTTTACCCTTTACACTAAAAATATCACCGTTGCAGATAAAAATTCTTGACTCTTTTGACTGATGCTCAGTCAACTACCTCCCATTTAGGCATACAAGCATGTCTACAAACCTGGGGACACAATCCGGTATAGTCTTGCCTGACCGAATACCCTCTTACCGTGAAAGCTGCATAATTGCAGAATATCGTCCATTGGTCAGATTGGGGGCACATTCTGGCAGTACCTCAATAAAGACCCAGCTGCGACGAATGGGGGCAAAGTTCTGTTGTCTCACTTCTTGTGATGGACACAAGTCTCTCCAAGTCCAACATCTAGTAGGTTGTGTGGCTCGAATGTGCTCTTTATTTGGAGGACATGATCGAATCCGCTTGCTCAATTAGGGATGCCAGGTCAAGAATGGTTCCTTAGCTGACGGGTCTATGCATGAATCCAGGCCTTAACCTTATTACAAAGAGGTGAGATGCCAAGCACGGCTTTAAGCTATTTCATGGTTTGAACTTTCTTCAATTTCTTTATGATAATCTTAGTAGGTGGTTTCTGTGATCTATATTTTACCTATGTACGACTACGAGCTATGATAAAAACGTGTGCGCATACGCCAAGCATCTCTTCTGCTTTTTGTAGGTTGATTTCTTAGGATCCGCAGCCTACATAGAGTCGAACATGATCATTAACATAGAAGTGCAAATGCACTAATAGGGGTGCTGGTCCTGGGGCTTCGGTCGTTGAGAGTCGAGACCCTCTACATAGGTCCCTGCCAGTTGAGAACCCTTTTTCATCGCATGGCACCACTTGAGACCATCTACATGGTCGAAGCTGGTGAGGAGTGGGGGTTGAGGGAGGTGCTTTATGGCCCCTGAGATCATCATCGAGACAGTTCAGTGCAGGTGTCACTCCACTGTAAGCTGACAGAAGAGTTGTGTTGGCAATAGATGAAGAGATAGTGAGTTGCAGATCAAAGAAAGAAGAGGAAGATGAACATGACATTATCTATGAAGATTCTTATTGTGTTTTTCAAGTACTTTTTAAACCCGTGCTTTATAACTTAATGATTTGACCAACCTACTGCTATTTTAGATCAAGATTATGTTACCGTAATGTATAAGGATCCCATGGAATCCTCTGCATGGATTCTAATGTTTGGCTTTGATAATGCACTCTAGTAATTATTTTGTTGGACTTTTGTTTACAACTTTGTTAATTTAATGGAGCTTAAATGTTTCGATCTACATAAATAATCACTGTGTTGCATTATCCGAAACTTGTATTACAGTGCCATGAGATTATCCGGAAAATAATATCATGGAATATATAGAATAACATACTTTATTGGGGGTTAAATTTTAGGGATGTTTATTTGTAGTTACATATTAATTCTCGTGTAATTCATATTTCATATTGCAAACTCGTTTTTAGTATGTTGAACACCTTTACATTTTATTGTGAGGATTACAATTGAAATATTTATTAGAAAGATTTTAAAATGTGCGATTTCTTTAGACTGTTCCTTGCTCATTTCTCCGTCATCCTCTTCGTTAGGCGAGGGAGGGGGAGAGGTGATGGAGTCGTCGTGGAGGTCAAGGATGGTGATGTTAAGGATATTGCAGAGGAAGGCGGGGAGGGAGGGGTAAGGGAGTTGAATGGGTTGTGATTCGTGGTGTAAATATGTATATGACGTAATTATGAAATTATATAGGGGATATACGTTTAAGGGTTCAATTGTCCTTAACTTCTGCAATATCGGTCATGTCTCTTTTTTCATAATATCAGTTGTCCATGATATTGTGAAGTTTGGCGAAATGCGGCAGTCAATGGTCTAGATTGGGGTAATAAGGATAGTTTCTGGGACTCTTGCAGAAAGTGGTCGGGCTCAGAGAATGGGAGATTGAAGGTTTGTGTGATGATTTGGTGCCTCTGGCTGGGTAGAAATAGTGTGATTTTTGAGGGGTCAAGATTCTTTTCAGAAAATATACGAAGGCATGCTGGAGCCCTCGAGTGTAATTATTATTTAGTTTATTTATAATATATTCTTTGGATGGTCCTCTAAAGGAGGCCCATCCACCGTTTCTAAAAGAAAACAGTTGTCCATGACTTTTTATAAAATTCACAATTCTGCCTTTTCGTTAAGGTAAAGGAGGATGAAGGGAGGGGCATAACTGATATGACAGAAGATAAGGGTACAAGTGATAAAAATGGTTTTATAGATTTAAAGAGATGAGAACCAATATTTAATTCATAGATACAAAATGTGATTCCTTCCAAATGACACATCAGGTTGCAAGATGGAATTTATCTTTTATCTTTGGCATCCCAGGTGCTTATTTTCATCGATTACGAAACCCTGATGACTATTGGTTTAATTGTGATGGATGATCATTATTTATTTATTTTTTTCATCATGCAGTTTGTACCTAAATGAGGTCATGCAGATGGAGTGCTATATGAATGATTCCATCTTAAGCAATCGTGATTACTTGGACTTTAAATCATTTAAAAAATAGCTGGACGTCAACCAAACCAATGCCCCAAGGGGACAATGAACTAAGGTTTTAAAAACCGAACCGTATATCAAATCGGACATGTATCGGTTTTTGATTTTTATGGTCAGACCATTGGAACCGACTGGTCGAACCGACGATGACATCAGCGGTTCAAAAGAATCGGAAAAGACCAAACCGTTGTATTGTTGGTTTGGTTCGTACGGTTCAACCGGGTCGAATCGAGTTAAACCGATATATCATACAAATAAATACGAAAAATGCTACATCATACTTTTCGAGAAGTTGTTTACTCTTGTCCTTCCAAGTTTTTCCAATAACACTTATACCCCTATTTTTAATATAATTGCATGTTCTATATTTTTTTTACAAAAAATAGTAGTGGTATTTTATTAGTACACTTGTGCTCCCATTTTATACCAACATAATGATGATATTGTGAAATTTTTAAGAAAATATTGGAGCACAAATGATATTGCTTAAAAGTTAAGGGAGTAAATGTTCTTAAAAAAACTCAAAAGGACATAATAATATATTTCATAAAATTTATATAAATACATATATGTGATGTAAAAAGTTAATAATTTTAAAGTAGTTAAACTCTAATTAACGATAAGGGTCATTAATTTATTGCTTCTCATAGTATGATTATGACAATGTCTTCTTCGCTTATTATTGTTATAAGTGGACAACCTCATAGACAATGTTGGAAGAGAGGCAATGCTCATATGGTAGGAATGGACAAGTGATAATGAGTCATTGACACATGCAAAGAAGAAGAGATTAGAGAGCACTATACTATGGGTTAGAATGAGACTAGATTATGAATATTTTTGAAAAAGATTGTATTTTGTTAATTTATTGGAAATTATTTTTTGTCAAAAATGATGGTTGAACTGGTGGTTTGGTTCAATTGGTTCAACTGGGGCAAGAAGTCAGAAAGCGAGATGCCCAACTATCAACTATATCAAAAAAGGCTTGGTGTGGCCTTTTGAAAGAAGGCTGAAGGGATTTAAGCGGTCCAACCGAGTTTTGACTGGTTTTTATTTTCTGAATAAAAACCGGATGATTGAACCGTTTTTCCTCCGGTTCTTGGTTTAGCTGATTCAACCGCGGTTCGGTTCAGTTTTTAAAATCTTGCAATGAACTTCATCCTATCGAAACTTATCATTTATAAATTCTTAAATGGTCTCCGAGAGTTTTCAGACGGTACCTCGTCCGTAACAATTCCTTAAAAAAAGGGAACATTTATCTGATGTGGTCAGTCGGAGACCGATTGGCTTAAGTGAAAAACAAAATGGAAGAGGCGAATCCAAACAGAATAATCGCTTCGTTTACATTTCGTGCTCTGCAATTTACATAATCAATTAGATTACACTCCAAGTCAATGCGTAATAAATATTCCAAAAAAAGAGAGGAAACTGTATGTACGAAAATGTGCACTCCGAGGCCATGGTCGTCATCAGACGTCTAAGCGATCGCTTGCTCATCTCCCTCCCACAGCCCCATCGCGTGGACGAAGATGCCAGAGCAGCACACAACTACGGCGGCAAAGATAGGCGGTACAAAGAAGTCCATAGCTGACCCCCTGAACAACCCCGCCGGCAAGCACACTACCTCCCATGCCACATCTCCCGGCACCCTCACCATGTTTGCGCTGCTGCAGTAGCTTGAGGAGGAGAGGGCCCATGCAAATGCTGCCTCTGGGAAGAAGGCGGTGACAGCGACAGTAGCTACAAGGAGGGCTGTCCAAGCTGCACCGGACGTCAGAAGGCGGTGTTGGACGAGCCCGGTAAGTCTCCTCAGGAAGGAGAAGGCCATTGGCATTAAGGAAAGGAGCGGGCTTTGTCATGGGGATTTATACATGTCTCTTTAAATAAGAGGTTGTTGGAGTGGATTAAGTTGAGGTGGAGGAAGTTGTGGCATGTTTGACTCTCAATCGGAGAAACCTTAAGCTAATCCATCATTCTCTTTCCTTGCTTCTATTTTGTGTTGATTATTTCAACGGATACGTGACACAAACTTCAGGCTAACAAATACTCTTTCAAGGATAACATCCTTCAAGAAAATCGTACTTTAATACGCCAACTACAATTACTTGCACTTTTTTAGTAGTTATGGGTGGGAGGATGGTGTAGTGGGATTGGAACCTGTTCACTTGAATGAAAGCTCACTTGCTTTTCAACATGGTTCCTTTTTTTTTTCTTGATTGATTGTGAGCATGTCAAATAGAACCCAACCTTAGACCTGGCTAGGGTGGGGGATCCACCTGCTCAACCCGCTCATGGGTTGAGAGGACGGGTAGTTTTACTTTTAAACATCGACCCGATTCGTCACCCGACTTACACTGTGACCAGGTCTACCAAACATGCTATATAGTCAAAGATCAAATTTTCTCTGATAACATCCCCAGTATGCTCCCAAGTCAGAAGAGGATCCTCAGCTGTAATGTGTATTACATAAGAGGTGCTGTAATTGTCAATTTTATTTTTTTGATTTCCAAAATTCAATCTTATGGATTACATCTTTGACTAATGCTTCACATATACTCCAAATTTTGCTCTAATCCAAGGATATTTGGTATTTTATTTTAATGGTCGAAGATCCGATCAACAATTAAGCAACTTTAATCCCTTTTAAAAAAGAACCGAACTTTTGATCATTAAGATAAAATAGCAAATGCCTTCAAATTTAAGCGAAATTTGGAGGATATATAAAACATTAATCGAAGATGTAATCCATAAAGTTAGATTCTAAAAATTTTTAAAAAAAATAAAAAATGGCAATTAACCATTACAACAAAGGATCCTCTTCCGCCCAAGTCAGTGTTCCAAATTATAACGACAAATAATACGTGTATGCCACGTTGGTCTGCCTTGATGACAACCTTTTACCTTGTTGCCAACTCTGTGCTGATTCTCATGATTCCTGATTGTCTGGAAGAGATACAATGAAAACTAATTTTCTCACTGTATATAAGATATCGATTATTTATCATGGGATGAACGGACTTGATATCAAAATAAGCTGCTATCTCAGGATATGTGGAAACATCATGTGTATCTCAATCATTATATCTGTCTACAACGCTTATCAATTCATTCTCTCTCAAATCAATCAAACAAGAAAGAGAGATAAACTTCACTTATATCTTATTCCACCTTATTCTTTCCATCCCTCGTCCGAACCTTACATAGGAAATGGAATGATCCATATAAAACCAAGGTAAGTTCGTTCAATTTTAGTTAATCTACATCCCTAATTTTCGATGAGCAATCTTGAAAAGCAGATGATATACCTAGACCTTATCTCCTAATAATAAATGAGCTCAGAATTAGGCTATCGGACCATCATCCTGCAGGTAAAAATAAGAGAGACAAGAGTCACTTGTACGAGAAAGAGGATACTAAAGACGACCGATGGGGGAAGGAGATGTCGACTCACGATTTACACAAGTTAAAGGTTCAGATGAATATAACTGTTGTGAATTGTGAAAGCAAACAAACATAAACAATCATGCAAGCAAACATACAAACGCGCAGATTTACAAGGTTTACCGTAGCTGGCCTACGTCCTTGGACGGTGGCAATCGGTATTCACTATTTGGAGATGAAGAATATACATAGGATACAAGAGCCCTAACCTTGGGAGTTTATATACTAATCTCGTACAAACGGACCCTGGATGCAGATGGATAAGTATACCCGATGAGAACCTCATATTGGTAGGGTATGATGGCTTGTGGGAGACTTCGGACGGTTTTGCAATTTGCCTCATCGGACCAGATAGTTAGGATTCAAGACATCAAAAGGATGAACATGAATGCAATGCAGTTGATACAACAAGATGCAGAATAAATTCTGTGATCAACCATCAAATCTGGATGTTAAATACCATCATAACTTAAATGCAAATTCTATAATATACAAGATGATGCATATATCACATTCTCAGGGAGACAAAAGAAGAAATTATTCAAATGTCTGGTGTAAGAGAAAAGCTTGGTTCTTGGTCTCTGTTGCATTATCAATCCTTCATTCCCTTTGACACCCCATTCTTGATTTTTTGTTGCAGTCGAGTCTGTCTACATATCTTCGACAAATCTTCTGTTTTTACAATTTTCAACATTCCTTAGGGTAACTGGCATCCAATATACAGCTGCAGTTGAGCATAAACCAGTTACCTTAAGGCATGTTGAAAATTCTCAGGAATGGATAACAAGTGCCTTTTCCATGCGTAGAGAAAGGTAGAGAAAGCAAGCCAAGGCAATGCAGAGAGCAGCAACCATCAAAATGCACATCACCTGGAGTGTAATATAAGGACTAACAAAGAATATCACAGCTGTGGATGCACTTTGCCAAACCTTAAGCTGTGCAAATGCTGCTTCCTGCCAGAAATCATCAAAAACAAGAACAGTCAAACGATATGTAAGCTACTGATTTTAAGTGGTTATTCATCTTCTAAAGCAATGAAAAATCAATTGTAGGATACTGAATGTAACAACGTAGCATCAGCTGTGAACTTTGTACAGCTACAAAGTGCATTTTGATAAACAAAAAGGGTCGATCAGATGGTTCTGGTTTTCTATCAGGCATCCTGGATCACAAATCTCCAATCACATGCTAGATCAGATAAAGTGCACATCACCTTTTAAGTCAATCAGGCTGATCAATATAAAGATAGATTAAGGTGAAATGGTGCCTCGGTGGAAAGGTAAAAAGCTATTGTTGAGCAGTCCAGTTTTCAAAAAGAAAAATGTAAGGCAAGCTTGCCCACAATAGACCCGTGCTTCCATAATAGAGGCATCGATGACAGTTCAAATTAAGACACACGTGCAAAGTATGCTCACCCAACTGCAGAAATGAGAAAATCATTCATTTTCATAGGCTGGTCTTGGCATCATGAGCTTATGCACCAGGGCTGCTCTTCTCTATTCCGATGTGGGTTAAGATGATATTCAAGGGATACAATTTTATGATGTAATTTCAACTGATTATAATATCCACAATAACGATATCAATCATCCAATATGCCATGGTTTTTTCGGCTAATTTGGCTAATTCTACTAATAATTCTGTTCTATAAAGAAAAATTCAAACAGAGTAGCGACAGTACAAATTTCAAAGCCTCTTGTAGTTTCAACTTAATGTGGAATATACTGTTATTTTTAGTGGCTAAAAACCAGTTGGCACCAATGATGAAAGTGCTATGAATTCTGTTTGAGATAGTTGCAACAACTAACATATATTTGGCAACAAAAAGTTAAAATTCCAATGCACATAATCCATGAATTAGGGTATAAGTGGACACTGACAAAGAAACCAGGTAACATCTCTGGTCGACGGCCATCCTCTAAATCTAGAATAATCTTGACAAGGGATTTTTTTAAATTGATCCATAACAATACAGAAACCAGTAACTGACATTACCGTGTCGTGAGTGAAGAGAATCCCAAGCAGCGCGTTAAGCTGTGTGTTAAATACTCCATCACCAATGCCCCACAATGCAGCCATGACCAAGGGGAAGAGGGTAATTGTTCCACCAGTGAAACTTTGAGGATGGAATGAGAGAGATTCCATAATCAGCAGAAAACCCACATGAATTGCTGCACTGCAAAAACATTGCAGAAACTAAACTTGTCTAATCTACCTGCTACTTAACAAGAGCCATGATAGGACAAGAATCTGGAACAAGGCTCCACCGGAGATGGTCAACGTGATTGAAAAGAGTCCAGATGTATACCTTCCAGCAACCAGTGAACACTACATCGATAAATAATGATGGCAAATGAAGTTAAGATCCAGCAAGGCCTTTAATTAATTATTAGGAATTAGTCTATAAATCCAATACTAGAAACATAGCTCAACTTGTGCTTACTATTGCATCAAACATGCCAAAAACCGCCATGGCACCACCAACTCCGGATACGCCAAGGGCTGGTGCCACAACATGTTTGGTGAATTCAGCCCTAATATTTTTTCACCTTCTTATTAAGAACAGATTTTGGTAGATGCAACACCAAAATTACATTGTTTGGTATTTGTAAGTGGTTTTATTATGCATTAGATGGGGCACCTCTTACCACACAAATGCTTGTTGTAGTCCCGAGTAAGTTAAAAGTGGAATGATCAAGAGCATCCGTCTATCCAATAAAGGAGCAATCGCTGTTTTTAACAAGGAGCATATTGATGAGCACAACGCGGATGTCTCTTCAATACTCTCCCTTTGGCCATCTCTGTTGGATAAGAAGCACATTAATATGGTGCCCATGGTCATGCTTCCAAGGAACACACTAAACAATAAGGTTGTACCAGTAAAACTTTCTCCTTCCTGCATTGATAAAAAAAGAAACACTCAATTTTTATGGTAAAAAGGTAAAGATATTATAAATCATATGTAGCCTTATCTTAGAAAACCAAGCGGATCACCCAATAAATTTGATCATTAGGATGATGATATCAATTTGCTACATACGAACATACTGGGAAAAAACTTCCGTACATCTGAAAATGACTAAACACCCAATCTTGGTTCAGGTTGTGTTTAGACTAAAAATCCCAATTTTGGTTCAGGTTGCGTTTTTTTTGTGAAGTATTTGACGAAGGAAAAATATGTAATATTTTTTATTCTTGGGCCAGCATCCATGGATTCCGAACGGTTTCCTAGATGATTTGCATGCAAGATATTGGCCAGTTCTCCGTCAATTTCAACATATCCGTCAATATCTGCCAATGTGAAAAACCAAAACTATCAAGTTAACAATATAGAATCCACTTATATGATCTAGTGGTTGACGCAGTGAGCTCCCATTCCAATGACTAGGGTTTCAACCCCACCCTCCTCCCCTAACAACAACAACAACAAAGCCTTTTCCCACATTAAGTAGGGTCGGCTACATGGATTCTTTGCCTCCATTTAGATTTATCTTGGGTTATTCTTGGGCTTAGATCCAAAAAACTAAGATTCCTTCATATAGTCTCACAATCTAACAATTCTTGGGTCTTCATGCATTTATTCTATTAGTATCATCTCCATCAATTTCTCCATCATGTTGCAGAATAGAGCCCAAGTATCTAAAAGAATATCTCTTCTGAATGTTATAGTCACCAATCTTCACCTCGATTCCTTTACCATTGCTTCCATCAAAAGTGCGCTCCATATATTTAGTCCTAACCCTACTTAAATGAAATACTTTAGTCTCCAATGCATGTCTCCAGATCTCAAGCTTCTCATTTACTCCATCTCTAGTCTCATCAATCAACACAATATCATCAACAAATAACATGCACCAATGTATCTCATCCTGAATGTGAGTTGTCAACTCTTCCATAATCAAAGTAAAAAGGAATAGACTCAAAGCTGAACCTTGATGCATACCAATGTTGATGTCAAAATAGTCAGTCTTCCCATACTGTATCCTTACACAAGATGAAGCCCTATCATACGCATCTTTTATGAGGTTAATGTATAGGACATGTACTTGTTTCTTCTCCAAAACTCTCCACAATATCTCCCGCGGGACAGAATTATAAGCCTTCTCTAAATCAATAAAAATCATATGAACATTCTTCCTTTTAGCTCTATAAATCTCCACTGTTCTCCTCAGCCAAGTGGATGGCTTCAATAGTTGAGAGACCTTGCATGAATCTGAATTGATTTTCTTTTACCTTGGAAACTAGACTCAACCTTCTTTTGATCATACGTTCTCAAATGTTTATAGTGTAATTCATCAGCTTGATACATTTGTAATTTAAACAATTTTGAATGTCTCCTTTGTTCTTATAAAGAGGCACCACAATGCTTCTCCTTCAATTTTCAGGCATTTTCTTGCTTCGCCGAATAACATTAAAAAATTTTGTAAGTGAAGTCAAACCATACTCACCTAAAACTCTCCAAACTTCTATAGGAATGTCATCATGTCCTACACCTTTCCCAGGCCTCATAACCTTCAAAGCATCCTCTACTTCCTTTGTATTTGTCTATAGCTTGCATGATTCAAATAACTTTCACTACTAGCTAGATCACCCAAAGTGATCTCTTTATTTCTTCTCCAACAAAAAGCTTATGGAAATACTATTTCCATCTAGTCTCTATATCCTTCTAAGTAACAAACATGTGTGACCTTCCTCATCTTTAATACATCTCACATGAGAAAGGTTTTTGATCTTTCTTTCTATTACATTAGCCAACCTGAATACATCCTTCTGGCCATCCTTAAATTCGAGATTTTTGTAGAAAACTTCATAATCTTTTGACTTAGCTTCGCTTACAGCCTTCTTTGCTTTTTTCTTCGCTATTTTGTAGTTTGTGTCAGGTTCATCTGTTATATCCTTCGACATAGCTTTAAAGCATGCTATTTTAATTTTGAGCTTCTCTTGCACCGCTTCACTCCACCTCCAAGCCTCTATTTGGCCTGAAGCTCCTTTCTTTGACTCTCCTAGTATCTCTTTAGTCACCCTTCGGATACAAGATGATACCGCCTCTAACACATCATTCGCACTTCAGTTACAATCCTAAGATAAGTCTTCTAAAACCTTCTCCCTGAAGCTTGATTGCTTAGATTGAAGATTCCACCATCTAGTTCTAGTGATCTTGAAAATCCTTCTTTTCTTTAACAACTCTTTTATTTGCACATCCATAACTAACAAGCGATGTTGGGTGGTCAAACTCTCTTTTGTGATTACTTTGGAGTCTTTGCAACGCAACCAATCTCCTCTCCTCAACGTAAAGTAATCTATATGTGTTCTAGTTAGGAAACTCCTATGAAAATGCTATCATATGCGTGCCCTCGTAAAGTTGCTCCATTTCCCACATGCATCCTCCATTATATCAGGTAAATAACTATAATGAATATGTCTTACTTGTGTTGGGATTGGATCAAATCTAAAAAAACTCGATCCAAGATTCCAACCACCAAACAATATAATCGATAAAGGACTACACCAACAAAAGGAAATGATTGCTTCCTTTTGCAAACTATCTCCTACTTTGGCAGCCACAATCCACCACCAAAGGACTACACCAACAAAAGGAAATGATTGCTTCCTTTTGCAAACTATCTCCTTCCTTGGCCGTCACAATCCACCACCAAATTTCCGCTCCCATATCCATAATATTGCTTTCTTTTGCAACTATCTTTTGCTCATTTTGCTAGCCCAAGGAGATCAACAATCCAAAAGGCCTAGTCTTTGTCAAATGTCACATGCTTTGGCCTTTGCCAAAGATAACGTAAATGGGTAACCACAGGGAGAAAAGAAGCAAAGGAGAGTAAAGTGAAAGAGGGATATGACACATTTTTAAGCTCTAGCTATCTCAGTTAGATTCAGTGTGGCAGTATTACCGGAGTTCTATTGCTACTGTAACATCCCGGGCTTAGGTCCCCGGTCCGTTATCGAGGAAAACTGGCCCTGACAACTTGTTGGGTTCGGGCCCAATTGGACCCGTTGACAACCACCCAAAATGCTTAAGCCCAAGTTGCCAAGTAGTAATCTCCACCACTTATAAACCACACCCACACTTTGTGAGTTTTCCATGTGGTACTATATTTGGGGTGGGGTGTTACAACCTCCCCCACTTATATTCGCAACGTACTCGTTGCGACATGTCACATCACTTATTCCCAGTGATAGTGACGGCTGCACGCTCTGGGTAGCCTTTTCCTCCAACCTCTTTGTAGGGACGGCTCCACCTCTCGGGTAGCCCTTTCCACTATCAGAGAGAAATTTGGCTCTGATACCATTTGTAACGGAACGGGTCGGGACGACCGGCGGAAGCATGCAACATTGGGTCGCACGACCGAACCGTTACCGGAAACTTGCATGGTAATCAATGAGCAGAGAAATAAAATATTTAACTAAAGTCCAATCAACATGAAAGTTCTCTTATTACAAGTCCAACATGGGTAACATTGCAAAAGGACCAATAATAAAACTAGCAATTCAAAGTTCTAGTGGGCATAACGACATCCCTTCTTAATCAATGCATCTGTGATCTATACCGGTTCAACTTCACGATGACGGTTAGTTGCCTTGAACTAGAAGTTAAGTCACAACTCGTGTTCTCCTGAAAAAAACAACACATGTTATGAGCTAATGCTCAGTATGTGCCGAGTTGGGGTCAAGCCGGCTAGCGTGGAAAACAAGTCTCCCTATGCTACTTTAAACCGTTAAAACATAATCTCTTTTATACAATCAATTATCAACACAACTATACGGTTTGCATAATTATCTGATTGCATATGAAACTAACTTGTTCTCATGTACCATTATCATGAGACTCATAATTTCACATAAACATGCATACAGAAGGTATTCCTTGTGAAGACTTTCGTTAAAGCCATAATTACATATATACCCATAAAGTTTGCCATATTTGCATATACGTCTTAACATTTTCATAATTTTCACTTATACCCTCAGAATTTTTCATAATTGCATATATGCCCAAGAACAATCAAAACACTTGCATAATGCCATTACTTGGCCATAGTTGCACACATGTGCCTTAGCAATTTCAAAAACTGTACGCATTGGTTTGTTTAGTGGTTAAAGTTGTCTTGATTGTTACTTCTTAATGGCTTTGGTGGCTTTGCTTGCTTTGGTGGCTTTTCCGCTGGCACAAGCGGTTCATGACAGTGTAGCTACACTTTAGAGGACTTATCTTTCGCCTCAATCAGTTTCTTGAACAGTACACCCCGAAAGGCGTTGGCCCTTTTTAGACCTACGATAATTGGACTTTAGAGGTGGCTCCCACCATTAGGTGTAGCACTTAGCTCCGCTTATCGTTAATGTATCATTACTCATTTTAAGGAAATTCCAATTCTTTTAATAACATTTTCTATTTCTCTATCATAGTGGTTGATGTGAACATTGCAGTTCGATATATATATATATATTTGACCTAATGACTTTAATAAGTAATACCGAATATTAGATAATTAGAGTATTAACTTAATTTTGGTGGAAAATCAAAATGCGTCATCAATAATTTCACGGTAGAAAAACCTTTAAAAAAAAGATCCTGCTATTGTTATAAAAACTATTCATTTCTAAAGGTAGTCTTTAATTAAGTATATACAACCGTTGATCTGAGACTGATCATTTACGTGAAATAATTAAATTATTTTTGGATGGAAAATTATCAGAATCTCTTTAATTACGAGGTAGCTATAAAATAGAGATCTGACATTCCATTGTAACGCACACTCATAAAGCTTATAGTGATTATCGGATGATCTAATTAGATTGCATTATTTTATGTAAGAGAATTCTTATTACGCTACCAGGTCATAAACATAATATTCAATACCGTCGCTTATGACGTAATAGACATGAGGGTTGAATAAAAGATTCTAATGGTAAAAAAAACTGAGCTGAGTAGAAACTTGAGAAATTATGCCATTCAACAATAGCATACAAAAACTTCTTAATGTTAGTAATCTAGTACATATGTATGCACCGTAATCTTATATTAAAACATGTTATGGCATAATGACATGATCATGAACCCATATATTGGCATCTCGATTTATCGGTGACCACCATCTACTATATATGAAAATTAAATAAGAAATGCATTTATATTACTTTATGTGATGAACGTAATAGACACAATTGCGAACTGGAAGACAAATCGTCAATTATGTCACGTATCATTCCTAAGGGTTTCGACACATACATGTAGATGATAATTATTTATCCAAAATCTAAACAGAATAGACATTTATAAATCATAATCTTAAACCGATACCTACATCATATTGAGATCATGTATTGTGCACATTAAGTAAATACTTATCACAAAGGCATATGTCAATTCATCGAATAATATTCCTACGGTGTTCGACACATACCTCGAGTCCGACAAATTATATCTAACGGATTGCTACACCCCTTCTCCCCGCTCCCGAGCCGATGTTCTCCTCCGCCGAATCGACGCCGACGCTCCCTGCGACGAGAATGATCCCCCGGTGAGCTCTCTCTCTCTCTCTAGATCTCCCTCTCTTCTCTCTCAAACTGCCAAGAATATGTGACGGGTGGGGGAGGGGTCCTTTGAGTTTTTATGCCACTAGATGGGACAATCAATAGGTTAATAACACCCATTAATTTTGGAATAATATCCATGCTATTCATTAGGGAAATAAAGAGGAATTATGGGCTGGAGCCGTTACAAAAAATCAACCGTTACAATAAAAATCAGCCGTTACAATAAAGAGGAATTATGGGCTGGAGGAGTTACCATACAAGCTTCTGGTAATGGTTCGGTCAGGTGACTCAATGTTTTATGCTTCCGCCGGTCAGCTCGACTCGTTCCGTTACAAATGGTATCAGAGCTAGAGTTCCTCTGGGCATAGGATATCCACAATAGATAGGGACCCAAGACTGACATGAATAGAGTCAAAACTACGTATTACATGCAACTAGTTGACCCTTTGATTTATTAAAGAGGATCTATCATTATGGATTTAAGGTGATCCGTGAACACGAGTCATCATTGAAGAATGAGATTGCTAAGGACACACATCAATAATTACTAGAGTGATAACAGTTATGACTCAGCAATGAAAATATCACGCACAAAACTTTGGTAGATTTATCATGAAGGTCTTTATTCTCAACAATCCATTCATTCTGTAGGGTGGACATGTTATCGAAAAGTTAAGCACTGGATTGATGCAGACAACTTCTGAAATTGCATGCTACCACATGGAGAAGAATGTTTGGGAAATTTTATCTAAAACATAGTGCAAAAGATTAACTGGCTGAACATAATAGAATCTAATTTTCAAAGATATTCTCTTTTGATTGAAGTGATTTTACCTTAGACATGGTAATAACATGATCAAATAGTATGCGATAAAGTTATGGAGTTGGAGAAGAATGAGATTATGATAAGAGCAAATGAGAAGCCATTGAACTATTGGTTAATTATTACACCAGATACCCAGTTAGCTCCTAGTACATAGTCATCTTAGTTACATCATGAAACTTCCAATGTTTCAGATTTCTTTTGGATGCTTTTTCGGATTGTCATTCTATTACATCATGAGGATTCTCCATTGTTGTTATCGCATAGATTGCATTAACTTTGAAAAGTCCTTATTGAATGACACCAATTGAATTCAAAGAGAATCGATCGCAATAACAATTGGATAATGGATCCTGTGATTTGATGGTTTTCCACATGGAATATTTTTCACTTTGTGAATAAGGAAAGTTAGGTCACATATTATCTGCATTGGTTATTGAACTATGAATAAGGTAATTTTGAGGGATTGATACCTACTATCTTGGATAAATGATTTGTTCATTGATTATGGAGATAAAATATATTTTCTAAAATAAATATATTTCTGAGTTACCATATAAGTGGAAGAAAAAAAAGACATTCTAGAAATAGCTTCCAGACTAAGGATTAACCATTATGAAATATTTTATCAGGCATGCTGATCTCAGAAGTACTCTTATAGCTTTTATAGAGTTTATGAATAGAGTTTTTCCGAGAAGATCATGATAAAATTATGATCATAATTGTGGATGACAATGTTATATACTTTGGTGATATTGAGAAATACCAAGTACATATCGATCTTGTATTTATAACCTTTTGTCATCATTAGCTCTATGCAAAGTGACATAGATGTAACATTGGGTTGGACAAAATCATACTCAGAATTGTCTTATATAATGATCGATGACATTGAAGATGGTGAATTAGATGAAAGCTATATTACCTTGGAGGCTGTTGAGAAATATTTTAGAGATTTATGGATTTCTAAGGTGACAATGTATATTGGTGATTCATGTAGAACTTTCATATACATTACTAGAATGATGACAAGCCTCATTAGAAAGGATCCAAAGTTTGTACATTTTGTAGGATCATGATTGAAATTTTCAAAAAAAAAGAGAGTAAAAGTTGACCATAATCCTGACATGAAGTTTACTATTATACATTATAGTTTTGTAGTTCACATTGATATATCTAACAAAGAAAGTAGGTATACTTTATGAAAATGTATTGATTATACATCACGCCAATTAAGATCATAAGAGAGTACTATCCAACTTTTCTCTTGGAGTATCCTATTCATGACTTCGAGTTAGTAGTGATAATTTTCTCTCTAATAGATTGGTGAGATTATCGATACAATGAGAAATTTTTCAGGTAATCTGAAGGATCAAAGTATCAGAAAGGATGTGAATTTTTCAAAAATAATTGAAACACTTAAGAAGGAATAATATGATTTTATTAATGGAATCAATGATGATTTGATATACTATTAGAGATTTTGGATTCTTGGTGACAATAAGTTAACGTAGGAGATATTATATGAATCTCAGAGATCGATGTACACTATTCATCCATACTTAACAAAAATGTCTAAGATATCCGATGATCTTATTAGTGGCCAACGATTAAGATAATGATTGTAGAATTTATTTCCAAAATCTAATATGTCAATATATTGAGACTGAACATCCGAAAACAACAAGTCATGTTCAACCTTTGGATATAGTAGATTGAAATTGAAGCATATCACATGAATTTTGTTATGGATTTATCTAAAATCAGGATGCATCATTATGATACCATCAGAGTGATTATAGACCAGATTGTCCTACTTATTGCATTCGCTGTTATCGATCAATCATGGGTTTGGATGAATTATAAGTAGATGAGAAGCATCGCCATGACACCATATGGGTGATTGTTGATCGATTAACCAAATCAACACATTTATTATTCATCCGTTAGGATCAATCGACGAATAGTCTACCTGAATTATAGGTGAATGAAATCATCGAATTACATGGTGTTCCTTCATCAATTATGTTAGATCGAGATACTAGATTCACGTCTCGATTGTGGAAAATTATTCAAGATGCTATGGGAGCTCAATTGAAGTTTAGCACTTCATTCCACCCGCAAACTGATGGTCAATCAGAAAGGACCATCCAGACGCTGGAAGATATGTTGAGAGCTTGTGCTCTAGATTTTGCTGGTAGCTGGGATAGACATCTTCCATTAGTAGAATTTGCTTATAATAATAGTTATCATTCGAACATCAAGATGGCTCCCTACGAGGCATTGTATGGGAGACCTTGCAGATCACTTTCATGTTAGAGTGATGTGGGTGAGAAGTACATTTTGGGACCGGAGCTAATCCAGGTCAGCAAGCAAGGTGTTGAGCTAATCAAGAAGAGATTGTTGGCAACTTGGCAGCTCAAAATAGGCAGAAGTCTTATGCAGATCATCATTGAAGGGAGTTGAGTTTTTTAGTTGGAGATCATGTATTTTTAAAGATTTCACCGACAAAGGGCGTATTGCGATTCGGCAAGAAGGGGAAGCTTACTCCTAGATACATAGGACCTTTCGAGATTTTACAACGAATCGGAGAGGTGGCTTATCGTATTGCATTACCACCACAATATTTAAAGCTACACGATGTTTTCCATGTATCGATGCTAAGGAAGTACACTTCCGATCCTTCGCACGTTATCGAGCATGAGGTTCTTAATATTCAGCCTAATCTCACCTTTGAGGAGAAACCTGTTCGCATAGTCGATCGTAGAGACCATCAGCTTCATCGGCGTATAGTTCCGATGGTCAAGGTCCTCTGGCATCATCACCAGAAGGAGCAAGGCCTTAAATGTCGGTTTCGTTCACCATTTCGGTGACGACCAAAACAGAATTTCGATGGAATTTCGGTCAAATTTCGATCGAAATTTCGATCATTTCGGTCATTTTTTGTACTAGGACCTCCATATTTCGGTCATTTCGGTCATTTCGGTCGAATTTCGATTTCGACTAGATATCGATATTCGACAGAAATTCGACTGAATTTCGCTGAAATTTGAGGCCATTCAAGGAGGAAGCCACCTGGGAGTTGGAAAGTGAAATGAGGGAGAAGCATCCACAACTTTTCGGTATGACCCTTTTTCTAAGAAATTTCGAGGACGAAATTTTTTTTAAGGAGGGTAGATTGTAACGACTGATTTTTTTGTAACCAACGCCCTAAATGTCGGTTTCGGTCACCATTTCGGTATCGACCAAAACAGAATTTCGATGGAATTTCGGTGGAATTTCGACCGAAATTTCGGTCATTTCGGTCATTTTTTGTACTAGGACCCCCATATTTCGGTCATTTTGGTCATTTCGGTCGAATTTCGATTTCGACAGGATATCGATATTCGACAGAAATTCGACCGAATTTCGCTGAAATTTGAGGCCATGTTTGTAACTCCTTCAGCCCATAATTCCTCTTTATTTCCCTAACGAATAGCATGGATATTATTCCAAAATTAATGGGTGTTATTAACCTATTGATTGCCCCATCTAGTGGCATAAAAACTCAAAGGACCCATCCCCCACCCGTCACATATTCTTGGCAGTTTGAGAGAGAAGAGAGGGAGATCTAGAGAGAGAGAGAGCTCACCGGGGGATCATTCTCGTCACAGGGAGCGTCGGCGTCGATTCGGAGGAGGAGAACGTCGGCTCGGGAGCGGGGAGAAGGAGTGTAGCAATCCGTTAGATATAATTTATCGGACTCGAGGTATGTGTCGAACACCGTAGGAATATTATTCGATGAATTGACATATGCCTTTGTGATAAGTATTTACTTAATGTGCACAATACATGATCTCAATATGATGTAGGTATCGGTTTAAGATTATGATTTATAAATGTCTATTCTGTTTAGATTTTGGATAAATAATTATCTACATGTATGTGTCGAAACCCTTAGGAACGATACGTGACATAATTAACGATTTGTCTTCCAGTTTGCAATTGTGTCTATTACGTTCATCACATAAAGTAATATAAATGCATTTCCTATTTAATTTTCATATATAGTAGATGGTGGTCACCGATAAATCGAGATGCCAATATATGGGTTCATGATCATGTCATTATGCCATAACATGTTTTAATATAAGATTACGGTGCATACATATGTACTAGATTACTAACATTAAGAAGTTTCTGTATGCTATTGTTGAATGACATAATTTCTCAAGTTTCTACTCATCTCAGTTTTTTTTTACCATTAGAATCTTTTATTCAACCCTCATGTCTATTACGTCATAAGCGGCGGTATTGAATATTATGTTTATGACCTGGTAGCGTATTAGTACTATATGATTAATAAGAATTCTCTTACATAAAAATAATGCAATCTAATTAGATCATCCGATAATCACTATAAACTTTATGAGTGTGCGTTACAACGGAATGTCATATCTCTATTTTATAGCTACCTCGTAATTAAAGAGATTCTGATAATTTTCCATCCAAAACTAATTTAATTATTTCAGGTAAATGATCAGTCTCAGATCAACGGTTGTATATACTTAATTAAAGACTACCTTTAGAAATGAATAGTTTTTATAACAATAGCATGACAGGATCTTTTTTTTAAAAGGTTTTTCTACGTGAAATTATTGATGACGCATTTTGGTTTTCCACCAAAATTAAGTTAATACTCTAATTATCTAATATTCGGTATTACTTATTAAAGTCATTAGGTCAAATATATATATATATATCAAACTGCAGTGTTCACATCAACCACTATGATAGAGAAATAGAAAATGTTATTAAAAGAATTGGAATTTCCTTAAAATGAGTAATGGTACATTAACGATAAGCGGAGCTAAGTGCTACACCTAATGGTGGGAGCCACCTCTAGAGTCCAATTATCGTAGGTCTAAAAAGGGCCAACGCCTTTCGGGGTGTACGGTTCAAGAAACCGATTGAGGCGAAAGATAAGTCCTCTAAAGTGTAGCTACACTGTCATGTATGTCATGAACCGCTTGTGCCAGTGGAAAAGCCACCAAAGCAAGCAAAGCCACCAAAGCCATTAAGAAGTAACAATCAAGACAACTTTAACCACTAAACAAACCAATGGTATGCATACAGTTTCTGAAATTGCTAAGGCACATGTGTGCAACTATGGCCAAGTAATGGCATTATGCAAGTGTTTTGATTGTTCTTGGGCATATATGCAATTATGAAAAATTCTAAGGGTATAAGTGAAAATTATGAAAATGTTAAGACGTATATGCATATATGGCAAACTTTATGGGTATATATGTAATTATGGCTTTAACGAAAGTCTTCACAAGGAATACCTTCTGTATGCATGTTTATGTGAAATTATGAGTCCCATGATAATGGTACATGAGAACAAGTTAGTTTCATATGCAATCAGATAATTATGCAAACCGTATAGTTGTGTTGATAATTGATTGTATAAAAGAGATTATGTTTTAACGGTTTAAAGTAGCATAGGGAGACTTGTTTTCCGCGCTAGCCGGCTTGACCCCAACTCGGCACATACTGAGCGTTAGCTTATAACATGTGTTGTTTTTTTTCAGGAGAACACGAGTTGTGACTTAACTTCTAGTTCAAGGCAACTAACCGTCGTCGTGAAGTTGAACCGGTATAGATCACAGATGCATTGATTAAGAAGGGATGTCGTTATGCCCACTGGAACTTTGAATTGCTAGTTTTATTATTGGTCCTTTTGCAATGTTACCCGTGTTGGACTTGTAATAAGAGAACTTTCATGTTGACTGGACTTTAGCTAAATATTTTATTTCTCTGCTCATTGATTACCATGTAAGTTTCCGGTAACGGTTCGGTCGTGCGACCCAATGTTGCATGCTTCCGCCGGTCGTCCCGACCCGTTCCGTTACAACTACCATGGTGGATAAACAAAGAAAAGAAGATTTAGGGAAATGCTGTTCATGAAAGAATTTATGCATCAAATGATGGAATCAGGATTTTTATATCATTTTACATCTATTTTATAATTAATATGAAGGAGATTATATTGACTTTATGATAGACAAATGATATAGGAAATATTCAGGGGGTTTCCATAGAGTTATCAACATAGAAAGAGAGAATAAAACTAGACTATAAGAAGCAAAAATGAACTGTACAAGAAGAATGCAGAGCTATAAGTACAGTGGAGAATATCCAGAATCAGGTTAAAATTTAACTACCTTCCCACCTCTCAGTAAAGCAAGTGACACCAAATTTCCTATCACCTGTAATATTTAAGAGATAAAGAAATTGAGATCATGATCGTAACATAGTTACTGAAACGAAAGAAAAGAAAAGTTTCTTAAGCTAATAAGGTTTAATTACCTGGGTACTAGCAAATATCCCCCAGAATTCACCATTGAAGCTGCCAATAACAGTCCCTTCATGCAAATGAA
Source organism: Ottelia alismoides (assembly GCA_037367405.1). Lineage (NCBI taxonomy): Eukaryota > Viridiplantae > Streptophyta > Magnoliopsida > Alismatales > Hydrocharitaceae > Ottelia > Ottelia alismoides. The sequence goes on from JAZKJV010000210.1 coordinate 115,390, forward strand.
GGTCCTTAGCATGACTACGTGCAGCCGAAGTGAGATAAGTACCCTGTTAATTTACAATGGCTAGATTTATTTTATAAACACAAGTAAAACAGATTTAAAACTTAGTACCACCAAAATTCCCTAACAGTTGTTTTTTTTGACATTAAACAGACCTTGCACATTCAATGGCTCTTCTTCCAACTAAACTTGTTCTCTCATTCTTTAATAACTTGTACCAGGCAGTTTTTAGCCACCCTTCTTATCCATTATTTTTCCTCCTCTATTAGTTTCTCACAGCCTCGCAGGGACATGTAATGCATTTGATAAGAACGGGGCAAAATGGGTATAGGGGAGAGGCACATCTATCTACATATTTTAATTTCAATTTAATTATTTATTGATGAATCGGGGAGGAGAGAAAAATTATCGAGAGTAGTATCTTTGAAAGGAAATGCAACTAATGATGAGAAATGAAAATGGTGACTGAGAGAATCAAAAGATAATAGTATAAGAACTAAAAGTCTAAAACTTAGAGACAATTGCGGGCAGAAGTAAGACTAGGTCCAGGCTGCAAAGACTTCTTTGCAAATTCTTAAACACACAAGAATCATGATTTTGTTGCATTCTGCATCACTACCTGCCCGACCCAAATTATTGAAGCAGCAAATCCGAGATATAACGAGGCAGGTATCATTGTGTACCTATATACACAAGGAAGATACATTAGCACAGATACCAATTTACATGGGGCAACCTGCTTCGAGTAATAAATAACAGCAGCATACTCATTTTGTGAGGAAATACTATCATGACAAAATTCATTTATTGAAAGTTAATCAAACTGTTAAATTTGGATTTTCAAATTCAATCCGGGGAAAAGAGTACCACAATTTAATGACCATAATTACAGATTCAAGAAAATAGAAAACCATGCTTCATTAGATCCTACTACTGAAGTGTTCCAAAAGGCCATGTAAATTAGCTTCTCTTTATTTTACTCTCTTCATATAATTTTTTAGAAATAATCATTGCATTCCATGTCGGTGTCTTTCATCGAGATCAGATTGCCCAGGGGTAACCTGGTTTATCCCCCTGCATTCCTGGATCGGAATTCCATCACAAACTAATGTGACATCACGTCACATTCTCATTTCAACCCTGTCCAACCCTCAGCTACTATTCACAAGAGGTTACTCCAACCTAACCCAACCTAGTTACCAAACAAGCCCTAAGGCATTAAAAAAAGATTTACCCAGAGAAAATGCAATTAGCAATACCAAACAGAGGAGTCAAATTGCATTTTAGAAATACAATATACCTGAAGGTCGCACACAGAGGAGTCAGATTGCCATAAAGGATGTAAACAAGCTTCTCTTTATTTTATTTTTCATAGATAGCTTTCTCTTCAAAAAAATAGAAAAAAGTGACATCATCCATTTGGTACCTTCAGTACAACAACTGATTAAAAAAACTTGGTACAAATAATCAAAGGTGTGACCTTGAAATCTTGTTGTAAAGACATAAATAATTGGGATCTTGACACATGTTCTTTTGAGTTTCTTCAGATACACTTACCCCTACCCTTTTCGCAAAAACAGTTATTCCCCCTTGGGATAGCTGCCGTCAATTCCACTCCTAGACGGAAGCGCCATTGGAAAGAAAAAGAGAGGGGTATAAGTGTGTTTTTTGCTCTTCTTCATCCTCATCACCTTCTTCCTTCTTCATATAAGAAAAAGGGGATGTCGAGCGACATGTTGTTGGGGCACGGGTGTAATAAAATCATTCTTAACTGAACTTTATTTTGAATAAACGACAGCTGGGTTTATGCAATATATGGTGAAACTAACGGATTGTAGTCTGTTAACGGTCCAGAAGGTAGTTGGCACAAGTGTTGTTCCAAAAAATTAGGAGCATAAAGTATATTTGCAGAAAAACGTGAGGTTGTAAAAATGCCTAAATAATTTGCTTCCTTAAACCAGTAAGTCGTAATGCAGTTGCACAAACCATGAAGGTTTGAGATTCGAGGCAATAAACAGCCAGTATCCGGAGGTCCCGAGCACCAGTGCCACCTTCGACCCCAGAACCTTAACCATAGGGGATCCCACCACCGAGAACATCGTGAAAGAAAGATAAAGAATCCCCAGCGACGTGGTGCCAAGGTCCTCCTCCTAATAGTAACAACAACCAATCAACAACAACAAGCATCAAATTGTCCCATTTTAACGCATCACACCAACAGAATCAGCACATAACACCGAAGCTCACTGTGTTGATAGTGCTCTCAAGATTCTGAGCCGCCGAGTAAGCGGAGAAGACGAGGAGGAAAGCAATGCTTAGGATGTGGACATCTCTCTTGTGTTTCCCCGTCGGCAGAGTTGCGACCACGACGGCCCCGACTAGCGGTGATTCCTCGTCGGCGCTGCCGGAATCCATGCCAAAATGTTGGAAAAAAATTGGGAGGAATGGAGATTGGAGAGCGATCTCGACTGAAGTGGGAGCCGTGATTCGCGGCAGGGAACATGGGGAATTAGGGATTTGAGGAGATTAGAAAGGGACGAGGTAAATTTGCCGAAACATCCTTTCATTTTTAAAGCGGTTCATACACGGGACCAAAATGATAAAATAATGTTTTTATGCCAATTGAAAGTATCAAAACAAATGATTGTAACTAAATCATGCAGGAGGAAATAGAGCATCTTCTGCAGTAGTACTGCATAGGCCGATTGTAAATAGGGGGTGAGCCGGTTGATCCAGCGGTTCCCACAAAATCCAGGTATTTTTAAGCTCTTACCATATGAACCGCTCGATCTTGATCGAACACGTAACTTATTGTATCATCAAGGTAAGAGGGGATCCGCTCGGGAGAAAATTTCTAAAACACTAATCACGGTACTTCCTTCAATCATCACAAAATTTTTACATATAGTTCTTCAAAGAGAAGAAAATCAAAGCCAATCTTCCACTTATTGTATCATCAAGGAGAGATGATCACAAAAACACCCTCCCTAACATAGTCAGTCCATAATCCTCAAGTTGAAGAAGCTGCAGACCCTTTAAGTAAGCTTCTCGCGGGGGATCGCAGAGCGACAGCATTGAATCCGGGGCTGGAATACTTGTTGCTCACGACCTTGAGCTTGCTCTCGGCCAAGTTCGCGTGGAGGGTCACAAGTGCCGCGGCGCACTCATGGAGCTCTTCTATGGAGTAGCCTGTGTGGTGCTTGAGTGTGCCGGTCCAGAGGGGTGTTTTGCCGAGGGTGCACCTGGCTGTATATACAGCGGCAGCCGCTAGCATCGATGGTTTGTAGGTGACCGTTGGCAAGTAGTGGAGGAGGGCTAGATCCACAAAGAAGAACACCATGTGCTCCATCTGAAAATTTGCATATAAAACATTAGTTAATCTTAAGCTACGTAAACTTTTTAAATGAGATTGCCAGCCTCTTTCTACCTCCTTATCAGAAATGGCAGCCTTCAGGTATCTAACAATGAACACATATGGAGTGGGGACAGTGATGCTCCACTCGAGCTTGTTCAGTATCTCTTTCTCCATTGCCAATATTCGTTCTCTACAGTATGCTCTATCTGATATTGAGATGAAATCATTCACCTGCAATTCAACGGCATCATTAGAATTTAGAAATATTCCATAAAAAACAGCCACTGCATAACGAAATCTTCTTGAACAATAATGGTACCTCTGGAGCCCAAATTTCTTCGTATTTGCATGCGATTAGCATCGCTGAGATACCAACAAGCTGAAGTTCCCTCCTCGAAACAACTTCAACTGACAGATACCTGTCTACGATGTTGATGGTGAGGTAGAGTGTCTCCGGCGTGAGCTCGAACTTGTGATGCACCTCGATCAACCAGTCGGTCAATATCGCCCTCATCTTCGAGTTGATCTCTACTTGTGAATCCATGTAATCCTTGCGTGGTCTGCTCAGATCCTGTGAATCCACAAAAACATGATATTTGCATACTTAAAATTAACTTAAATATATTCTAGTACTAATTTTAAGTTACCTCAGCAAGTTTGTAATACTTATAGATATCCTCCACATAATCCACAGCAGCCAGCTGATCATCCGCATCAGGAGCATCGATATCGTGAACAGATTCCTTTGGTATGTCCTTGATCCCACAAGCATCCTAAAAGAACAATCAGTCTGTTATCAACGAGTAATGTCATTGAAAACAAAGATTAGTGGAGTGTATCCAACTTACCTTGCTCCGTGCAGTGAGCACTGAGGTAAGTGTGTGAACGTTCTTCTTTTTCCTCGATGGCTTCGATCTGCCAGAGCTCACATCAATCACCGGAGGGGCGGCGGGTTTCGGGACGTCAACAGGCTTGGCTGCAAGATCTTCGTTGGCTTTAGGCTCTGTCGCAGCAACTACTTCAGCCTTTTGGACATGATACTTCAGTGGTTTCTGCACTCATAACAGATCAGTTAGAACAATTTGTTGTGTTTCTCTCACCACAATCATAATCTAAATAATCTTCTTTTCTAATTTTAACACTCCAACAGTCCATAATCCGTGGTATCAACGATTCTTGTCTCTGAAGAACTAGTAGCAAAGAAATTTGACATCTATACGATTTTATGGCAACTGTTCAATTTTATCTGCAATATGGATCTTATTACCTTCGCGTCGGGGACAGCATTTTCTGCTTGTGAATCTCGGAGAAGTTGCGCAGCGAAGCTTCTTGTAAGAGGGCGAGAGACCCTGGAAGAAGCAGCAAACGAGAACAAGGGTGAGAAGATATACATACAGATATTTAAATCTTTCAAGATAGATATAATTTATAATGATTAAGGTCTTTTTTTATTATAGCCTCACCCTTCAGCAGCGCCGCGAGCGTTCACCACATTTCCAATGTCTCCGAGAGCTCGTCTGTTGTTTCCGGCGGCCCTCAATGGCCTAACTATTGCTCCTGTCGTTGAAAAAAATTCAAAAGTTTAAATCCTTCTGATACGGAGATCCAGGTAAGGTGAGACAGAGAAAATAACAACCCATCGAAAAATACACCTTCAAATGAGAACTATCGTTATGATTCGACTTGATCGAGTCATAAACCATGAACGCAGTTTCCATACGAATCGGGGAAAGGAAGTGGTACCTCTTTGCTGCCGAGGAGCAACACCTTGGTGATGTTGATGATGCCTTGTCGCCATCTCGTTCTTTCAAATCTCTGAGATACCTCCTCCTCCTTTCCTGACAACAGAAATTGTTGCGAAGAAGAGATGAAGGAGAGATGAGCAGAAGGATGTTCCGATCTCTCTCTCTCTCTCTCTCCCCCCTCGATTTTGTTGCGTTTCTCTCTATATGGTCCGGCTAACAGAGACGTTTTATTAGATAGCAGTTTGAGGTGTGAGCGGCGCAACGGTCGAATTCACCAACGGGCGATTTTCCAAGGTCAATCCGACGGTGCATATTGGTTTCTCGGAAATTGCTGGCCGTTGGATGAGAGAGGATGGAAAGCGGGGCGAGCGTCGAATTGGTAAAGTATTTATTCGTGTTTTTTACGTAACAGCCCCCTGTGATATTAGCAAGGTTATGGGACGGGATTTAAAAATAGCAACATTATAATCCAATAAAGTTTCACCTAACAAATAAAATAGCCCCTCCGCAACAAATGCTTCCTTCTACGGTTATTATTGAAAAATGTCCACTTGACAACAAAGATTTATGCAATTGTTCCTTACATAAAAAGCGAAATGAAATATTTAGTTTTCAAAACAATGAAAGATTCTTCAAATTTTCGTGATGAATCTGTGGCAGAACAAATTACATGAAAGAAAGAATGCTCAGAGGTAAAATTTATCAAAGTATATTTAAGAAAAAGGAGATTTACACAATTCTAATAAGAAAAGTCATTGGATAATTCAAGAAGATTTTTGAAATTAAACAAATTCCCATGTGATAGTTTTTGTGTACATATACACTAATTATTGCATAAGTCTAAGGTAAATTCTCTCATCGTCAGTCGTTGGTACGCCTATTTTCCCATATTTTTCCATTATATATTTAACGAACTTTCATCCAGCAAGTTAGAAACCATTTTTCTTTTTAATGTCTTTCATCTTTTCAGATCTTTAAGAGCTTAATGTATCCAAGCATTGGGTCGATTTCTTACAAGTATGATAACGCGATGATATTAGTGAGTCATGTATACACTTTCTATTAGATTCCCCTAATCTGGATGGTGTCGTCCTTTAGGTCATGACCATCTAATTGGACTCGATATTTTGAATAAAAGTGACATCACCCAATATGTTATTGAACTCCCATTTTGATTATTTATATATAGAAAAATTTATTTGATTATATAATCGGTTGAAGCAAATTTGTCATTGTATACATATAAAAGATAAGATTTGAAATCAAAACTACGAAGAATATAATTTTCACGAAGTATTACTACATGGCGCAAGACTAAACCGTGATCAGTTTTAAGCCCCTACTCCTTAAACTACTCGACTATAATTCATAATGAAGTTGACAAATGCATTCCAACATTAGAAAGATGGACATGGTGGGAGAAGAAGTAGTAGTCTTCTCATAAGAAGGTGGAACAGAGAGGCAACAAAAGGGTTTCTTATCCTCCTTTTTCGATTATCCAAGGTAATGAGCTAAGAAGGAGCAAAATAAATAGGTAAAATTTTCGATGCAATGTGTGTTCTCTTATCAAGAGACGATGTAAATGCTAAATTCATCCCCGCTCCCATAACGCATTTGATACAACTAGTTACAACCTACCGACATTGCCTATCAACCAACCTATTATATTGTCTTCCCTTCACTTATCCCTAGGCCTACTCCTACTCATGTTATTGTCCAACCAGGAAGTACTACTGGGACGTTATGAGAACCACTGAGGATTTCAACTTTATGCATTAGATGGCATATGATTTCTTCTGTGGTTGGTCGAGTTCCTCCCTTCGACAAGAGGAAATTTACTTTGAGGTTGTATGATGTTTCGTCGAAGATCTTGTGGCATTTCCCATAACAAAATTACTCGAAAAACTTATGACAAAATGTATTTCTATTTGTATTGAGGCCTATCTATATATGTCTAACTGACCTTTGGACATTGTAATGTAAGTATATGATGGTCCAACTTTGGGTGACCAAGCCTCTTTTTCCGGTGGGAAATTATAATTGTATTATTTTTAAAAAGGTAGTAGGAACCCCCTAGACCTCCTTTACCCTCAAACTATCATCAATTGGATCAACTCTTTCATACAAAAGTCTCTTACTCCTTACTCATTAAAGGCTCATCTCATGGGAGAATTTTCCCTCTAATAACCTAGGGTTTCCCATGCTCTCCATTTTTCTTTATATTTTTAGCAGAATATCTTAATTCTCTCCTCCTCAAAATATTGATATCTGCTTGCATTGAGTGCATGAGGTTTAGGGAAAGGATGCACGGTTGAACATGCCCTCGTATTGACATATAGATGGACATACATTATTGGGTGCTTTATAAGGTATACATGTCTGAAGAGAAATGTGATCAATGTAGAAAAAATGCTCTCAAGAGGTATGGCTTCCTATTGCATGTTTGTTAGTGTATGTGCATTGTTTGGGACCCTTAGTCAATGACATCAATTGTGAGTCCTTTGGCCAGGAACCTTTGTTGTGGCATCTTAATCTTATTTTATTTTATTTTATTTTCACATAATGGATATTACTTCTCGATTGATGTTGATTTTTGATGTTCAGTATTAATGTTCTAGGATGAAGTCACACCTTCTAAACATCTGGTCAATGCATCATCAAGCACCGAGTGATATATCGGGTCATCCACCATGGTGTATAGCTAGCCACCGGCTAACTTTTAACTAGAGATTGCTCAACTACAAGCAATCTATCATGTTTGTTATAAGTATTTGTTGAAATATGACTTGAAGCATCGAGTCATTGGTGATTCGATTACATTTCGTTAATGGATCTTGGTTGGCCTGAATGGTACGGATTTCAGATCCAATTAGGATTCATTTATCGACTAACCATATATATGTAATATAGGGTAAGGCGTGGGTGATTAGAGAGTCTCATTATGGGAGAGTTGTCGTCCCTCCTAGGCTACTTGTATATGCCCTCTTGTTTTCTCTCATAGTGGAACCTTTCTTGGCCCGTGGTTTTTCCTCACTACACAGGTATATTTTTTCCATGTAATGTGTGCTCCATGGTTGATTGCTTGCGGTCGATCATGTGTTTAGATCATCCTTGACAATATCCAGGGATGATGTCTCGGATCTGAAGCATTTAGTCAATGCAACCGAGTGTTGGGCAAAAAGTCAAACCAATCTAGTCCTTGCTTTGGTAGTTTATTGAATACCTTTGTGAGTGCCCCAAAATAAATAGGGGAATGCTAGATTTTGCGTTGGGGTCAAGATATTGAATTTGAGGTCTTTCTATGCTCCTCATCCCCAAAAGAAATAACAAATGATGGCAATAAAAAGGAGACAAATGCACACACTTTCATTCATCAAAATGCACATAAAAGCAATCATCACCACAAATATGATTTACATGTATTTCTTCACAAGAAGAATGAATCAAGATTCAACTTCTGTCGTTCTTGTAGCTGAAGAATCCAGAGTCAACTTTTAATGATTTGGACAACATTACTCATAGAGGTTTTTTTTGCCAATCTTCTTCTAATCTTCTTGTCACTCCAACAGCTATAACAACTTTAGGAACTCTCAAATTTCATCAACTTCTACAATATGGTGAAGTTCTAGATTGAGCTCGAGGAATGATCCAAGTCTACAATTGTATGAACATGTTATAAAAGAAGAAGTTGTATAGTCTTATGATGGGATAAAGTCCAAGGTGCGCTTGGACTAGTTCAATGAGACTCTGACGTATGGGTCTATACTCAAGAAAAAGGATTGATAATGAAGAGGATATTTCAAGAAGAAGCACAATAAAATGATCTTGTAGTGTTCTCTTCCATCTTCATATGATCGCATAATGACGATGTTGCTCTACGACAAGGATACTATAACATTGTATGGGAGAGTGGTGAGTCATTTTCACTGCAACAACATGAAATCAAATCAAACATTCAAGTATTTATAAAAATACATATTAGTGAAATAACAAGGTTTAACATAGGGACATACAATGGTGAATTAATGATTCAAATGCAGCACACAATATCAAGCATAATCCTTTTTATTACGATTTTAGTTTCTGCACTTTTATACATTTATGGTATTTTCAATAAATGCAAATAAAGATAGTGTTTCCGGTCTTTTTCAATTATTCTCACTATACCAGCATGCTTAATTATTTAATTAAACACCATGATCAAAAATAGAAAATGAACACAATGACTATTTTTTATATATTTTGATTTTTTTGTGAACATTTAATGATTTTTTAAATCATGGGAAATACAAATGAAAAATTGCAATTATTGTAGAAATCAAATGGTCATGGATAAAATCAACTAAAAATTCTTATTATATGGAATTAAGTTGTTGTGATTCCCTAACTTTTTTTACGACAAGCATGTGGGTGTTAGTTGTGGTGTCATAAATATGAATCATGATTTGAATTGTTAGTTTGTGCCATAATGATCCAATCAACACAAGCAATGCGACAAAATGGATAGCGCTTATTTATCTACTCATTCAAAAATCATATGGTCAAATGGATCAAGTATCTTAGTTCCACACATTTTTGAAATGATTCTGTAATCCACACATTCATCAAATTTTCGCAAGTACATTAAAAGTGAAATTCAATCAAGCTCACTTAACAAGTTTTAACAAACAACTAAGCCACTGGAAATTCTAACAAAGACTCCTACTCACAGATCATGGCACGATGAACAAAGTGGTGCTATTTAGCCTTTTTTTTGCAAATATTTTTTTTGAAAAGTAAGTATCTTTTTAAGAATCCTTAAAAAGGCTTTCATCTGTCTAAGCATTACATACAAGTGCAGTAAAGGAAACATATTACCAGAAAAAACCCACAAAACTGATTAGCAACCAAGCTTCTCAACCCTAAACCCTAAACTACCACAGGCCTGGGTGTTCAAGGAGCATAAACTCAACCTCACACTCCTCTTTAGGGAGACATACGGTGTCGCAAGCGATGTCATGCATGCAGTAATCTCACAAAAAATCCGCACATAGCCCATTTATGTGTATCACACACCCCTGGCATATCAAGGTGCTAGTTATCCTCTAAAGCAATATTCCTCTAATTAGAATCTTAAGCAATTAGAGGCATCCGTCAAATGGAGGAAGTTTAGATTTCCAACCACTCATTACAACATTCAAGGACGGATAGAGGGGGCCAAGGAGGGGCAAGTGCCCCCTCCCCCCCCCCCCCCAGTTTTAGGAAGAAAGAATCGCACTTGGTATAATTTTATGGCAAGCTTGATTCTAAAAAATAGAATCTAGCTTTGAGAAAGAATCATCTTTATATCTTTCTCTTGTTGGTCCCTTCTCCCCCATTCATTTTGTTCTTTTAGCCTTTGGATAAGTAAAAAAGTATATGGCAACATTGTTTTTAAGGTCGTGAAAATGTATATTTTTTATGAGTTAATAATATGCCTAACATTAAGCTTTTGAATCGTTGATAGTACAATCATTAAAAAATAATTATATATTATCTTTATATCTTAGTATTTTTTAATTAATAACTAAATAATAGTAATGATTCGGTTATTTGATCATATTATTTTGACCAAAAACATTAGAACTTTTTGGAATTTCTCAAAAAATGATATGAGAAAAGTGAGACCATACTAATTAATAGTAAATAATATTTACTTTCTTTCTAAAAAGGATAAAAATGGTCGCATAAAAAAGAGTAGGAAAGAAATGGTTGTAATAGATTATTCAACAATTTAAATCGAATGGATTTTATTATCTCTATTATGTATTTTTCAATAGAAAGAAGGACAAAGAAAACTCTATCGCAGAGGCATATGCATAAAAAAAGATAACATGAATAGTTCAATGCTGAAAGTAATTTTTACTACAATAAAATTCAATCTAAATGGATTTCAATTATAAGCCATTGTTTGCCAATCTTAGAAATATACAGAGATAAAATTTATAGAAACTATAGTAATTACAAATCTTGATTATATTATTTTTTGATTATATTTAGAAACTTTAAAAAATAGATTTTTTTATTAGTAATGTCACTCATTGAGAAAGTTTTATCAAAGTTATATACATAATTTGCATTTTGTTAAGTTTTATTGAAATATATGATTGTACTTGTCAACATATATAATAGTATAAGAAGAAACTATGCAGTACGTAAATGTGAAATGGTGATTGCATAATTTGGTTATTATTCTTGCATGAGATATATTTTTTTTATTATTATAATAAATTGTCACTTGCAAGTCAAGGAACCAAGAATTCCACTTTGTTGCATTTAAAGAATGAAAATATATTGTAAACGAGTATGAGGTAATTTGATGAAGCGTTATAACATATTTTTTTCATATTGTACTTATTTCATATGTTGGATGTTTCTATTATATTAATAGTATATGATTATTTTTATATTTATGCCCCCTCCAACATAATTTTCTGGCTCTGTATCTGACAACATTGATTTTATCCTCCAAGGTCCTTACAAAAGCATATATCCAAGTCGTTCATGGCATGGGGATACCAACGTATACAGGACCAAAGGAATCCCGACGTATGATGGATAGGTTATCCCGAAGTTTTTTTTGGTTAAGAGTAAATGTATATATTCAACAAAAAGTAGTTACAGATTTAAAGTTAGGATGTCAAGTGACATACCCTGAAGTGAACGACATACAGTGTGAGTTTGATATTGCAGGGCCTGAGGATGACAAAAACTCAAGTTACATCAGGTTTGAGTTAACAGTGCAACAGTATTGATGATTTCATCAATTGTGTGAGTGGCCGAGGGACTGCATGCCTCTGTCCAAAGATGATTTCGCTCACGCAAGATGAACCAGACCACGACCTCAAGCATGTTTGCAGCAGAAGAGCGGGCCCGAGTGGAGCCAAGATGACCAATCCAGTCCAACACACCAGACAGTTGCAGAGCATGGGGAGCCTGCAAGTTAAGGGCTGAACAGGAGCCAATCCAAACAGTGGAAGTAAACGGACATTCAAAAAAGAGGTGCTGATGAGATTCCGGCCTCGAAGAACATAGGTAACACAATTCAGGAAGCTCCAGACCAAAGGAGTTGAGTCTATCAATGGTAGGGAGCCGCTCACGGACAGCGCGGAAAAGCGTGAAGGAACATCGTGGGGGAGAGAGAGAGAATCCCAAACGATCGTGGCCCAAGGAACCGACACACTTCTGGGGCGAAGCAGCTCAAAGGCATCCGCGAAAGAAAACCCCCGCGGCGAGTGGGCCCAGCGGAAGGGTGGAATATCACCACTGATAGCATTGCGAATAGAGGGTCTAAAACTGAGCATACAACGCCAGATCCGTGAAGAAGAGGGGGAGGCCTGAGCATCCCAGAACGAGCATGTCGAGAGGTATTTCTTGCGCAAAAATTCAGCCCAGATGGACTTGTCGGCAGTAAGAAATCTCCACACCCAAGATGCGATCATAGCCTCACGGAGAACCACAAATGACTTCAGGCCCATGCCCCCTCCTGTTTAGGCAAGCAAATGGAAGCCCAAGCGATATCATGAAGCCTTCTACCCCAAAGGAAGTTAGCACAAATCTTATCGAGCTTTCTCACGGTCGTCATTGGGATTAGAGCGCCCGCAATCTAATATAAATAGACGCCCCTAATCACAGTATTAAGAAGTTGCGCACGTCCAGCCATAGAGAGCGGGGAGGAATGCCAGCCGTTAATAAGTCTTGATATTCGATCCTCCAAAGCTCTAGAATCGCTGCATCTACGGAAGGAGGATGCAAGAGGGAGGCCCAAGTAGGTAGTGGGTAGAGCATGCTGTAGAATACCCAACTGAAGAGTGGCTGCGAAATCAGGCGTGTCCCATTTGGACCTAAAGATTTTGCTTTTCCTCGGGTTTAACATCAAACCAGAGATTTGCTCGAATGTGCCAAGTATATTCTTTATGGCATTAAGGGAACGGAGGGAGCCCTTGCAAAAGATCAAGACATCATTCGCGTAGATTAGGTGGGTAGGAGCAGTGGAACGACCCCACCTCAATGGAACAAATCTACCGTCAATTGCAGCCATATCGACCAAAGCTGAGAGGGATTCCATCCCAATAGTGAAGAGAAGAGGGCTCAACGGATCCCCTTGCCTAAGATCGTGAGTGCCCTTGAATAGACCATGAGGAGCACCATTAACTAGAACGGAAAAAGACGTTGTAGTAATACAATTGGCAATCCAGTTTACCCAAGTACTACCAAAACCCATAGAGGAGAGGGCGTCCAGAATGAAGCTGTGATCAATAGTGTCGAATGTTATCACCCATAGAGGGCGTCCAGAATGAACCCATAGAGGAGAGGGCGTCCATAGAGGAGAGGGCGTCCAGAATGAAGCTTTAGAGAGATCTATTTTCAAACAAGCTTTGTTGCGGGAAGATCTTCTATCAAAACCATGCAGTAATTCATTTGCCAGGCGGATGTTATCACCGATTGCACGACCCTTAATAAAAGCTAATTGGTTTGAAGAGATTAAGTGAGGGAGACGACGACTAATCTGGTTGCAAGTAGCCTCGCGAAGATCTTATAGATGACGTTGCAGCCGGATATAGGATGATAATCAGATATGCTCGACGGAGTCTGAACTTTAAGGATTAGAGTTAGGAAGGTATGGTTAACCTCTCTAACCATATTCCCACCATTGTATAGGAAAAGCATCGCAGCTTGGACATCCTCCTTTACTAAGGACCAATGGATTTTGAAGAAATTTGCATTAAAACCATCAGGCCCCGACGCTTTAGACGAGCCGATGGAGGATAAAGCATTCTAAATCTCAACGTCGTCAAAAGTTCTGACCAACCAGGACCTTGCATGGTCCGTGAGGCAACGCTTAGTGGGAGGAGGCGACTGCCTGCAGTGGGTAGAACTCGAAGGAGAAAGAAGACCGGAGAAATGGTCAAGGGCCGAATCTGCCACCTTTGAAGCCCGATCAATGACACGGCCCTGTGCGTCCAAGAGTTGCATGATGAAGTTTCTGGATAATCTGGCGCATGCGTTAAGGTGAAAGAATCGCGTGTTGCGATCACCAAGATTTAGCCAATCAATTCGGCTTTTCTGCTTCCAAACCGACTCGAGGTCATCATCAAGCTGAGTAAGATACCCTTTAACATTCCCCTCCAACTGCATAAGGAAAGGATCTAAAGGACAAACCGCAAGAGCATTAGTGACGGCATCAAGGAAGCCCTTAGCATCTTTAAGCTCTGTCATGGCATTGGCTTCCTTAGAAGTCCAATCTTTCAAGGCGTGCTTGACCATCTTAATCTTTCGGACAACACGAAAGAGGGGGTTACCCCGCACCAAGGACGCCCAACTGCTGGACATGACATCAAGATATCCAGGCCTATTAATCCAATAATCAAAGAAGCGGAATGGACACCTCTTGGCAAGTCTGGATCCAAGAGCCACCACAAGGAGGAGGTGATCAGATTGGGGCAGCGGGGCGTAGCACAATTTGGCTAGAGGCAGGGTTGTTAGAAGGACATCGTTGGCAAGGGCCCGATCAAGCCGGGCTGTGATCCTATTTGGCCCCACTGAGGAGTTGTTCCAGGACCATTGGTTGCCTGTAGCCTCAAGGTCCGAAAGGCCACAAGCATCAAGGCAACAGTTGAAGTCATTCACAGCATTACTCGCAGGTGCGCTCCCCCCAATCTTCTCCGAGGAGAATCTCACGACATTAAAATCCCCCATCACCAACCATGGGCCATTAACAGTCCCTTTTATCATACGTAGATGATCCCAGAGTTCTCTTCTCTTAATGGGGCAATTCTCCCCATACACCACCGTGAGATGGAAACGGAATCCCCCCGCATTGGAGCAGCTCAAAGTTATTGCTTGGGGGTTGTTACCACATTGATAGCATTCCCAGCTAGTTGAGTTCCAGAGTAGATAAATTCTGCCCAGTGAGGTGTTATTGTGAACGTGGTCCCAGCCATTGGGGATTGCCTCTGCTAATGAGCGCCTATTGGCAGGCCTGATCTTTGTTTCGACGAGGCCGATTATCTCTGCATTTTTTGAGCGGAATTCCTTCGGAAACACACCGAGCTTTCGGGGCTTATTGAGCCCACGACTGTTACAAACTACCACTGACATTGATTAGGTGGAGGCTTGTTTGGGCATATGATGCCCATTATTTTTTGAGTGGACCTTAGTCGGCTTCTTTTTCTTGTGGGTCGTCATTGCCCAATCCTGATTGACCTCTGCTATGACAGGAATTTCATCCGATTGAAGTGTGGATTGGACTTCAGCCTCTTTGGAGGGGTTATTGAGATCAAATGGGAGGGAAGGGGAGTCAATAATAGTTGCTGGGTATTTCTTCGCAGACGAGGCTTTCCTCTGAAGCAGGTGCTTAGTTCCAAAGGCAAAGGAGGAGCCAACCTTTCCCGAAGTTGGGTGACGTTTTTGTTGCCTTGGGGGTGAACAAGGCGGGCATGATGCGGTCTGGACATCAGCGGTAGGTTGAGCATCATTGCCACCATGAACATCACCGTTATTGTGGAAGCAAGGGCATTCTGGAGGGGATGTAGGAACAACAACATCCATGGACCCGTTCTCTTGGTTTCCGGCGGCTCCCTAGATAGAGGGTTCGGACAATCCTTCCACCACCGATCCAGGAGCTGGTCCAGGTGCGAAAGGGCAGTATCGGGTTCCATGGCCGAAGCAGATACAGGAGGCGCATCTTGGGGGGACCATTCAAGTTCCACACCGATCTACATTCGCGAACCAGATAGAAAACCAGGGGAAGTGCCTTTGGGATATCTTTTGATGCGTGGATGGAGACGCAACACCTCGCAAAGTACTGGTTTTTACCGCTCGCCGTAGCCACGTCCATGAAGAGGGGCGTGCCGATAAGGCTGGCCAGTTTGTTGAGGATCATACCGGAGTAATGGCCCAAGCTCAGGCCGTGGAAGCGGACCCAAACCGGAATTTCCGAGAGAAGATCCCGCTCAAGGCAAGAAGCGGCCTCCCATCGTCTCAGGACCATGAAGCGTCCCTGGAATATCCATGGACCACCAGCCAAGATTCTTTCGCAGTCTGAAGCTGAAGGGAGCTTGAGATAGAAAAAGCCGTTGGCACGGGGTACCAGTTTGTACACGCCCAACGGCTTCCAAACCTTTTCAATGAAAGCAGTAAGAAGCTTGAGGAAAGGTCTTTTATCCATGACGTAGAAGATAATGGCGTTCTCCCAGAGACTATCGAGGGAGCGAGCTTCAGCTTCTGAAACGAAGGCCACCTCCTGACCTTCAAGAAGAATTGGTGGATAGAAGGCCATACGACGGGAGGTAGCAAGATGATCAGGAGCCTTACCACATGCTTCTTTCCAGGAGGGGTGAGGTAGTGGCGAGGAGGAGGGTGGGTCTCCGGAATAGTTGGGAGTCAGACGGGCAGGATCTAAGGGTGGCGGAGGTGGCGGCGGGGGAGGAGGCGGGTGGGAAGGGTTAGGGTTCATGGGAGGGTGGGAAGGGCTGCTCGCGTACACGTTTCTTTCGGATGTGGGAAGGGTTCATCCCGAAGTTATTATCATAGTTCCTTGATAAAAAAAATCGTACTTATGCCCTCATTGATCTTAAGCCGAAAGATCAAACCAAAAGAATGAAGTACGTATATCAGGGAGCAGAATAATTTTTGTGAGAATTTGTGTGAAATCTTGCATATGCATACGAGTAAAAAATGGTTCTCTAGCCAGGGGGCCTCTTGTAATTTTTGAAATTCTAATATTTCTTTTTGCAAAACTTAAAATTAACTACAAAATGTTTGCAATAAGAAAAAGAAGAAGAGGTGGTTAGAACTCTTCACCCGAGACAACTTCGATTGCAGACCTTCGTGCAATTTCACCACCCTTCCACAGGTGGACGTTGGCAGACTAGACTTGGCCAAAGTTCGGGCCGGGCAGGCCGAACGGGTCAGGGTTTTAAAACCCCTTGTCCAAGGTCCGGTCCGGTCTGGTCCACGAGCCATACTTCAAGGTCCAAGCCCGGCCCAGATCTGGGCTGGGCCGGCCCATGGGTAGAATGTAAAGTACTTTTTTATTATTAATTTAATCAAATTTATGGAGATAATTAAGTTTTTTTAGCATCATCTAATCTTTCTAAATCCAAGTAACCATAATATGTGTTACTTTGCATGTAAACTATAAAATAAGATGTAATATTGATAATGTAAAACAAAAACTTGAAGTATATTATATTAAATGTATCTAAAATATAATTTTTAATCACATATTTTTATATGTTCGGGTCAGGACGGGCCGGGCTGGGTTTTATGACGTATGCCCACAGCCCGCCCAATTGATGGGCGGGCCAAAGAGCGGGCCGGACAGGGCCGACCCATTCACGAAATCTCTTGGCCCAAGCCCAACCCATGAGCGGGTTGGACGGGCTGGGCAGGCGAGCCCCGACCCATTGCCTAGGTCTACGACTGACCATCAATTTTGAGGCATGACTTCTCTAGCTTGATTTTTTAAATAAGTATTAAAATATTTGTAATTAATTAAAGAGGCATCAAGTTTTGAATATTTAAAACATAGTTATCAATAGACACTTGAGGTGTCGATTTGAGAGCAATTGATAATTTGCATGTCTTCTTTTGGATCATTTATATTTACATCTCTCTTTTTATTCCCGTTCAAATCACCCAACATTCAATTTGTTTCTCGAAAGGAGGGGTATTGTTGATTTGGATTTGCACTTTTGGATCATTTGCATTTATATCCTCCTTTGGAGAGAGATAAATTGAATGTTGGGCGATTTGGACTTGTTATTCTTTTCCACCAATTTGAGGAAGCAACATGTAGGATATGAACACAAATGATCCTACGACATCGGAGGTGTAGATTTGAAATTGCATCCTTTTGGATCATTTACGTTATTATCCCTCCTTTGAAGAAACAAAAGGAATGTTGGTGGCTTGGAACTTATTGTTCTTTTCCATCAATTTTGAGAAGCGAAATGAGGGAGTATGACATAAATGATCCAAAAAGATAGAGTCTAAATCGACACATGAGGTGTCGATTTGGTTCATGTCCCCTTATTTGAGCATGACTCTCCAAATTGACAACTTAGGTGATGATTGATAACTATTTTTTAAGGGATTTTTACCCGACAGACCCTATAAACTTTGCTAATTACTTCCACGACCTTTGAAACAACATAATTATCCCCTTGACTCCGTAAACTTGCCAACTCTTACCCTATGAACCTTGCGGCTACTCTGTTTGAAGCTCGCGAGGGTTCTTGGGGTAATTTATAAGGTCGATAGGGTAATTACGTTATGCAAAAGGTCGCGGAGGTGATTGGCAAAGTTTACAGGGTCTGCTGGGTAAAAATTCTTTTTTTTTAAATACCCAAACTTGAAGTCTATTTAATTAATTATGAATATTTTAATAAATATTTTAAAAAAGTACCCTTTAGGCAGTCAACGTAATGATGAAGTTGATATATGCATCCCACCATTGGGAAGATAGAGAAAATGGCTGAAGAACTGATAGAGCGGAATGGAGTATCATCGAAAGAGTTTCTTCTCCTGATAGGGGAAAAGAGAAAAAAATGGAGGGTTTTGATCAGCTTAATCTGAGCAGTCCCCCATGACTAGCGATCCTTATGGAGTTGATGGAGGGGATATTGGTGACTGATGGAATAATTGATCATGTTTTAGTTGAATTCGATTTTTCACAATTTATAGGATCAATTTCCGCTTTTGCTTGGTCGTCCATGGAGAAATTGATCGTTCAATCATTCCATGACAAATCTCGGATCTTGCCCTTGCTTTGAACTTGGACTCGGATGTCAGCTTCTTTGCAAACTTGGACGGCTATTTCTTATACTCATGTCGCTCTCGTCAAACCTTAAGTGTGTTCGGATATAAGGTTAATCCACCCCCGGGTGGTTTAACTCTCCAAACCCATATTTTCTCCCTTCACGTGGGTCCCACTTTATTCCTTTTTTAAAAAATTAAATAAATAAAATTTACATCATCAATCCTATCAAAAAATAATATATTATACCATCATCTCATATAAAAAATATAAAATATCCACTTCTACTCACTTTTTCAAACTTCAATACAATCACATCACAATAACTACTAACTTTTTCAAACTCTAATACAATCATATCATAATAAACCCACTTCTAACCACCCACAGTTTAACCCTCTATCCAAACATCAAAACCCAAAAATGGATTACCTGCAACCAGTTTAACCCACCTAAACCCACTATCCAAACACCCCCTAATTTAATGGTAGCCAAGCCTTTTGTCAATCTTACAAGTCTATTATTATACTTGTTGCATTTGTCGATCTTCTCTAGTTCTACATTTTCTTTCGCAGGTGACATGGTAAGGTAAGGGCATTTTATCTCTCAGCATCTATCACTACTCGGCTAGTTAGGTGAGAGTAGCCATAGAGAAACATGTGAACTTTCTACACTCCACAGACATAACCAAATGATTGTGCTGTAAAGGAGAAAAATGCGCAAACTTTCGTTCAGCAAAAACAAATCAAGTCAGCACATAGATGACATGTACAGATACTCCAGGCAGAGAATGATCACAACTAAAGTCAACTTCCATTGTTCTTGTATCATCACAAGGAGAGATGATCACAAAACACCCTCTCTCTCCCTAAACACAGCTACTGTACATCCTTCAAGCTGAAGTAGCAGCAGCAGCATGCCCTTCGAGAAGGCTCTTTGCAGGTGATCGCAGAGCTACTGCATTGAATCCAGGGCTTGAATACTTGTTCTTCACCACCTTGAGCTTGCTCTCCGCCAAGCTCAAGTGGAAGGTCACAAGTACTCTGGCGCAGTCATGAAGCTCTTCTGCAGAGTAGCCCGTGTGGTGCTTAAGCGTGCCGGTCCAGAGGGGAGTCTTGCCAAGGGTGCACCGAGCAGCGTATACAGCGCCCGCTGCTAGCATCGATGGTTTGTAGGCGACCGAGGACGAGTAGTGCAGGAGGGCGAGCTCCGCAAAGAAGAACACCATGTGATCCATCTGAAATTCCACATATATTAGTATAGTTCATCTTATCAGAACAAATCACTCGAATCATACAAACTGTTTACCTCTTTGTCAGATATGGCAGCTTTCAGATATCTAACAAGGAACACATATGGAGTGGGAACAGTGATGTTCCACTCGAGTTTGTTCAGTATCTCCTTCTCCATTGCCAGTATCTGTTGTCTGCTGTATGCTTTATCTGATATTGCTATGAAATCATTCACCTAAAATTTATTCATCGTCATCATTAGTAATCTTTCATAAGAAGTAGCAACTGCACTGCAATAAATTACCTCTGGGGCCCAAATTTCTTCATATTTGCAGGCGATGAGCATCGCGGAGATTCCGACGAGCTGAAGCTCCCTCCTCAAGACCACTTCCAACGACAGATACCTATCTACTATGTTGACAGTGAGGTAGAGTGTCTCCGGCGTGAGCTCAAACTTGTGATGCACTTCAATCAACCAGTCGGTCAGTATCGCTCTCATCTTCGAGTTGATCTCAACTTGCGAATCCATGTAGTTCTTGCGTGGTCTACTTGATTCCTGTGAACATGACTCAAATTATGAAAGGCTGCTCAATTCCTAGAACTATTAAGCTTAGTTACCTCGGCAAATTTGTAAAACTTGTAGATGTCTTCCACATAATCCACAGCAGCCAGCTGATCATCCGCATCAGAAGCATCGATATCGTGAACGGATTCCTTCGGCCTGTCCTTGATCCCACAAGCATCCTGGTAGGAACAAGCACTCAGTTATTAACGGGTAACGATATCTTAAACACAGATTAATGGAGTGTATCCAACGGACCTTGCTCCGGGCAGTGAGCACTGAGGTGAGTGCGTGGACAGTCTTCTTCTTCCTCGATGGTTTGGATCTGCCAGAGCTCACATCGATCACCGCAGCGGCAGCGGTTTTCGGGATTTCGACAGGTTTGGCTTTAGCATCCTCGTTGGCTTTAGGTTCTATCTGCACGAGTACTTCAGCCTTTTGGCCTTGAGGCTTCACTGGTTTCTACACTCGTGGTCGGTTTAGTTAGAACTGTTTGTTATGTTTTCCTCACCACTCTACAGATCTATGATTTTCTTAGATTTCAAAGACTCCACAACAGTCAGATGTATACAATGCGAGTATTTTCGTAATATGTAAAACACTGTAGCATATGATTCATTGAAAATTAACAGCAACAGCTAAACTTTATATTGTTCTGTATTTTTGTCTAATATGATATCCACGGATTCGTGTAGATGTCTCTGATGAACTAATCATGTCTATGAAATGTATTTATTTTTATGAAAATTGACTAAATAAAAGTGTGCTTCTTTATCCGTTTCATTCATTAATGTAGTGAAAACTGCACATCTTATTACCTTTGCATTGGGCAGGGGATTCTCTGTTTGCCCATTGCGGAGCAGTTGGGCAGCGAAGCTTCTCGTGAGAGGGCGAGAGATCCTAAGACACGAAAAAGATACCGGGTTAGAAGAAACAAACACACGACTCTAAAATGAACATAGAGATTGTTATGATGATTAAAGCTCTTCTGAACATCTCACTCTTCCGCAGCCGTGCGAACGGTCACCACATTCCCGATGTCCCCAAGAGCTCGTCTGTTATTCAGGGGGGCTTTCAGTGGCCTTTCCATTGCTCCTATCATCAATACAAACAGAAATGTTGGAAGAAATCAATAGATAGAAGATGGCCATGAATCAAATAACCCATTCGAACTCATCTACAACCAAAAACGCAAGATCTTCTAAAAACGACCACGACAAATATGTCAGTTCTAAATAAGACGAACTAAAAACGTGTGTTCGAAATGGGTAAGTGTCATTTACTCCAATCTTTTACCAGTTCCGGTGCAAAGAAAAAGATCACAATATATGCCATGAAAAAGATAACATCATATAACCCATCAAGAAAAACATGAAAAGGGTAACTAAAAGTGTGTGTTCCAATGGGAACCATCGTTAAGATTCGATTGGATCGAGCCGAAAAAGCATGAAAACCGCAGTTTTGAATCGAAGCATACGAGATGGTGCGAGACCCATATCATGAAATGGCACCTCTTGGCTCAGGAGGAGGAACGCCTTGACAATGATGCCTTGCTGCCATACGTTTCTTTCCGATCTCCGAGATGCCTCCCTCCTCCTCCTCTTTCTTGCTCGATCGCTATGGAGAAGGGAGAAGAAGGCTGTTCTGTTCCGATCAGATCTTTTTCGCTCACTGTCGATGCGTTCCCTCCTCTTTATGGGCCAGCAAATAGAGACGTCTTTATTAAAAAGCAGTTTGGGGTGAAAAGGCCACAACGGTCGAATTCTCCAACGGACGGATTTTGATGGTCGATCTGACGGCACAGATAGCGTTCACGGAATAAAGTGGCCGTCAGAAGAGCGGGATGGAAAAAGGAGGCGAGCGTCTAAGGGGTAAAGTATTTAATTGATTGGTGTTTTTATGTAATAGCCCCTATAATTGTAGCAAAGTTATGTGATGGTGTCTAGAAATAGATTTTCTACATTATAAATTTATAATCCGAAAAACTTCTCTCCATCTTACGAAATGGACCCAATGCTAGTTTGGAAATTGCACAATTATTAACATGGCATGCTAATCTACTAGTTGTGCATCTTGATCGTTGTCGAGAGAAGACTCGCCATTATTCATGTGCTACACTTATAGTTCAAAGGATCTTGAGTTTTAGCAATTCCATGAAGACGAGGTCATTACTGATGCTCTATTATGATAATATTTTCTCACGGTCAGATAAGTGGGCGTGGTAACGCAATTAGAACGTCATAGTTGATAGAGAAGTTTCTTATCAATATGATAATTTGAACATGAACATACAATAAAATGTCCTAATTCTTAAAAACTTATTTTTAAATTAGTAAAAGATTCAATGGAGGTAAGTGACCCTTAAAGCCTTATCATGTAAAAGTAGAGAAATTGAATTATGGTACTATAAGGATGCTTGTATGACCTAAGACATAATTGTATTATGTTCACTTTATACAAAAATAAGTAGTCTGACCTAAGGCCTTATAATAGAAGAGTTATTAATTGGATTGTGGTGTGATAATAATGCTTGTATGATCCAAGTCAATGATTTGGTACTATGTTCAACATGCAACCAAAAAAACCTTAACAAACCAAGAGGTCCTACCCAAAGTCCTCATAATATTAGATTTCGCAATTGAAATGTGGTGTGATAGTGATGTTTGCATGACCCTATGCATAATTATACTATTATCACCATGCAATGAAACTTCTAGCAAGCTAGGTGGTCCTGACTCATAATCTTATAATGTACGAGTTATCAATTGGATAGTGGTGTGACAATAGTGATGCTTATATGATTCAGAGGTATATATTTATATTTAGACGTGCTAAGCGAATCGAATGCACAGTGTTCGCCTTGATTCAGTTCAATCTTAAATTTTTAGATATGAATTTGAATCAATATAAGTAAATCACTAACATTACTTAAACTTATTTTTCTAATATCAAATTAGAGCTATTCCATCTTGAATTTTGAAAGCTTTAGGGAATAAATCTATTTCTCATCTAACTTTAAACATAAAGTCAAAATAAAATATTCTAAATCAAGAAATAAAAATGTGTATTTTTAGAAAAAAAGGCAGTAAAAGATATAATCTTTATAAAATATAAATTAGGAAGTTACCTTCCATCACATTCTTATCTCCGATTTTAGCATAAATTATTAAATTTAAAATATAAAAATATACATAATATATATAATACATATAAACAATAATACTCAAAAATAAAGGAATTAAAAAATATTCGTTGACACCAAAATACTCAAAATGAAAAGTGTATGATTTTTTAGTAAGGCTAATTTTCAAAAATCCTTCATTTTCAGACGCATGTCTAAGTCCTTAAGAACCCATTTTTCATGTGTATCTTGACAAGTTGAAAGCCCCCTTTTGTACTCAAGTCTTCATCACTTTTAGACTTTCAAGCATCAGTTGACAGAGGAATCTCAGGGCTAACAACTTAAGAAGATCCATGGAGATCTACACCTTCACTTAGTAGTAGAAAGATTGTGCTTTCTTCAATTTCACCGGTAGAAACTTATCATTAAATAAATAAATAAATAAAAATTAAAGATAATGACAAATTGATGAGTGTTAACTAGGAAGTCAACTTATCAAATCCTATGATGAAGAGTTATCCTCCACATATAGTTGCTTTAATCGAAGTTGGATTTAGTCCAAGTTATTTTATGGACCTTTTAAATTTATGAGTACTCTTGCTATTTTTGTCTTTTGAGGAATAAAGAAATCATGCCATCTTGGAGATAAAATAATTGGAATCAAGGGAATGGTTGTCACAATTGAGAGGAGAGGTTATAAATCTCAACCTTGATTTGTTAAGATAAGCATATTTATGTCTTAAATATCTCTCTCGATAGTTGGAATATATTTTATATTATCTAATTTGTTTAATGCGTCGTTGGCTCTTTTTCTGTTTTTATAAACTTTTAGCCTTTTTTGAAATATCTTAATATTAAGATTTTTATTTTTTTAATTAAAGATACAAAAATAACACCATAGATATTTTTTATGTAGAAACATGATATTTTACAACTAGGATAATCATTTTCATTAATTCCCAAATATATGTGCATGAAGGATTAAAAGTGGAGGTGCATGGTCTTTATAACTAATTATTTACTAACCAAAGAAAAAATATATTTGATCTAGCAAGAAAATGAATGCAATTTGAAGATATATTTTTAAAAAATGGCTATAATGTAAAAACTTCGATTGTAGACTAAATATTAACAAAATAAAAATGTAATAAATTAAAACAGCATGGATATTGATGCAAATACAATGCAATAAGTAAATAAAAATTCTTACAAAATGGCCCATGTTAACGAGGATCTTAAATTTTTGTCAATTATAAAAGGAAAATAAAAATGAGGTGGAAGAATTGTAATAAAATAATTTAAAACACTTCTAATAATTTGGATGTTATTATTGTTAGAGTTTTGCCTTTCTACCTCAATACCGTCATATATATTATCCATATGTACATTGTCTCACATATATGCGGTGTTATGTACTCCTGAAAAATGTCAAGGTCATCGTTAAATGGAAATAAACTATGGATGTGGAATCTAAATCAAAAGATGTTGGCTAATTGTGATCATTGATAGACCAATGTGTCAAATTATGGCTAAGGTTGATCGATCGAGCTAAAAGTCGTTACAAGAATATGCACATAAAGATATGCGACCAAGCGACAGACACGATGCGATCGTTCATTTTGTTAATTAGAGGGTGTAGTCGTGTGATGTCGTCCCTTCTGAAGTACTAGAGAGAGGGCCCATTATGACCCTCCCTTTAGATCAATGATGAATCTCGGATTCATCACTCTAAGTCTCATTTATTAAGCTCAAGTCCCTCAAAATCAACAGCATTTCAACATTTATTTAGCATAATTAGCATTCATATATGTTTTCATAAGAATTGCCTTATCCATAATTTCTGCACAAAATAAGAAGCCAAAAATCCAAGCCAGATTTGACCTGTACATAGTCTAACTTCCCAGATTTTTAACTCATTCATGCTAACATCGCATAACCCAAAACCACCTCCACTGTGTACATATCACTAACAAGAATAAATAAAAAATACGAAAAAATCACTAACCCTGTTAAGTGGACCAAAAACCCAAACCCTAGTTTCAGGATTTTCGGACTAAAAGTCACATATCTTCCCCATCCAGTGTCCGATTTGATCCTACTCACTTTTGAACTAATATGCACATTCAATTACCTTCAAAACAAGACCAATTCAAGTGAATCGGAGCTCGTATGTGAAAGTTGGGTTTTGGGCCTCTTTTGTACATTGTATATTTTCGCGGTTTTTGACCTTGTATTTTATGTATATATTTTTTTATTAATAAAAATCCAAAAAATTAGATTTAGGTGTCTTTTATTTATCTTTGATCTTTTCATATTTTTCTGGATTTTTATCTTGTTTAAAAATGACAAAAAAATAGAAAACCCAAAAAATCTAGGTATTCTATGTACATAGGATACCCCAAAAATTCACTTTTTACATTTGATCGATTTTGGTTTTGACGTCTTCATGAAAGTTGTAGATCTCATCGAGACGAGCATTTTTTGTGAGGGAACTTTTTCGATCCGAGGTCGTTTACTATTTCTTTTTGATTTTACAAAACAATTATTTTTCGATTTTTTCTGATGCTGACACATGGCAGCCCTAGAGGCCGCCACGTGTCAGCGGTTTTTGGGCTTTTCTATTATGCGTTTATTTATAAAAAAAAATTAATTAACGGGCGCACGTGCGTCGTACGTGCCTCCCAGGCACGTGCCCCGCGCCCTCCTTTTCCCCTTCTCACCCCAGGCCACGCGTCACCTCTATGGCCGTCCGATCTCGGCCGATCGGATGGCCATCCACCTTCGTCCTCCTCCCCCGCAATCCTCGCCAACCGCCGCCGCTCTTCTCTCTGATATCTCCGCAGTCGTCGCCCCGTTTACCTCCCAACTGCCCCCGCCTTCTTAGTCAACGGCCACCCGCAATCCTCGCGCCCCCTCGGCCTCTCTCTCTATTTAAAGGACCTCGCCTCGTCCGGCCTCCCCATCCGCCGTCAATACCCAAGAGTCCATCTCCGGTAGTGACAGACCGGCGTGCCCTCCTCCATCGGCGTGATCCAAGGTTTGCAGACCTTGTCGCAGCGCCGCTCCAAGCAGCTGCCTCGCTCCGGCCGCTCGTCGCCGTAGAGCCCCCTTCCTCTTCCAGGTACTCTCTCCCTCTCCCTCTCTCTCTCCCTCTCTCTCTCCCTCTCCATCTCTCTCTCCGCCTCCGAGCTCTTCGCTCCGCTCGGAGCTTTGCCCCACATCTCCGTTCCGACTCCATCGCTATCCACCACTAATCCGTCGATTCACACCAGAGAAGGGAGGGCCTCCGCCAGAGGTGACAACTCCGAGCAAACGCCCCCCCCCCCCCTGTGGCGAGATCCGAAGCCCTAGTGCTTCATTGCAGCAGCACCCCGGCCAGCTGCTTCTGCTCCGATCTTCGTCGAGCACCCGTCGACTACGTCGCCATCGTTCATCTCCACCGACCATCGTCTTCGATACGTGCTTCCACCGCAACTTATCTCCATCGACAAACGACAACGACGACCGCCTTACGTTCATCTTCTCCGCCAACCACGGCTACCGCGACTCCACCCTCGCCGATCGTCTCCGCCACGACCTTCTTCACCGGCCACCGTCGACAACTACTACGCCTCAGCAACTACCATCGCCATCAACCTTTGAGCTTCGTCGCCTATGCCTCCGCCTGGAGCTCCTCCGCCAACGCCACCGTCGACATCCCGGAGATCCTCCGACGCCCAACTCCGCTTCGACTTCATCGCCGGCCGCCGCACCGCCAGGCTCCAGCCAGGAGCAAGCACCATCGCCACCAGCCACCGGGCGCTAGGCCCGAGGCCCCAGCACGCGCGAGGCGCGTGTGTGGGGAACATCAGCAAGACATCATCAGGGGTCACGTGCTTGGCACGTGACCCGCTGGTGAAATTACAGAAGCCCCCCCGGGCGTTCCTCTTATTGAACATCTGCCCAGTCAACCAAGAGTCCCGTGCTGGGCACGTGACTCCTTGGACAAATTGCAGAGTCACCCCCGAATCACCTGGCAATTGCACTTAGGCCCCCACTACACTTTTTATATATTTATTTTATTTACTATATTTGCATTCGTACCCCTGTATTCCCCTTAGTTTTTGAACCCCTTCTAGACATCATTTTACTTATTTAAAAATAGCATGATGTTCATTTCTTCATTCTCTACATTTTGACATATTGTGGCTATTTTTGTGATTGACGGTTAATTAATAAATAAAGATTTTGTGAAAAATTGCAAACTTTGCCTATTTTATGCTCTTCAATTTATATTTGATTACCCGTTGCTCTAAAATCTCCGAAAAATCACATATTGTAGAGATTATTTTGATTAACATTGTGCCCAAAAATCTTTGCATTTGCTTGCATAATTTGCTCTGTAAAAATCATTTTGTGTATTTCACTGTTTAATTTTTAATAGGTATTAGACCCCACATTTTCGAGATTTAGGATTTTTTTAAGATCCATTACTTAGTGATAGATCTTAAAAAATTTTATTTCTTGGAAATAATAGGTTTAATATTAATTATAATTAAATATTGAAAATATTTTGTTTGCATTTAAAAATTCATAAAAAATTCATATTCCATCCAAAAATTCCAAAAAAATTACAGTGCATTCATTTCATCATCATTTACATTGTGGCCAAGTTTCGTATTTTTCGGACATCGTTTGAGTGAATTTTACATTTTAGTCCCTAAAATAGTGTGAGGCTCGCTCCTTCTCGGATCTGGGAAACCCGTTTACACATCATCCGTAATATCATATTCTCTAGAAATCGCATTAGGGAACTGGAAATTAGGAAAAAAATTTTATGAATGACATTCACAAATTAACTAGTAAGCCACAAAACTACAGTATGTCACAGTTATATTGCATAAATTTCCATATCAGTTTATATGTAACAACAGAAATTGCATTATATACATGTATCCCAATTATCAGATGAGAAATAAAAGCATAAATATCTTGAACAAACTATAACATACATACCTGCTATGTTTTGCTTCAGAAACTGACATTCAACTCTCCCAATACAACGGTGCAGGTAATTTGCCTGCAATCCATGGAATAGGGAGAAAAGAACATCAACAAATGTTGAGTAAATCTTAATTAATTAAAAATAACAGGAATTTTTGTGGTTCCAAAAGAAAGCAAGTAAATTGGCCTTAACAATTAAAATTTAAAGCTACTTGCAATGAAACAGGCTTTCAAGCTGTTTAGTATGTAAAACCCCATTCTACTCATCCTACACTAATTACCCACATTAATCATTTATATACCAATATCATGTGGTCCATATTTAAGTCATTGCCTTTCTATTAATTATAATACAAGTTTGACTGGTCTTGAGAATATGAATGATGAGACTCTGATATAATCATTATCTCTATAATGCTTATAAAGATGTTTAAGAATCTTGTGGATTGATCATAGTAAGAGTATATGATGGATATGGGGTTTTGATTCTTTTCTTGTTGTTTTTCTCAAGCCTAGTAGATAGTCTGATAAGGATGATTTTCATGATATGGTCTTTTCTCTTTGCCAGGAATTATTGGCAGAAAAATAACTAGTTCAACGGAAACCAACTCAACTGTAATTCAACTTTAGCCAACTCAATTGTGACTCAATCCAATTTCAATGTATCTTTTTCAGATTCAACTGTAACTGATTTAGAGGTAGCCATAGAGGATTCAGATGTATACATGGATGATTCAGATGTAGCATCGCCAAGTCTGTTGGCGAAAAATAAATAAAACTCAAGCGGTGAAGTAGCCTACAAAAGAGGCTCTTCCGTCTCGCCCTCTAATTGGAAGGGCGATCCAATAGAGGGATAGGTCTACTCCAAAACTACGCCACTGAGACGGGTGAGAGAGACTCTCTAGAAAAGTTGCTCTAAAAGAAAAACCGGCCCGACCGGTACGGGCTAACGAGCTCGAAAAACTAAAACCAAGGGTCCTCCAGCCTAGGTACCCTAAAGAACAAGGGTCAGCGGAACTGGTCTTTAAAAGAAAACCTGTGGATCCCAGAGAGGCGTAAAAACTGCGAGCGCTCGCGAAAAACCGAGAAAAAGACTGGGATCCTAGACCCGCGCACGAAGCGGCCGCTGCCCTAACTGGCTTCCTAATCTTCCGCCCAGCTGAGGGTCGCCGCCCCCTCGCACAGTCAGGCGTAAAGGTTACCATGACTGCCACTTTTAATTAC
The DNA here is from genome assembly GCA_037367405.1 of Ottelia alismoides. NCBI lineage: Eukaryota > Viridiplantae > Streptophyta > Magnoliopsida > Alismatales > Hydrocharitaceae > Ottelia > Ottelia alismoides. The sequence continues at coordinate 145,389 of JAZKJV010000210.1, forward strand.
TAGTCATCATTTAATCATCATCACTAACTTAATTTCTCATCCTCTCTTGAACTCTGATGTAGTCAACTTTACAGATCTAGGTATTTTGTTGATAATTATATTGAATAGTGATTCATACTTTAGTGATTTTGAATGATTGATCACAAAGATCTTCAGTCATTAATCATAGATGATCTCATCAATTGGCGGCTTGCTTATTAATGTAGATTTATGAAAATATCTCAATGAACTCCTTTTTCAAACCACGAGATCATAAGTTGTTTATTGGAACTGAATTTAAAATTTAATTTAATGTAGAAATTTTACTTTTGTTATTTAACTCGTAATTTAGTGGCAAGACTCTTGATCTAATTTTTTAAGTCTCTTGTATGAAAATACCCTAATATGATGAACAAAAGATGAAAAGATGGTCGATGCAATCCTTCCTGGCACTGCAAAATGTCACCCTGGATCTTCTCTTCCACTAGATCTCAAGTCATTCTAATAATGCTAACATATTGAGATTATTATTTACTTATCCACCGTAGCCATCTTTCGATTCTTTATCACTATTACTAAGAGATATTGAGAAACCCTCCCAATTGGATGTATCAAACTCCCAACCAAGAGTTATACCCCTTTAGCTACTTTGTATCTTCCTACCCTTGCTAAAAAAAATATGTCGGGTTAATTACGCGATCTTGATATCATTAAGCTGGATCATAGTTAAATTCTTTATCTTTCGTCATTTTCAATAGGTTGAAATAGACCTTCTGTGATTGTTCTCGACATTAAGAATCTAAATAAGTTGATAACAATATATTTAACAGATTTCAGAATATTTAATATTGAAAATAATCTCCTGATTATGTCATAAAATGGAATATTCTCCATTGAAAATAATCTCCTGATTATGTCATAAAATAGAATATGCTCCAGCGGTATAGATATTGTGCATCAAAAACCATGAAAAAAAATGTGGCAGATTCTTAAGTTGACTATACTCTGAAGAGAAGAATTTTGCTTGCATTATGCAGATTTGTCTAATGTTTAAAATGAAGCAGAATACCCAACCTTTAGTTGAATACTGCTATGCTAGGAATTCTAGTTTTAAAAGGCTAAATTCTTACACACATGTCTGTATATGTGCAACACATGGACTGTTCAGATATCCATTGATTGTTGATCTTTTTCTTCCGGATCTGGAATCTCCATATGAGGTCGTGTTGTCACAAAGGATTACCACATCAAAGATTTCTTCTAGTTAGGAGGTAGATATTAAGTTGAGTATATTATCTATACTATTTCATACACCTAAGAAAGGTGAGACCACCTCTGCCATGGTTGCTTCTTCTAGGAGGGACAGATTAGGTCCACTCATGCCCACAACCGTGATTGTTTTACATCGAGATGAGCCACATATTATTTTACTTTTCTAGATGTAGTAGCCATAGAGAAGATTGTTGCTGGTTAAAGCATAATAAACTTGTAGCTCATCAAACAGTCTTTTGAGATGTTGATGATATCATGATTCTATGTATACCATCTCAAGAGATAAGTATGATGACCTTCTTTATAGGCTTCATTAGTGTTGTATATCCTTACATTAAACTCTAGTTCCAATGACCCTTGTGCAGAACATGATATTACTGCCTTTACCGACCCTCATGTATATCTCAAAATGGTTTAAATGTTCTTGGGAATCATTTGTACTTCTATTATTAGTATTGAGATGTTATTTATGTATTCACATCATATTAACCAGGAATATACAATTAGAATTTAGATGAAAGTGCAATCTATCTTCTGCCACATGCAATACACAAGTATTATAGAGTCAAATTTCCATGGCTTTAGATTACCACAAGACCCTTGTTCCCAACATGTTATAATATATGGTAACCCAGTTATAGCATATCTAGAATATACAACTCTCAAGCAACCTATTACTATCAAAATGTGTAAAGACCATGCATGGAAAGCAGCAAGAGAGGGGAAAAGATTGTACCTTTGATCCTTTAAGTTTGGAAGGATTTTGTGGCTTTATCTAACATACAACAATAGATAAAATACATAATGGATAGCAACATAAAAAAAACTGAATTAGAAACTTCAACATTAACTTTAATGAGAACAAAGAGGAGAGAGATATGTACCTTTGAATATCTCCACTTTGGAGATCCAAACTTGCTTGCAACATCCTTTTCTTGACAGGAGCTTCAGTTCATTCGGATCCGGATGTTACAAATAGGCCGAAATTGCATTTTGCATCCCTTTATTTCATTGAAAATTCCCAAAAAAGACGCCTTGAAAACCGAACACGAAATTGGATAGACATATTTCTAGGTTGTTCCTTTTCCTCCTTGTGATCGACCTTTGGACTTTTCCAAGTAAAATAAATATAAAACCACGAGATTGAAATTGAATAATTATTTGTGGTTATTTTCTTGACTGTTTCCGATCGCCGCCTACAACGAACACATATTTATTTTCACACTCGAAGATAAAAACAACATCTTAACTCGGTGATTTACGGACTCAGCAGATGGCGTCGTTGCCGGGGAGGCAAACGGCTTAGATTTTTGTTTTGAAAATTTTTGTTCGGTTTTCCAAATTCGGGTAGTCTCACCCCCGAATTTTTCATTGTAAATCCCATAATTTTTTTCCAAAATTTATTTTATTATTTTTTTTGAGTCACTCTCTGACATTTTCTCTCTTATTTTTCTTGCGAGGTACCCGACGCACGTGGAAAGGTTTTTCAAGAAACCGACGTATCTTCACCGATATCCGAAGAAACCGCAATTAATTTAAGATTGAGTCGAGTCGTGAGAGAGCGTAGAGTCTAGGTTTTAAATTTCTGCAAATTTTATTTTCTGCTCATTTATAGTGGTGTCCGTTTGGACTCTCGCGGGTGTAAAAAGACTCTAAACTCTATTTGTGGTGTGTCGTGACCTGTTTCACTCTCTGGTGAGGGTTGGGCCCGACTTGAGTGGCGATTAGGATAGACCTGCACATACGGCTCTCAGAGAATTTTTATTTTTTGATTGTGCTCGTAGGATCTTAAGACACACTGCATGTTAATCAAGATGCACATTGATCGTTCAACTTAGCCAAATTTAACTCAATTCTTCCTGCTAATCGAACTTTCTGCTTAGGTGCGGTTTTCATCGGCTTGCACGCATTTAGAGTAATTTTTCAATTCTGTCTAGCATCCCACATGAAGATTGCAAGGATTCACTGTAAGTCTTCTAACTGAACATTCATCATAGTTTTCTGCGTACATCGGCTTTTCCCGAATTCCTCCCTCTTGTTTTATCACATAAATCTAAAGAAAATTGGGACTGGACGGTAGACGTGTATTTGTGTTCATTTAAATTTTTCAGTGATCACCTAATTAAAATTGGGACTGCTAACTATAGCCGATCTTAATAACCCATAAAATCAAGATTTTCTGTGGGAGAGCAACCCCGACCTTGGATGTTTGTTTTTTTTGTGAGCGAGAGACGACACTTAAGGATAGAGCCTAAATCTGAAATCTTAGCTCGCTAAATTTTTGTCAAGATTGATTTATCACCAACTAAAATCGAAAAGATAATAGCCGAGCTCTTACGGCTTCATTGTGTGCGTTGGTGAACCCGGGGTTTGAATTGTGTTTGCATTGGTGTGCGTGAACCGATTTCAAGATCAATAGCCGCACATTTTATTTCTCTTGACTATCCCGTGCAATCATCTCTCCTCTTTTCTTGATAATGGAACTTTTGTCCAAAAACTCTCGCAGATCCAACCCCCCATTCTTTTCAGAAATGACCGAGAATCCATCAGAATTATACAATGAAAACGAATTCGTGTCGGTTAGACCCAAAACACCTCCTTGAAGAGACTCTCAACCACCATCTCTTTTTACCAATCCGATATGCTTCATGAATGACAATCCTCTATTTTCGGACCTGACAAATCAACAATCGACTGAGGTCTCCATTTCTTCATATATCAATCCTCTCTGCGCCGATCATGCACTTCATCCATCATATTCATTGAATATCAATCCATCATTCATGGGAGATGATCACCACATGATTGAAGTGAACACTTCTTCACCTCTTTCATCAACCCCGCCCTGGAGCACTAATGAAAAATCATCAGCTTGGATTGACCATGATAACCCCCTCTTCAGACATGACGATCATACAGAGGACTGGACTGACTACATAGAAACACATGAGCCCTGTATGCTGACTCCACCACCAAGATTCGACCATTCAAGCTCATAGGAATAAACTGTACTCGGACCGACTCCACATGTCTGGATCATATGAGCAGCCGCCTTCCATGATTATTGAGGAGATATTTTCTGAAATTAATGATCATATATTGGATATTCCAAGAAATCATCCTCTCAGCACAAACAAGAAAATGGAAGATGAAATTATCGAACACACACCGACTGCGCCTATGATTGATCATGAATTGAATTTTGAGGATGATATTTCGAGGATAAAAACAAGATTCGAATTGATGGAGGATAGATTTCAAAAATTCACCGATAGAGTAATCGCATTCTATGGTGGCTCGGACATTGAAATAAATGAGGAAATGATTGGATCTAAGATTGAAAATTCTGAGGATATTCAGGGACCTAGGGATGATTCTGACAATTTCACTTCTACATATTACTCCCCTAGAAATGACTTTGTCACGGACTATCGCTCTGAATATCAAGGCCCCTTTTCATCTGAAGAACACACCACACTCCCACACCACATAGAAAATACCAAAAAATAGAAATATTTGAAAACCACAAGAAAATTGAAAATCTCGAAAATTTCATAAAAATTGAAACTGAAGACGATCTGCGGAATTTGGATCCAACTATACGGGAAGCACTGGAAAAACGCTTGATGTTTGAACTTCCCTTTATACAGGCCATTGAACACTTCCCCGACCTTAAAAGATTTATAACAGAGAAATTAATGAACAAAAAGTCGGGTAGATACGAACAAAGACTGAAAGACATATCTTGTCAATGGCCTCCTCCTTGGTGTTGAGGAGAAAAACCAAGAGCCACATAGTGAAGCGGTTGCTCATATTTGATTGTGAAATCAAAGATACAATTTTCACCCATGCTCGGATTGATGACGATTCACCAATTAATATCCTCCCGACCTCTGTATTTCACGAACTCAAACTTGGACCGATTCGAAAGATACGAGAGATTGTTCAATTAGCGGACCGATCTATAAAACGGTCGAGAGGAATCATTTCTGTCATCATGAAATTCCAAGGTACTCCGCTCAAAGTAGAATTCACGATCATTGATATTGAGCATCAAGGAGAATTCACCCAATCTCCAATCATTCTCGGAAAGTCATTCTTGGCATTGGCCAAGGCGAGTATTGATTGTGAGACTCGGGAAATCAATTTCACAGCATTGGAAGCGCTTAAATTTGACCCTATCTTTGAGGAACCACGATCTTCTGAGACAACCCACGAAGTCCCCGACAACCGTAACCATGAAGCGGTAGAAGAGCCCTACCCTGCAACCACACCTGAGATAGCGGTTGTTGATGAGACTATTGGTTTAGAAAATCTCCCCATGCTCCATTCCCAACCGCTCTCACCATGGAGAATCATGTATATGAATCATATGATCCGGAGACTTATGCATGGGCACACCCTGGGTCAACCTACTCTAACTACATGGATTACATCAACTCGACACAGGAATGCGCCAACATCGAATCAATTGAGAAAGAATATGCAGAGACTCTCCCCAGTATTTCAATTCCTGCGGATCTCAAAATAGACAAATCTTTCTACTACGATCTTAAGACATATGCATGGTCACACCCTGGAGCAACATTCTCTGAATATCTTGACCAAATCATCCCAAATCGAGAGTGCTCAAACATTCGGGAGACTAAGAACAAGCATGCAGACCAAGCACCAACCAAGGAGAATTTCAATGGCTATTCATCTGGATACTCAAGTGAACCGACACCTTCACGACAAAATAAAAAGAGAGTCGCCTTTGATCTTTCGGAAGAGGAATCAGTTGATGATCCCTCATCAGATCCGGAAAAGATGGTTTACATGAGTGAAGTCTGTTCGGCAGCCCTAAAGCCATATCTTCGTAAGGATCCAAAATTCAATTCTCGTTGGACAAGTCCCGTTCCTAACTACTACTCATCCAAAGCTGATGCTCCTGCACTCTTCAAGTACAATGGAATTATTTCATATGAGCTGACTGAGACCGGTGCTTCTGAGTATTCATCTGAGGACAAACCGATTGACCCCAAGAAGGAACGAAGTCTGAGGAAACAACTGAAGAAACAAAAAGACCAGAATACTTGGAGTATGTCCACTTTCAATTACTACTCCTCTGAGGATAACTCTGATGATGGATATCTTTCATCTGACTCAAACACTTCATCTATTATCCATCATGATTTTTCTGAGGATGACACTGATCATAGCTCGGAATCATATGCTTCATATCCGTCTTATCATTACGATCCCCTACCACAGGCTCACAAGAAGATCAGCTGAAAACCGCCTTAATCATCGGCTACCCACCCTCCCTCCCGACCACATCGGTCTCCTTGTGCAGCTTCTTCCTTTACTTAGGCCAAGGCCTAAGTATAGGGGGGGACCGATGCCATATGTATATATCATTTCCTCTCCTAACTCCCGATCGCTCCATTTCCACCATTCTTCCATACTTAGGCTGATCAGAGCCTAAGTATAGGGAGGAACCAACACCCATCTGTATATACTCTCCTCATTTCCTGACCGCTTTCCTTTTCATTTTTTTTCCACTCCCTTACGCTTAGCCCGAGCTATGTCTTCCGCTTCTTGTGCTCTGAGGACACAGCACTCGCTAAGTATAGGGGATATGTATATATACTTTGTATATATTTTACCCATATCTCGTACTTTCATGTAAGTCTATATGTATTTACTTGGTGGGTACTAACTTGAAAAAAAACAACAAATAAGCACAAAAAAAAGGTTTTTCCACTGACACTAACCGTGCCCAAAATTTTTGAAAAAAAAGCTTCTTATTCCATAAAAAATCCCTTGCATAAAATATCGAAAAGGAAAAAATTAATAAAACAAAAAAAATTCAAAAAATGTGTTTGCATTGCACACACCTGCACTTCATCCAACATCACATGCATGCGCATCTGTGAAAAGTCATTGGGTTCTGAACCGAGTTATGAGTAGAAATCGAGAGTGGTCTGGACTTGACCTTAATCCACCTAATTTTCAAAGGAACTTCACCGAGAAATAGGATTTTAAGAACTTCAGGTCTGTTGACTTAATTCTCTAAGTTCCACATGACAATGTACAGAGTTTGACTCTTAGTGTCTAACGTGGTCTCTTCATTCTGGTTGTAACTCTGGAATAGGGAATTAATTCGCACTCTCGCACTATGCACTTAGCTCAACCCAGACGGGTTTTAAGAAGACAGTGTGAGTCTCTTTTCTGGTAGCGTGGAAATCTAAAGACCGGAGTACAGGTTGAAATAAAGTTTCGGAAAAGGGATGGACGGCTGGACACAATTTTTTCTAAGACCCCAAAAAATGTACGGAACAAAAAGATTCTATATCCGTAGGGCACAACAAGATCCAAGCAGAACCACCAAAAATTCCAAATACAAAGAAGCAACTACCAAATAAAATCCGACCAAAAAGGTCCAAGCTTCAAGAACCTGCAGATCTTGGTGGAGACTCGGCTACACTGGCCATCTTCACAAGGAGAAGTGACTACACTGGCCACCCTCCAGTTCTTTTCTCTTTCTTCTATCTTCTCCCTCATTCGATTGTGAACAAAACACGACAGACCTTAGAAGGAAATACCTGACTCCCCGAGGACGAGTTACTGGAGAGGAGAGGAGCATGGTAGTCTGGCATTCTGGATGGGAAGAACTAAAACCCTTCACACACATGAGTCGGTTATTCAATGTTCATAGGGTATACTTTAGGAAGAGGATTGATCTAAGATGACTTCTGAGCCGAAACTGTGACAATGATGTGTAGAACTTAAGGGCTGTTGATTTTAAAATTCTAAGTCTCGCCGAAGTTCCGCCACACTATTAATCCAAAGGTCAAGTTTAGTTTCACTTTCACCTTCAGTTCATGATCTTGGTATGGAACCCAATCTCATTTCACCTCATGGCATTTCTTTTTGATGCTCAGGGACGAGCATGGTTTAAGTATAGGGGGATGATGAATCTCGGATTCATCACTCTAAGTCTCATTTATTAAGCTCAAGTCCCTCAAAATCAACAACATTTCTGCATTTATTCAGCATAATTAGCATTCATACATGTTTTCATAAGAATTGCATTTTATCCATAATTTCTGCACAAAATAAGAAGCCAAAAATCCAAGCCAGATTTGACCTGTACATAGTCTAACTTCCCGGATTTTTAACTCCTTCGTGCTAACACCGCATAACCCAAAACCACCTCCACTGTGTACATATCACTAACAAGAATAAATAAAAAATATAAAAAAATCACTAACCATGTTAAGTGGACCAAAAACCCGAACCCTAGTTTCAGGATTTTCGGACTAAAAGCCACATATCGTCCTCATCCAGTGTCCGATTTGATCCTACTCACTTTTGAACTAATGCACATTCAATTACCTTCAAAACAAGACCAAGTTCAAGTGAATCGGAGCTCGTATGTGAAAGTTGGGTTTTGGGCCTCTTTTGTACATTGTAGATTTTCGCGGTTTTTGACCTTGTATTTTATGTATATATTTTTTAATTAATAAAAATCCAAAAAATTAGATTTAGGTGTCTTTTATTTATCTTTGATCTTTCCATATTTTTCTGGATTTTTATCATGTTTAAAAATGATAAAAAAATTAGAAAACCCAAAAAATCTAGGTATTTTATGTACATAGGATACCCCAAAAATTCACTTTTTACATTTGATCGATTTTGGTTTTGACGTCTTCATGAAAGTTGTAGATCTCATCGAGACGAGCATTTTTTGTGAATGAACTTTTTCGATCCGAGGTCGTTTACTATTTCTTTTTGATTTTACAAAACAATTATTTTTCGATTTTTTCTGGTGCTGACACGTGGCAGCCCCAGAGGCAGCCACATGTCAGCGATTTTTGGGCTTTTCTATTATTCGTTTATTTATAAAAAAAATTAATTAACGGGCGTACGTGTGTTGCACGTGTCTCCCAGGCACGTGCTCAGCACGTGCCCCGCGCCCTCCTTTTCCCCTTCTCACCCCAGGCCACGCGTCACCTCTATGGCCGTCCAATCTCGGCCGATCGGACGGCCATCCACCTTCGTCCTCCTCCCCCGCAATCCTCGCCAAACGCCGTCACTCTTCTCTCTAATATCTCCGCAGTCTCCGCCCCGTTGACCTCCCAACTTCCCCCGCCTTCTTCGTCAACGGCCACCCGCAATCCTCTCGCCCGCTCGGCCTCTCTCTCTATTTAAAGGACCCCGCCTCGTCCGGCCTCCCCATCCATCGTCAATCCCCAAGAGTCCATCTCCGGTAGTGACAAACCAGCGTGCCCTCCTCCGTCGGCGTGATCCAAGGTCTGCAGACCTTGTCGCAGCGCTGCTCCGAGCAGCTGCCTCGCTCCGGCCGCTCGTCGCCGTAGAGCCCCCTTCCTCGCTCCGGCCGCTCGTCGCCGTAGAGCCCCCTTCCTCTTCCAGGTACTCTCTCCCTCTCCCTCTCTCCTTCTCCCTCTCCCTCTCTCTCTCTCCCTCTCCCTCTCTCTCTCTCTCTCTCCGCCTCCGAGCTCTTCGCTCCGCTCGGAGCTTTGCCCCACATCTCTGTTCCGACTCCATCGCTATCCACCACTAATCCATCGATTCACACCAGAGAAGGGAGGGCCTCCGCCGGAGGTGACAGCTCCGAGCAAACGCCCCCCCCCCCCACCCCCTGCGGCGAGATCCGAAGCCCTAGTGCTTCGTTGCAGCGCCACCCCGGCCAGCTGCTTCTGCTCCGATCTTCGTCGAGCACCCGTCGACTACGTCGCCATCGTTCATCTCCACTGACCATCGTCTTCGACACGCGCTTCCACCGCAACTTATCTCCATCGACAAACGACAACGACGACCGCCTTACGTTCATCTTCTCCGCCAACCATGGCTACCGCAACTCCACCCTCGCCGATCGTCTCCGCCACGACCTTCTTCACCGGCCACCGTCGACAACTGCTACGCCTCAGCAGCTACCATCGCCATTAACATTCGAGCTTCACCGCCTACGCCTCCGCCTGGAGCTCCTCCGCCAACGCCACCGTCGACATCCCGGAGATCCTCCGATGCCCAACTCCGCTTCGACTTCATCGCCGGCCGCCGCACCGCCAGGCTCCAGCCAGGAGCAAGCACCATCGCCACCAGCCGCTAGGCGCTAGGCTGAGGCCCCAGCACGCGCGAGGCACGTGCGTGGGGAATGTCAGCAAGACATCATCAGGGGTCATGTGCTTGGCACGTGACCTGCTGGTGAAATTACAGAAGCCCCCCCGGGCGTTCCTCTTATTGAACATCTGCCCAGTCAACCAAGAGTCACGTGTTGGGCACGCGACTCCTTGGACAAATTGCAGAGTCACCCCCGAATCACCTGGTAGTTGCACTTAGGCCCCCACTGCACTTTTTCTATATTTATTTTATTTACTATATTTGTATTCGTACCCTTGTATTCCCCTTAGTTTTTGAACCCCTTCTAGACATCATTTTACTTATTAAAAATAGCATGATGTTCATTTCTTCATTCTCTACATTTTGACATACGGTGGCTATTTTTGTGATTGACGGTTAATTAATAAATAAAGATTTTGTGAAAATTTGCAAACTTTGCCTATTTTATGCTCTTCAATTTATATTTGATTAACCGTTGCTCTAAAAATCTCCGAAAAATCACATATTGTAGAGATTATTTTGATTAACATTGTGCCCAAAAATCTTTGCATTTGCATGCATATTTGCTCTATAAAAATCATTTTGCATATTTTATTGTTTAATTTTTAATAGGTATTAGACCCCACATTTTCAAGATTTAGGATTTTTCTAAGATCCATTACTTAGTGATAGATCTTAGATAATTTTATTTCTTGGAAATAAGTAGGTTTAATATTTATTATAATTAAATATTGAAAATATTTTGTTTACATTTAAAAATTCATAAAAAAATCATATTGCATCCAAAAATTCCAAAAAAATTACAGTGCATTCATTTCATCATCATTTACATTGTGGACAAGTTTCGTATTTTTCGAACATCGTTTGAGTGAAATTTATATTTTAGTCCCTAAAATAGGCCGAAATTGCATTTTGCATCCCTTTATTGCATCGAAAATTCCAAAAAAAAGACCGCCTTGAAAACCGAACACGAAATTGGATAGACATATTTCTAGGTTGTTCCTTTGCCTCCTTGTGATCGACCTTGGGACTTGCCCAAGTAAAATAAACATAAAACCACGAGGTTGAAATTGAATAATTATTTGTGGTTATTTTCTTGACTGTTTCCAATCGCTGCCTACAACGAACACATATTTATTTTCACACTCGAAGATAAAAACAACCTTTTAAAGTCGCGATTTCCAGACTCGTCAATCAATCACTTAGGATGACCATTGAAATAGTTGTCTCTTCTTGTTAAATCAAGCGGGGTGGTTGCAGCCGACCATCCCCTCTGGTCATCAAAGAAGATAGCTTCATTGTAAAGCTTTGAATTTAGTCTCTCTTGGATCATATATCATAAGATCTGGCTCGTCAAGAGGAAACCAACAGAATTTGTTTCATATGAATCGGTCTTCGTTTGGAATTGTTATGATGTTAGGAAGAAAGATAAGTAAGGAGATTTAAGATGTCATTATCCCTTAGTGGTCGTCATTAAGACTAATTAAACACGATTAAAGAAAATAGTGACATGTTGAGGATCGTTAGTGACCATTAGCGAATACTAATCAATGATTAGCAAAAGTTAAGCATAAATCGTGAAAGTTAAATCACGATTAGTAAAAGTTAATCACGATTAGTGCTAATTAAGCGTCATTAGCGAATCTAGAATCTTCTGGATGGTTCTAACTTAAGCCTTAAGTTTCGGATAAGCTTTGGCTAAAGCCTTGGGCCAAAACCATGGGCTTCTAACCGTAGTTAAGGGTTAAACCATGGTTTACTAACCATGGTTAGCAGTTTTCTGGAGCCTGTAAATGACTCCTACCCATCCATTCTCTACGATTTCCACCACCACCACTACTCCGAGGGCTAGGGTCGAGAGGTTGGGAGAAGGAGTGGGAGGCGGGGAAGAAGTGCTAGCGAAGCGCTGTCGGGAGAACGAGGAGGAGGAAGGTACGATCCTCTCCTAGGCTATTTCGTAAGTAAGCTCTAACTTGAGCTAGGTTTTCGATTCGTCTTCTTTTTTCCAATTTAGTTTCGGTTCATCTTCCTTTCCGATTCATTTTCTGTTGTGGTTCAAGGAGAAATATGTATAACACCCAACTTAGGTGCAGACGGTTATACACGTCAGTGAACCCTGTGATTTGTCACACCTTTACTCACCTAAGACGCGTGGTGTCTATCGATTCTACATCACTTATAATTATATCTTTTATACTTGTTTTGAGGGAGAAATATGTGTAACACCCTACTTAGTTGCGGGCAGCTATACACGTTAGTAAACCCTGTGATTCGTCACATATTCACTCATCTAAGACGTGTGGTGTCTACCGATTCTCCATCACTTGTAGTTCTGTTCTTTCTGTTTCGTTGTTACTTTCCTGTCGATGATTTTATAGAGGAAAATCTTTCTGTTTTCTTTTAAAAAATGTCCTGATAAAAGGGGAAACTTGCCAAAATTTTCCTATAATATGTCCCGATATATGGGAAAACTCTACCATAAATTTCCTAGAAATATATCCTAATATAAGGGGAAATTTTGCTGAAATTTTCCTAGAAATATCACCCCGTATAAGGGGAAGCTCTGCAGAAATTTCAATAGAAAACATGTTTTTCACGTTCTTCGTGTTCTTCGTGTTCTTCACGTTCTTCGTGTTCTTCACGTTCTTCGTGTTCTTTGTTTGTTCTTCACATTCTTGATGTGTTCTTAGTGTTCTTGATAAGAAATAGAAATTTGATCGTTTCAGGAGTCGTAAATCATCATCTCTGAAAACGAATAACGATAAAGTACTACATACATGAGAGAGAGTTCGATTAGGTAACGAAATCCATCCTTTTGATATTGGATTTTCATACGATATCATTGAAATTCCTGATTTTATGTTGTACGATACGAAGAGCCATAATTTGACTATTTTAAAGAAAATATGAAAAGTTGCTTTGTAATTCCCACTAAAATAATGTCTAACCATCGAATAGATGCAGTGGCTTGAAAAGTTAGAGTTTGGAAATTAAAATATACATAAATATGAGTATATATACATATGAATTAATATATATGTATGTGTCTGTATGTATATACTCAGTGTTGATGAATATGAATCAAATGCTTAATAAAAGAATTACATCATGGGAATTGATGTGTATTGAAAAGGATCCTGAAAAGAATCTGTGTTACGTTAAGAATGACTTGGAGTAGATACTACAGGTCGGGCATGCAACATGTAGTTTTGTGAGAAGATCATCTATGTTGGCAGGCCAAACCTAGGTAGTACACTGTTGTCTGAATATGTTGAGCACGTAAAATAAATTGTTTGCAACGTGTGGTACTTGGCTTCCATTAGGCAGATTGACTGACTGAAGGTGGTCGTGCCATGTAAAGGCACAGGTGGTTGGATAGCGGCTGGGTCACGATAACATGTATTTAAATCGGCCAGTATATATGATTAAAGGTTAGCCTGAGATTTTAAGCAACCGAGTCCTCGAAGATGGTGTGCTCCTTTGTTTGCCAGGCTGAAGGTTTGAAACCCTGGGTAATAAAAGATAAGGAAAATTATCAGTGTGTATTGGAGGATTGGTTGAGGCGACGTGCGGTAGTATAAGTTCACCAGATCAATGCAATCTTCAATCCCGAAGTGTCCACAGCTTCGGAGTTCATGAATGGTGGGTTTCCCCTGGACTAATCATTGACGTGGAATAGAAGGAATATGACTTAAACTAATGGGAAGGAATGAAAATTTTTGTGATAATAAGTTTTTTAAAAAAAATACATCATTTGTTTGCTTTTCTCTTCTTCATTACTTAGTATTCGTTAATTGTTATCTTATGATTTATAGAAAACCCAACACGTGTCGGTGAACCATCACAAAGACTTTAGTAATCCAATCAGCTAACATTGTAGCCATCCAACCAGTCACATTAGCTTTACTCTATAAGATAGTTGGTAATCTTTTTGTGTATTTCCTTCCAGTTGATGTAAATGTAAATGGTTATAGTGGGACGATGTATCGTGTAAGCTTTATTTTGTGAATGGAAAAGAATTAAATGCTTATTTATGAGTATTTTTAATTCCAGCCTGTTTCTGAACGTTAGTTGTGATTGTTGAATAAATTATTGTTGAGTATCAAATCTGGATATGGGGAGAATCCGACGACCCGGAATCGGGGTCGTGACATCCGTTTACCTTATCCCTTCCAACTGCGTCGGAGGAATGGTCGCCTATACCCATCCCCTTTTGACACTCGAAGTGAATGGTTGTATTCTTCCATCCCCATTGATTGGAACAATTTCTAATGCACATCCTCTTCGATGTCTCTAATGAATCCGATCATCTTTGAAGGGGATTATTGTTATCATCTCAAGTACTGATAGTTTCCCCATCCTTTCAATCTCTGTCGTGATCTCCTACCACCCAACTTATGTCGCGGTTGTTCCGAGTTTGCTATGATTGATGCTCTCATCCTTCCCTCCTTACATCGCCATCGTTCCGAGTTTGCTTCGACTGATGTTCTTCTCCGATAGGATGGAGACGATGAGGGGGATGGAGGATTGTCTATGAATTCAAGGGTTGTTTGTGAATTTTAAGGGTTAAGATTTGTCTTCAAACAAGAATGCCTTATTGTAGCATATATATATATTCTCAATAAGACTAGTATCAATGTCTAAGTTGAACTAATATAGAGGAAGTATATATAGCTTAAGAATTATAATTAGAAAAAAAATCATTACATTTTGAATGACATATTGTACCAGCAATACGATTATATTAAAGTTTCATGCATATTTTAAATTTAACGACAATTTCTAACGAAAGCTCCATTTATGTAAAGCATAATTTTAAACACATGATGATAACTTGTTTAAATGTTGCAAAATATATCTTTATAAACAGTTTAAGATGAGATCTCTATAAATCAAAGAATTTTCAATAGAAGGTGACTGCACAATATAAAAGAGCTTAAAGATTGTGTTGGATGCCAATTACAAAACGCCATATTACGAGAAATGAAGAAAAAACAGTGGAAGGGACATTGTCGTCGCCTTTGTGTAGTTTCGAGACGAAGGGAATAGAATAGTACAGGAGACGATTACTATCCCTTTTGATCATATAAGAGGGTATGGTCATGTAACGTCCTGGGTTTAGGTTTTCGGTCCATTATCAAGGAAAACTGACCCTGACAACTTGTTGGGTTCGGACCCAAATGGAACCGTTGACAACGACCCAAAATGCTTAAGTCCAAGTTTTCAAGTAGTAGTCCCCATCACTTATAACCCACTCTCACACTTTGTGAGTTTTAGATGTGGAACTATGTTTAGGGATATGGGTGTTACAACCTCCCCCACTTATATTCGCAACGTCCTCATTGTGACATGGCCCATCACTTATTCACAGTGACAGTGGCGGTTGCATGCTCCCGGCTTAGGTCCCTTCGGGTAGCCCTTTCCACTATCAGAGGGAACCCGCTCTGATACCATTTGTAACGTCATGGGCTTAAGTCCCCGGTCCGTTATCGAGGAAAACTGACCCTGACAACTTGTTGGGTTCGGATCCAAATGGATCCGTTGACAACCATCCAAAATGCTTAAGCCCAAATTATCAAGTAGTAATCCCCACCACTTATAACCCACTCTCACACTTTGTGAGTTTTAGATGTGAGACTATGTTCGGGGGTATGGATGTTACAGGTCAATACTGTCTCCTCTGGTGTCAACAAGGGCAGTCGTATGATCATATCCTCCATAATAATTAGAAAGAACGGTTGCGACCGTCTCTTTTGGTCAATCAAAGGTGACAATTGCAATGACAATCTCCCGATCTAATGGGAATGTGTAGTGAATATGATCTGTTAATCCTTTCTCATAGCAAACTTTTAATTGATATATGTGTGTATATGTATTATTTGAAATAAAAGGGGAATACAACCAATGCATGTGTTTTGAAATGATGGAAAAAGTCAACAAGAACATTGTGCAAGCGAGTTTGATCACAAAACTATATAATATTCACAAAATGGTAGAGTGCAACTTCACATCTGGGCTTAAGCATTTTGTGTGGTTATCATTAGGTGCATTTAGATCCAAGTTTAAATGCCTAGTTTTTTTGTGATTGTTCAGATCTAGTCCACGACATTATAAATGGTATGAAAAATGTTTTCTTCTCTCAATAGAAAGCGCTACCAGAGAGGTAGATCCACTCCTTCAAAGGTTTGGGTTGCCTAGAGCGTGAAACTACCACTATTAGTTGGAAAATGACTAGACATGTCACAACAAGAACATTGCAGACATAAGTGAAAGACGTTATAATACCCCAAAATATAGATACGTAGAATCAAGCGTGGTGAATGTTTGATCGGTTTGGGTAGATTTGGGTTAAATAATTCAAGTTACACAGTTTTGATTAAGAAAATGATCACCCATCACTCATCAAATTAAATTATAATGATACAAGCATGCTCGAGAGGAGGTGCAAAATGGCAGTCTAAGATAGGCATGACACGCAGAGGTGGTGTGTTCATACAAAAGAAGCATGCCGACGATGAGTATGAACTAACACATGCTTGAGACAATGTGGAAGCTTACTGTCCTAAAAGAAGTCAAATCTGCATTATAATATTTCTAGTGGTGTATCTCTAGTCATTTAGCGAGATGGGTTGGACGCACGTACAAAATAAACGAGGGAGAGAGAAGAGAGGAAGATAAAGAATTGTACTTGTTCTTTTTCATAGTGATTTTTCTTTTGTGTTGGTTTTAAGAGATGAACGATCACCGTCAAATCATCAGCTATCTTCTTTTACATGTTTTTTGTGGCGGTGAATTGTGCACCATTTTATTTCCAACGTTTGTTTTATGAGTAAAATGTGGCTGCTCCCACTCCCATTTTCCCTCCATTTTTTTATTTTTTTTGAAAAATAAAAATATGTATATTCATCACTATATGCATCTAGCATGCCATTCAAATTTCGTTAGAAACAAAGCCTTCTATGCCCTCTTAATCGATACTACATGATTTGTTGCTAATTGTATAGCAAAGAACATGCTATTTATCACAAATTTCAAAGTATAACAATGACTTTAGTCTTTTTCGGTATTTGTTGTTGCATATTTAACATAGGAAGATAAAAATAATTCATTTTTATAGATCCATTTCGTGCAATGGAATAAGTTTGATTTTAGGCATGTGGATTTCCCCTTATGAAGCTTCTTCCCCTTAGTCTTTCAATGGATGCTTGACATGATGTCCCCTGATATCATCTACTTTAATACTATATGAACAATGTCTAAGGACATGGACGAGAACAAAACCTCAACATCTATGCACATATGTGTAGACTATAGACACCGTACCCGTACAAGACATGAAACACAAGCTACAAATAGATGGGAACACCTTGATCTACTAACATAGATCTTTGCTTAGTCATATGATTGAGCTCCGAACATTCTCTTCTTGTGATAGCACTTGTAATTTACCCCCAACATTCTCTTCTTGTGATAAAATGGAAAGTGGACCATAACCTTGAATGCATTATCAGTTGGGACGCACTGCGGGGACGGTCCTTTTTAGTAGATGAGTCCTCGGGCCGTCAGAGCAGGACAGATTTGGTAAAAAGAATCGGAAGAACTTCGTTTTGCTGAGGGAATCGTCATTCAGAAAGTCCCTGTAATTGAAAAACCCTAAGACTTTCGGATGCACGGATGCCTCCCAAAGTTCTTTGTAAGGATGATTCTTTCTCGATGGAATATGGTATCCATAGCCTTGCATATTTCTCGGCCAAATCTGGAATTCGTTTTGCTTCGCCCTTCATAAACCCCCCACCCCATTCTACCCCCCAAAAGCCCCCCCTCCCCCCGATCTGTCACGTTGGTTCATTCTTCCTATGTACCCTTGCTTGAATGAAGATACCCAATCGGCCTGACTTTCCTAAATGCCCACCGCTGGCCCTTCTCCTTTCCGGGTCTTGATTTGTCGCCTCGTTTCAGTCGTAGTGCTATCACCTTCTTTGGACAGATCTTCCAACCTTTTCAAAAGTTCACTGCCTCGTGACACGACTGTAGTGTGTGTGTGTGTGTGTGGTGTGCGTGCGTGCGTGGGTGCGTGGGTGCACGCGCGCGCGCGCGTGCGTGCGCGTGCGTGCGCGTGCGTGCGTGGGCGTGGGCGTGGGCGTGTGCGTGTGCGTGTGTGTGCGTGTGTGCGTGTGGTGTGTGTGGTGTGTGCGCGTGTGTGCGCGTGTGTGTGCGTGTGTGCGCGTGTGCACATGTGTGTGCGCGTGTGTGCGCGTGTGTGCGCGTGTGTGCGTGTGTGTGCGCGTGTGTGTGCGTGTATTGTGTGGGTGTGTTGTGTGGGTGTGTTGTGTGTGTGTGTGTTGTGTTGTGTGTGTGTGTGCGTGCGTGTGTGTGCGTGCGTGGGTGCGTGTGTGCGTGTGTGCGTGTGTGTGCGTGCGTGCGTGCATGCGCGTGTTTGTGTGCGCGTGCATGCGTGTGCGTGCGCGTGCGTGCGTGTGCGTGTGGGGTTGGAGAAGATGTACCCAGGGGTGTAGTTAACTAGCTGCACCCGGCCATTTTTCATTGGTTTTTTGTGTTTTTGAAATGAAACCTTGTGGGATTTTAATAATCATATATCACCATGATATCATGCCAATTTCAACTAAATTTGACACTTATGTCATATCCATCAAGACTATCACATTTTAACAGTCTCGGAATTATTGAATTTGACCCTATAGATGGGCATATTAGGAATGTTTGTTTTGCATGATTTTTGAAATGCATATTCCACTCAATAAACTAAGTAAATCCCCATAAGTTTGCTTCAAAAAAATCAAAAACCAATAAGAAAATAGCAGGGTTTATTTAGTTGTCTGCACCCCTCGGTGTAGCTTCCCTTTTCCATGTATATATATATATATACATATATATATGATTTGGGGATTCTAAACCCAGGTGTGGGTAACCTTCCTGCACCCACCATGTTTTCTCTCACTTTTTCTTGAAATGGATCCTTGGGAGATTTACTTAAAATATTAAGTAGAATATGTGTTTCAAATTTCGTGTAAAATAAACATTCCCAACATGTCCATCGAAAGGGGTCGATTTCAGCAAATCTCATATCGTTAAAATTTGAATGTCTTGATGGATAAGTTAGAAGTCTCGAAATAAGTTGAAATTTTAATGACACAATGGTAATAAATTGTGATCTAAATATCCTAAGGATCTATTTCAAAAAAAATAAAAAAGTGAGAGAAAACATGGTGGGGTAGGAAAGTTACCTACACATGGGTTTAGGATCCTCAAACCCATATGTGTGTGTGCGCGCGTGCATGTGTTTGTGCTTGGCGATTTTTCCATCATCCAATCCTCTTGAATGAAACTGGAATGCCAGTTGTTACCATAGTTGCTGCTAGGGCCCAATCTGCTCTCGCTCGTCGCTACTAACGATGTCTCGATTGATTTCCCTTCCTTTAGCTACTCAGATGTTTCAATTCACTGAGTTTGAAAAGTCCAAAGAGCACAGATGGGAACGGAGGCTGGATATGGTTTCCCGATCGGAAATCCATGAATCACAGACGTCGATCTCCCCATGGCCTTTCGCCTCTGAAAGCGTCCTTCCTTCTAAATGCACGGGCATCCATCCAATGCTTTCGATAGTGCATACTAATGCCGTTGGGAACACCAACCCAATCTCGATCATATTGCAAGAGCAAGCTCCCCAACCCTTCTTGACACTTGCGCTTGATATGGCTATCGCTATTATATAGAAGTGCTTGATTCTGAAACTGGAAAGCCCCGGATATCTAGTGGAGAACTCAACTATCTTGCATGGAGCGAGCAAGCCTAGTTGACAAAGCGAGATCAGACATTCTCAGCCGCGGGATGAGAGGAAAGATAGGACACATCGATCAGGCTTCAAAGTGAGGGCCTTATTGTGTATAATGTGTCAGAGGGGCAGACATAGAAAGCGGAAATGAAAGCTGCGACCGGCTTTCCCTTGGGGCTTCATCGCCGGAGGGGAAGCCATATAGGATAGGAAGGTAGAATGACCTCAAGCATCCCTAATCAATCAGTCTTCTATTCTGTGCGGGTACATTTGACTCAGTTTAATTCTTAGCTGCGAAGCTAGACCAAAGCCTCCCGAAGGCTCTGAGAGCAAGGAAGAAGCAAGTCTACACTACATGTGATTGACACATAATATGGTTAAATTGATGCGAGGAAAGTACATAAACTATAGCTTAAGATATCGCAGCATATCAACAACCTATCGTCGATATCTCAATGTTGATAGCCTAATGATATAGGTACCAACTATTGTATCTTTTTTCAGGACATCAGCGAGATATCATTGGCAAATCGTTCATGTTGCTCAATAATGAAGATTTTCCTTTTTTTTGGATGTCATCCAAATATCGCAATAGCTTTCTCCATTTCCACCCATCTCATCTTGTAATTGTGCATGTGAGTGATCTTAAGCAATTTTGAGCATTTTTGAAGGGTTGAAAAGATCTTTGAGGCCTGAAAGGATGAAAGCTCACTGAATGAATTCAGGATATGCGTCATCTATTCCCAGATTATTGTAAGATCGGCGCTTTAAAATACCTTTACACCACTCAGTTTATACCTCTACATGACTCGTCTTATAATTGCATGCCTTTTACCAGGTTATGCGATGATTATGATAACAATATTACTACAAAATGTATATTTAGACCTCTATTTTAAGAAACAAGTGTGTGAATCTATTTTATTTGGTGATTGAACACTGGAAACCTTAATACCTAAAAATCAATTTTTGTAGCCATTTCCGTGACTTATGACTTAATGACATGCCCGTGACATGCTCCTTTTTTGGGAAGATATTTTGAAGGCATGGTTTAGATTCAACTTCTGGCCCACCACTGGATGTAGTACAATTAGGGCATGCAACGTCCTTGTTAATGTTGGATGGAATAATGCATGCATGTGCAAAGATGAGCATCACTGCAATTATTGGGTGGCATGCATACATGTTCCAACAGACACTTCAAATCATGGCAACAAGACTTGGAGATAACTATCCCTTCCATATCTAGCATCCCTCCAATATTGATGTCCAAATACTTCATCTTCAGTAGATCTACTTGGGTCATCCCCATCTGGTCCTGCTAGGCTAGAAATGGAATGATGTTTTAACTAACTTAGATGCTTTAACTATCTGCACATTTCTTCTCCAGCGGGCAGCAGATGCGATAGAAAAATGGTAAACGGGCGTGCAAAGATGAGGGAACGTCAACAGGTAAGTTGGTCAATCGGATATCAACTAGGCTGGATAATCACCTTTGCCGGTCACCAGGACCATCTGTTACACATCAGATGCCAATCCAAATTCCAATATTCCAAACCTTCCCCTGAGAAGGAGGTTGTTCCCCATATTAGCTGAGCAAGCATCCTTTATTGGATAGATTGGGTATACTCAAAGATTTCCATACACAGCCTTCAGTATTTCACTCCCATGGCAAACTCACCTATGTCCACGAGCCCAAACTGTCATTCACAATACAGCATAGAATATCTCATTATTTCCATCCTACGTATAATGACAGCACAATTTTCACACAAAATATGATCGCCTTTGCACACAAAGTGCGATTGCGGACTAGCATTCTCCAGATACATTTCAAGGAAAAGAAATCTTCAGGTTCATCAGAAACACCAACGATAAAAAAATAATTGAAGAGAACTCCATACATACAAGGCTTCAAGCTTCTTCAAATCAGCAGCATTAATGCATTGCTTACATATTACCGAAGATGATCGAAACATGGTAATCTCACATGATAAAATCACCTGGCTTACATCACCTAGAACTTAAGTCTCTAACAAATCCATATTCCCGCATCTAATGACCCATCTAGGCCATACACTGAGTATGTTCCCTGTCCGAGGGAGGGATTGGAAGGGAGGGGGAAAACAAAATGAATTCAGATTATAGATATCAATATGAAAAATTGAGTCATCAAAAAGAAAAATTGACCATAGCTGAACTTTCCTAGAATCATCAAGAGATTTTTCCAAACAATATTACATCCATAGAGGATGATGATGATATTAGAATGAAACCTGCCCAACAAAATCCAGATCCAGTCACTGATCACCAGAACAATCTCCATCCAAGTACAACAACCACAAAGCACAATGAGCTAATTAATTCCTCATCGGCCAGGGCAATTTAATCATGCTTCCCTTATTTGAAAAATAGTCAGGTAGGATGTACATATTAAGACCTTAGTGGTCCAATGAGAAGTTCAGATAAAGGGGAAACGAGGAGGATCAAAAAAATAAGGCATGTAGGGTTTCTTCCGGTAAGAGAGGCACAGTGACTATTGAAACTGATAGGCCTCCTACAATCAATTCGGTGATATGTAACCATGCATACACAGATTTTATTTAAAACTCCACCCTTTAGGCTTCGTTTGGTTGCAGGGTTGGGCAGGGTTGGGTTAGGGTACCCCTGTGAATAGTAAACTGTGAGGAGGATTGGGATGTTTGGAAGGAGGGGTATCCCGGGTTGGGCCAACCCAACCCTGCCCAAAACCCTGCAACCAGGCTTCACCCCTCTTGATTTCCCATCTCTTGCCACAGATGGCTACCAGACCAGGTATGTACCCACTGTTCCATTTAAATATCGTATGATGTCAAGACAAATTCTCCAAAATCAGAAGCAGGATTCTCCTACACTGAGTGGGCTACACACATACATATATGTGAATGTCAATTCCAAATAGATCTATCGAGGTGACATCCAAACTGACTATTTCAATCACCCAAGGCGCATAACAAAATTAGAAAATGACATAAATAGCCATAAATTAACAAAATTGTTTCTTCCAAATAAAATTCAAGGAAGAACCTATAAAGGAAAAAAATCTATTGAAACTTGCAAAGTAAAAGATAATAACCAAATCCACAACCAATCTCAGATGTCAAAAAGCCCTTTTGTGTATCTCAAAGAGTATCATATTTTGTAAGAAGCTACCATTGGCAACTGAAGGTAACTATTTTTGTGTATTTTTACATGGATTGAGATATTTGTATCTTGGTTACCATCGTCTATCTTGTAGCATAGCATGAACAAGGTTGAATGTTAGAAAACAAAGAATGCGGTTGCGTAATATCAAACATAAAGAATAAACAAGAACACATGAATTTTACGTGGAACCCTACTCCGTGGGAGCGGGATGAAACCACGGGAGAACGCCTCAAAGGACTAATGTGTTCATTTAACTTTCTCATGTGATACTGGTGGTGTGGGGCTTCTTATATAGCCCCCACCGACTCTCCAAGTCCCATGAATAGTAAATTTGGGACGAAACATAAGTTAGCGTGGTAATTGGACCTTGTAAGGATCCAACTACCCACTTACACATGACGCATACACCAACATTGAACAAAGGAATTCTCGCAACTAGTGGTTCCATGACGATGTGGGAAACTGCTATTATATCACGGTAGACCCTGCCTGATTTAGTGGTAACACTTAGGAAGAATATGTCATGAGGATGTGACATGGAATCTTTGAGTAATCGTAGACGGGTCAAGAACGATCTCATAACATCATAGATGACAGCTAAAAGTAACTCAACAAAGCAGTATTACCCTTATTTTTTGGAATTTAGTATTACCCTCACTATTACACTTAGTGAGAACAATATGCGTGCCTAAAAGCAACGAACGATGAAACTTGAAATCCAGTCCTATTTCAGAGCTGCCCATCTCCAACCAGTCTTTTGGATGATCCCATCTTGTAACACTCTTCCAAAGTTTCATGTGCCATCAGTTTTATTATCGAATGATTAACTCCAAATCATTCTATCATAAGAGGTAGAGTGTTTTCCATACATTCAAGATATACACTGTCCTATTATCTACAGGAATGATAATTGTGGGTGTCGGCTAAACTTGGGCTGATAAAATAACTACAGACAACAAAGCAAGATTACATAGACCTCAACAGATAACGCCATTCTATATAGAACTAGGAATAACCAACATCGAATTCCATAAAAGCGAGATACAAGAGTATTCTGACCTGACTATCCAACAAACTGTTACAGAACATAAGCTTGTAGGTGCCAGGAAACCAGTCAGTGTATGTTCCATAGAGTAACAAATCATATGATATACTGAAAATGACAGACATTTGAAGGAAAACATGGTGTAATGATCTCAGCAACGAGCCCATGCCATGGCTAGCCATAGTAGCCAGCCCACATAACTATTAACATTTCATTTAAAGCGATAGAACAGAGAGAAGATCACCATTTAACAGACAGCACACGAGCTCAATACGCACGGCCTTTGATTACATCTAGGCCCATTTCAGTGGGATCGGTTGCTTGCAGTTCCACCTGAATGCCGTCAAGCTCCCTCTTGAACCTGTCCTTTGAGCTCGCGTAGAGCATCTTGCTCCTCACTCTTGCAGTGTCCGGAGACCTTACAAGTAAAAGATAGACGGTGTCTTCAAGAAGCTTCAATTGAGATATATAGCCCATAGCATATCATATACCAATTCTTACCAGGCAATGAAAAAAATCTTGCTTTTCTGGCAGTTCTCCTCGGTCACAAAGTCAAAATCATAGATAGCATACCGACACTCATTTGCAGGGAGGCTAGCCGCAAAATCCTCGTAGCCAAGTGTCGGCTCCCCAAGCTTCTCCACAACAACCTGCTTCAACTTCTCGTCGATCTTGTAGATTACAAAACGGTGAGTCCGCTTTGCCTTCAGCTCCAAAAACTTATGCTTGCACTCGTCATGGACGGCCATTCCAGATGCGGCGTTCGCCTGCCAACACATGCACATTCAAATTCACACACACAGAACCCATCCGAGCACACCTTGATTCATAAGAAGCTGAAAGAGAACGCGCAAATCCGGATCTTTTATCGATTTTTCTTACCGGCAACCATTACATCAGGTATATCCGAAGCTTCAAAACCAATCAAACCAACAAAGAACACCAAAGAGAGCTCCTCTTTAGCACTAGCAACTAGAACAAACCCGGATCACCGCAAAACACAAAGCGATCCGTCCGATCAAACATGCGGAGTTCAAATTGGAGCGATCGTATCATCCAAACCATCCAGATCCAACGAAAGTCCACCAATCCAAAGAAAATATCGACGCATCCCAAAATAACGACCGGATCAACCCAACCAAGCCCTAGAATTGACTCAAAACAAAGGGGGTGAATCCAGAAATATACCATCGCTGCGATCGATCCGGATGGACGGGCGTTACAAGGTGGACGGCGATCGATCCGATTGACCTCGGCTGATATCTAGGGTTCTCTCTCTCTCTCTCTCCGATTTCGAAGGCCGAGGAGAGAGATGGGACTGTGAGGAGGAGAGGACCCCTTTTGTTGGGGGGCGGCGAAGTGGCGATGGTGTGGGGGAGGGAGGGCGGTGACTGCACGCGACCGACCGAAACCGGTGACCGCCCAATGAAAGGATGCCACGTGGGAAGATGGTGGCTTTTAGCGCAGGTAGCGGTGTTCGTATTTGCTTAGACTTCACGCAGAGGGGAGCTGTTGGTGTTTGAAATATCTTTCTGGAGTCTATGGTTTTAAGGGATTTTGCATATGTAACCCTTGAAAAATACATAACTACCGCCATAACGAGGGTTAAAAGATAGGGGAGGTTTGTTTCTTATGTGGTTAATTCAGTAGACAAGTATATAGGGATGCAAACGGTCGGATACAGATACGAATATAGGTATTACTGTATCCTTATCAGTTTTTGAATATGAATATGGATGCAGATACGGATATTGACGGATATTAAGACTATCTTGCATATCCTTAAAAACGGATACAGATTTAAAACGGATACTGATCACATACGAGTAATGTTAGAAATACTCTATAGAAAACTCTTAAATATATACGAATTGGATGAAAAATACATGATATACATTTATTAAATGTGTTCGTATCATAAAAATTATACAAATATGGTAAAATAAGGTATATAATTATGTTATATATGATTATAAATAAATCTATGACTATATTTATTTACGAAAACAGATATACGGATACGGATGTTTACGGATATCAAAATGATATCCATATCCGTATCTATTTTAAAATGGATAAGGATACGGATGTCAACATCTGTATAAAACGGATACGGTGACGGATCTGATACGGATATATCAATAACCATTTGCATCCCTACAAGTATAAGATAAATATAATGGATTTTTACACTTCTGCTCCTCCTAGTTTTGCACATTTATTCCTTTATTTTCTTTGGCACTAACACATGTGCTCTTACCTTTATCCACCATTGATTATCTTCCCCTTCGTTATTTCAGCCATCTACTAGATAAATCCAAACATGATTTATTCAAATCATCTACTAGATAAATCCAAACATGATTTATTCAAATCAAAGTTCGTTTGTTTGTTCAAACTTCAAAGCAAAGTATGGTTCAAAAATATTTTATAACATTTATTTCCATAGTTCCTAATCTTTCTTTTCCTTCATCTTGCTAGTAGCGAGGCGAGGAGGGCCACCATGAGTTGATGGCAAAAAAGGCACGATACAGGGATTACATCGTCGACGATGTGGATGAGAGGGCCAGAGGAGAGGCAAGTGTGGATGTGACATTGACCTTGACCTTCTGAGGTGGGAGGAGAAGTGCAAGAGCCCCCATCCCCCTGCGAGGACAAGGTCAAGGTAGAGGTTGCTGATGGAGGGAAAGGGTGATCGGCAGCAGATGGTGGGTGGGAGGGCGTGAAGGAGAAGATCATGTTGGGTGCCAACAAAATGCAAGAGAATCGTCTTCCCATCAATAGCTTTCATGTAAACCAACTTTATGAGGGCGGCGAGCTTGGAAGCAAGTAGACCCTCATCAAAGTGGAAGCTCTCTGCTTGGGGGGAGGGGTTGTGATTGGAAGGCACCTACATGAGTTGTGGAGTGTAGGAGTTTGCTACGAAATCTCCACGAGTTCAAATTCACCAAGCTGGAAGATGGGTACGAGGGGATAATCAATTCATGCTCTTGAAATTACTCTTATCAGCCACCATGACTCTATTATTGCTCTCCAACAGCCTTATCGAGTCCCTTAGGATGCGTTTGGTACACGGGTTAGGGTGGGTTAAACTGGTAGAGGGTAAGTCATTTTTGTGCTTTAGTGTTTGGATATATCGTTAAACTGGGGGTGGGTTTGTTGTGATATGATTGTATTGAAGTTTGGAAAAGTGAGTAGTTATTGTGATGTGATTGTATTATTGGAAAAGTGAGTAGAAGTGGAGTAGTTTATAATTTTTATATGATATGATGGTTTAATATATTATTTTTTTGATGGAATTCATGAAAGAAAATTGATTTATTTAATGTATTAAAAAAGAGAAAAAAGTGAGGCCCACATGGGAGAGAGAAATAATAGGTTAAGGGGGGTTTAACCCCCTACCCGAACGTGCCCTTAGTGAGTAGAGCTCCTTGTTCAAAGAGCACCCCTCGTAGAAATGGTTGTGGAGCTCGAGAGAGCGAAGGAAAAGGATGGAGCATAACTGTTATTAATTAAAGAAGATACGACCACAAGAGTTGTTTCAAAAAAGATAGAGCATAAGTGTATCTGCAAAAACTCGGAGAGTAAAGCTTGAGCTAGTTTATGCAAGCATGATTTCCTCCAAAGTCCAATTTATTCAAACATAAAAGTGGGGATAGCTGCGAGTTATATGTCTACATCATCACATGATTCACATCTCATGCCAAATATCTCATTCCTCCAATAAGTTTATTTCAATACAGCCAAAACTTTTTTGTATCATATTTACCTAACCAATCATGCATTAATAGAAAAAATGAGCATATTTGTAGTTACAATATATGAGTGTGTGTATCCAGTTAGAAAGATGGGGAATAAGGAGAATAATAGTCTATTCTTTATCCAGTTAGAAAGATAGGAATAAGGAGAATAATGTGGAATAAGGAGAGGTAAGGTAGAATGAAGATAAGAATAAGGGTGAAATAAGGTGAAATAATGGGATGTTGATGGGAAATTGATCCCTTATTCCCAAAATTGGCTCGGATCCAAGATGTACTTGAATCACCATTTAGCGAGGCTACTGGGACTTGGATCTCTTTCTTGGGCAGGACACAGAATTCGTGTATCTTTACTGATTAACCAACTTCTCGACGCTGGAGTGGACCCTAAAGAGACAACACTTTCTCATGAATTTCTTTGAAATCTGGCCCTTTCCCAGTAGAGGGCTTTCCCTATATATCTGAGATCCGATATCCTACCTCGATCCTTTTAGCAGTCAGTAACATCCATTGGCATTGGTCATACATTTCTTTCACCAGCTACCTCCCTCCGCTCTTCACTCTGGAGGAAGAAAGAAGTATGCGCGACAGACGATTGAAGGTTGTTATACCCCCAGTCAACTGGGTGTACGAAGGAATTCCCAAATTCGTCCCACTCTACTTATTCTTCAAAGGAACAAGACCTCAACATGTCGAAGGTGAGCTCAAATCTCATTTTGCCAATTGACACATCGAATTATACTTACATTTTTGGTCACTTTATATCCATATCTATCTATTTGAATACAAATAATCAAATTTTTGGCTGAACTAAAAAATCAACTACGGTTCAATTCCCAGTTAAGGTATTCCCTTTTCAAATGTAATAAAGAAGAGTTTCGCCTTTCAACTTTAGGATTCAGCATCAATACAAAAGGGTCGTGGAAGCTTACACAGTCACGTGAGACAAAAAAATAAGATCAATTCCTCTTTGTTATAATTGAAAAATAAGGTCTGTACTTAAGAATCAAAGTATAATTAAGGCCTTTTTGTAATATACCCTATTTTTTTGAAAAAAGCCAACATTCGAATTAGTTTAGTTTGAAAAATCTTGAAGTTTCTGGAAGAGGATCGATCTCCTGTTATGGTTAACAATATAGCAAGATTTCTTGAGTTCAACTACAACTTTGTGTTAGAATGATCTGCACCATCTAATCATTAACGGACGGTCTTGATCCCTAGAATATGGCATTGGTCATAGCATGGAGATCATCTCCCTAAGCTAACCTAAGCTTAGACCAAAGCAATTTGGTCGAAGAATTGGATTTGCCATCCAAAAGGGATTGGCTGCACAGCTTGTTGTCTGTCTCCCAACAGTTTCGTTGTAATATGTCCTGATTTAGTTCGTTTATTTAATTGAATACTCTCCCATATTGCCGACTGCATTTGATAAATTTATTGGCGTTGTAATAAGAATTGTTCAAATGTAATTAGAACCGAATCGACTAGAAAAAAATCACTTTTTTCAAACAATCAATCTGATTACCGATTCACACATCTCCGAAAAATCAAAAAACAATTCGGTGACTAATTCATTGTTCAAGAAATTGCAAATAACTGGATCGTATCGAACACATTTACATGTAAATCACATAATTCGATTCAATCTTAAGTGTAACCGGTTCGATTAGGGTTCACAAATTTGAGGCAACTGAAAAATCCTGTTCAAAATAATGAAAATGGATTAAAAACCAGAGCCAACACATTTTGCACACATTAATTATTAATCCACATATGAATAAAAGCATTGACTTAGACTTATGTATTCATAGGCAAGGAATTATTGTCGGGGAAGATATTGAATGAGTCTGTCCGTCATGTTTGAAGGGCCTTTGTTTTTATTTTGATTTTTCCCATCCTTTTGACGAAGATGTTGGGAATATCAAACGAAATTTTCGCGTGTACAATTCGTCCAGTCAAATTTTGCATGTTTTCTTGGGAATTTTACATCTTCATCTCTCAAATCTCGTCCAAGTATACCGTCACTTTTCATGTGAATCTTTGTATTTATTCTAATTCTACTGTACACACACACACTCACGTTCAAGGTTGTGGTGTGAGTTATCATGCAAATTTATAGTGTAATTGAAGAAGATTTTATGGATTGTAATAATCCTTTCTTTTTAGAGATTTTTATGCAAATATCGATGTTTTTTAGGCCAACACACTTATCGTTACCGATGCATACGTTCCTAATTACAACTTGGTTCCTTCACAACTGTGAATTATACTCATAACCATCAATGGCAACCTTGTCTTACACCTTGACTCTTGTCGTTACTTTGTTCACTAATATGACCGACCTTTGAGGTCAATCTAACTGGATAAAGATCAAATAATTACTATTTTTTAAAAAAAATAATGTTTTTCCCTCTCCGCTCATTATTCCCCCCATCATCTTCCTCACAACACCTCCCCCAACCCCAGTCACTGCCACCACCATCTCCCTCTGCTGCAACCTCCACCTACGTTCCTTGAGTCTCACGTCCATTTTTGCGAGTACTAAAGAACTCGTGCTTGCAGATGTCCTGCGACGACAAAAATGAGAGAAGGATGTAGGTGGAGCAACATAGATGGGAGGATGCATGGGCAAAGGGAGGTGGTGGTGCCGGAGGGAAAGAGGGAGGAGGTTGACAATGATGGGGGGGAGGGGGGGAGGTGTACATGAGAGGAGGAGGTTGAGGTAGCAACGAATGGAAGGAAGAGGGAGGTGGAGGGAAGGATGGAGGGGGAGGAGGTTGGAGATCTGATGGGGATGAGGAGACATGGAGCTGAGGAGGAGATATGGAGGGAGAGTGAGGAGAAAAATATATGACGCTATTTTAAAATGTAATTAGACTTAAAAGGACAAATTTATTAATATTTACTGGCTTCTATTAATGTTAATGGAGAAGGGGCAATGTTTAGCATAGAGGCATGCCACGTAATGCTTAGTAACTATACAGAGGGTATGAGTGTAATTCACGATTGTGGAGGGATTTGGTCATAATTAGAAAAGTATACGAGGGTATGCATAAAAATCCCTTCTATTTATCAAGGTTTAATTGTCATTGTTGTAATGTTTTAAGCTCCCTAAATCATGGTCGCATGCCTTAAACTTGCGAAGATTTAGAGGTATTGAATGTGAATAAATACCTCTAAGTATGGACTCAACAATTTCTCGATTTCGTGATTCATGGCTCCCTTTCAATAGTTGTATTTGGGTGCATAATGAACCATACTTTAGCAAAACTACTTACGTTTGTTTCATCTAACATATTCTAAGAGTTCGATTTCGATTAGATCGGCACGAGGACAGTATTCAAGTATAATTTGGCTCATTCCATATTTGTAAAAATTACATTAAATTAAATAAAGATTCAATTTAGCATATCATAATCAAAGTTGGTTTACAAAAAAAATTGCTCGGCTAGATATTCCACTAAGTTGGGTGTTCGATTTTCAACAATTCAATCTGCCCCTATATATATTCGAGGGGCTTTCACTAAGAAGCCGGCATAAGGGTTCACGTCTCACGCATATCTTCTCACGTTAGGCCCCTTTGCTAGTTGTTATGCAGATTTGGGTACTATGCCATTCAAAGTTTAATTATATGAGACAGATACGAATGTTGATTCTTGAGTTTAAAGTAGGAGAGATTTCATGGGCAATTGTTTCCAGAATTAATGATTTTATAGCGTTTTCGATTAGTTTCAAAAATAACTCCAAACTCCAGCTTGATTTTCATTACCCGAAAGCCCTAAGAAATGCATGGGAAAGAATGTCAGATTAACTATAAAAAAAGTGATCCAAAAATGGATTTGACCAAAAGTTTTTTATTATATCCGATCATTTATTTACCCACCCAATAGTGAAATAAGATAGGGAGTGAGAAAGGGAAAACTAAGATTATTTATTGCTTTGACTTTACTTTGGGTAGGATCTTAAGGAAGAGCTTAATTCTTTTTCCCTTCCATCTAATATCAGCTATTTTTTCATGTAATAATTTAAAATCCCTCTTCCAACTTGTCCTAGAATGGGCATTGTGGTAAAGAACAAGAAGAAAATGAAAGAGGAAATTTATCCAATAGTCGTAAATGGTCCGTCCATTGATAGATATCAAACATGGGTAAAGAAATGTATTGAGAAATGACACATGTATTGAACCTTTCAAGGAGATAAAGCTTTTTCAAATCTCTTGAAATGGAACATGTTCTAAAAATATATATGCAATGGTTCCTTACTTCAACAATGTGCAAAGGATGAGATACACGGAGGTTGGAGTAGCGACAAATGAAAGGAAGAGGGAGATGGAGGGAAGGAAGGAGGGGGGAGGTTGGAGATTTGATGGGGATGAGGAGACGTGGAGCAGAAGAGGAGATATGGAGGGGGAGAGAGGAGAAAATTAGATGACATTATTTTAAAACATAATTAGACTTAAAATGATAAATTTGTCAATATTTACCGGTTTCTATTAATATTAATGGAAAAGGGGTAACATGTAATAAAAGTCATGCCACGTAATGCTTAGTAACTATACTGAAGGTCTGAGTGTAATTCACGATTGCGTAGGGATTAGGTCATAACTAGAATAGTATACAAGGGTATGCATAAAAATCCCTTCTATTTATCAATGTGTAATTATCATTATTGTAATGTTTTAAGCTCTCGTAATCATGTTCGCATGCCTTAAATTTGCGAAGATTTAGAGGTATGCATTTGTATTGAATGTGAATAAATCCCTCTAAGTTTGGACTCAAAAATCACTCGATTTCGTGATTCATGGATCCCTTTCAATGGTTGTGTATAATGAACTATACTTTAGCAAAACTACTAAGGTTTGATTCATCTCACATATTCTAAGGGTTCGATTTCGATTAAATCGACATGAGGACATTATTCAAGTATAATTTGGCTCGCTCCAGATTTGCAAAACTTACACTATGTTAAATAAAGATACAGTTTAGCATGTCTTAATCAAAGCGGGTTTACAATAAAATTTCTCGGCTGGATATTACACTAAGTTGGGTGTTAGATTTTCAGCAATTCAATCTGCCCCCATATATATTCAAGTGGCTTTCACTAAGAAGCTATCATAAGGGTTCACACCTCAAGCATATCTTCTCATGCTAGGCCCCTGAATTTAGTTTGCTAGTTGCTATATATATTCGGGTACTATGGTAGAGTTGAACTATATGAGGCAGGTACAGATGTTGAAACTTGAGGTTTAGAGTGGGAGAGTTTAGTGATTTTTTATAGAGTTTTTTATTAGTTTCAAAAATTGCTACAAAACTCCATGTTGATTTTCAATACCCGAAAAGCCCTAAGAAATGTAAGGTAAAGAAGGTCAGATTAACTCTGAAAAAGTGATCCAAAAATGGATTTTTGAAAAATTATGGTTATTTGTTGCTTTGACTTCACTTTGGGTATGACCCTAAGGAAGAGCTTATTTCTTTTTCCCTTCCATCTAATATCGGCTATTTTTCATGTAACAATTTGGAATCCCTCTTCCAACTTGTCCTAGAATAGGCCCGGTGGCAAAGAACAAGAAGAAAATGAAAAAGGATATTTGTCCAATAGTCACAAATGGTCTGTCTACTAATTGATATCGAACATGGGTAAAAAAATGCATTGAGAAATGACACGTGTATAGAACATTTCAAGGAGAAAATGCTTTTTCAAATCTCTCGAAATGGAACATGTTCCAAATATATATGTGTGTGTGTGTGTAATGGTTACTTAGTTCAGCAGTGTGCAAAGAATGAGACGCATGGAGGTTGGGGTAGCGACGAATGGAAGGAAGAGGGAGGTGGAGAGAAGGAGGAGGGGGAGGAGGTTGGAGATTTGATGAGGATGAGGAGACATGGAGCTGAGGAGGAGATATCGCGGGAGAGGGAAGAGAAAAATAGATGGCATTATTTTAAAATATAATTAGACTTAAAAGAATAAATTTATCAATATTTACTAACTTCTATTAATATTAATGGAGAAGGGGTAACATTTAATACTGTGTCATGCCACGTATTACTTAGTAACTATACATAGGGTCTGAGTTTAATTCACGAGTGTAGAGGGATTTGGACATAATTGGAAAAGTGTGCAAAGGTATGCATAAAAATCCCTTCTATTTATCAAGGTTTAATTATCATTATCGTAATGTTTAAGGTCCATTAATCATGGTCGCATGCCTTAAACTTGCGGAGATTTAGAAGTATGCATTTGTATTGAATGTGAATAAATCCCTCTAAGTTTGGACTCAATAATCACTCGATTTCGTGATTCATAACTCCCTTTCAATGATTGTATTTGTGAGTATAATGAACCATACTTTAGCAAAACTACTGAGGTTTGATTCATCTAACGTATTTTAAGGGTTCGATTTCAATTAAATCGGCATGAGGATAGTATTCAAGTATAATTTGGCTCGCTCCATATTTGCAAACCTAACATTAAGTTAAATAAAGATTCAATTTAGCATGTCACGATCAAAGTGGGTTTACAACAAAATTGCTCGGCTAGATATTCCACTATGTTTGGTGTTAGATTTTCAACAATTCAATCTGCTCCATATATATTTGAGTGGCTTTCACTAAGAAGTTGGCCTAAGGGTTCATGCCTCATGTATAACTTCTCACGTTAGGTCCCTAAATTTAAATTTAGTTTGTTAGTTGCTATGTAGATTTGAGTACTATGCCATTCAGAGTTGAACTATATGAGACAGATACAGATGTTGAGATATGAGATTTAGAGTGGGAAAGCTTTCCTGGGCAATTGTTTCCAGAATCAGTGATTTTATAGCATTTTCGATTAGTTTCAAAAATAGCTCCAAAACTCCAACTTGATTTTCAATACATGAAAGCCCTAAGAAATACATTGAAAAGAAGGTTAGATTAACTCTGAAAAGGTGACCCAAAACGGAGTTGTCCTAAAGTTTTTTTATTATGTCCGATCATTATTTACCCACCCAATAGTGAAATAAGATGGGGAGTGAGAAAGTGAAAAGCGATGATTATTTGTTGTTTGACTTCACTTTGGGTATGACCCTAAGGAAGAGCTTCTTTCTTTTTCCCTTCCATCTAATATCGACTATTTTTTCATGTAAAATTTGGAGTCCCTCTTCCAACTTGTCCTAGAATGGGCATGGTGGCAAAGAATAAGACGAAAGTGAAAGAGGAAATTTGTTCAATAGTTACAATGATCTGTCCTGATTGATATCAAGCATGGGTAAAGAAATGCATTGAGAAATGGCACGTGTATAGAACCTTTCAAGGAGATAATACTTTTTTTTCAAATCTCTTAAAATGAAACATGTTCCAAATATATATATGCAATGATTCCTTACTTCAGTAGTGTGCATATATCTAAAGTTCACCCGTTTAGATACCTTAGCATTTGTTATACTAGAGTGTTATCTTGGAAGTCGTGACCATCTTTGGATGTGTCGTGTCACCCTAATAAGGAGATGTTATAGCCTTCTTCGAATAGAGGAGAAATGGAGACTAATTTTGAGATTATATTTCTTTCTTCTCACACCTTTCTATATCATAGGAAAATAAGAGTAAATTTTTTCACAACCCAGTTGGAGAGTAGCCTCCGAAATATTGGAGGGTGGGAGGTATGCGGTTGAATAGCAAGAATAATTGCATAAGCTTGGAGACTGATTAGAGACATCCCACTTAACTGATGTGGATAGCAGGAATGGTTGCAAAAGCTTGGAGGTTGATTGTAGACATCCCAATAGACCAATTTTCCATTAACCCACTATTACTTCATTTTACATGATTAAATTACATATATATATATATATAAAGTTCTTTACATGTTGGTTAATAAGAAATAAAAACTAAATTTTGATCGTCTTTATCGACAAGTAAATGTTCATGTTCATGCACGTGGCATTTGTAAATATGTGTGTATTAAATTTGTTCAAAATATTAGTGAACCACACTCCGACGAAGCTATTTTATTTATGCTCACCTCATTTATACAAATGAATTTAAACTTTGAGTTCTTTATTTATCTTTAAAGTGAATCTTTTAATGGAGTTTTGAATGAGTTGAACCTAAGCTAGTACCAAAACTAAGATTTTTTAAATGGCAACCCACATGTATTTCCTCTTGGATAGTTCTTTCAAGACTACTTCACATAAACACCCTCCTCAAATTATTTTTTTTGATATATTTTTAAGAGGATTTTACATGTAGACACACAATAACGTATCTAATTACATAAATACTAATGTAAATCTAATAGGAACACATGTACGCATGAGTACACATGAGTATTACATGTTGTTATGTCATCGCATGATCTTATGGATGAAAACTATTTCTGATTTGTTTACTTGATACGATGTTGATTAGTATGTCTAACTTGAAGACAGCATAAAAGGTATATGTTAACAACGTATAGTGTTCAAGGGTATATATACTACATACAATCTTTACATATATGCCTTACTGAGGGAGTTAATAAAATAAAAGTTTAATATTCGCTAATATATATCTATTTATTAAATAAAGTCAATGGTGAATATATAGTTGTTGACCCTGGTTGGTTCATTCCTTCTAAATAAAGGATGCATCGAGCAACTTGCCATCTATAGGTGGAGGAAGAGGGGTGGGGAAATGAGGGGAACGGAGAAACAAGAATCAATATAAGATAGGGAAGAAAGGGAAATTCCAATTCAATGAGGGTGACAACAAAAGTCATCGAATGGGGTTGGCCCCCTATCAAGCAGTCCATCTGAAAAGTGAGCTTGTAGGGTTTTCCTCCCGACAAGATAATTATATAAGTTAGTTTATCAGATCTATCGAGCACTAAGCTAAAATTTGGTAATTTTCCAATGGTATATTTGTAAAAATCTCATTTTGAAAATATTTTCACAAATACGCATGCTCAAGCGAACCTCTTCTCATAAAGACTAATCTAATACATAAATACATAATGATTTATCAGGAAAACAATATTTTTGTTAATGACCGAAAGTCTTCTTTTATGGATAATGGGCCATGACAAATTTTTGTTTTGATTTGTATCTTTTTTTCTAGTGGCAATTAGTATCTATCCTGATTTTGTTTTCTCGCTATCAATTGATAAGGTATAAGATATTGTATCTAATTACTTTCATAGATGATTTTGATGAAGAAAACTCCAATAATCACGTGATTTTTTATTTTTCTTAGAATAATTCATCGTACATCATAAAATACGTGACAAAAATGGAAATGAGATGTATCTCAAGTTTTTAAGAATCATTTATTCCCATTTTTAAGTGATAAATAGTTATCAAAAACTCAATTTACATTATATGGAATAATACCTGATAGAATCTCTATAAATAGTTTACTCGGCTAGATACGAATGGGACTGAACCATAACTATGTAAAGCTGATCTTCTTTGGCTAGTTTGTACCCTCACCTTAGATACCCTTTTATACAAGTTGGTTGATGGCATGCCACTTTTGAAGCAATATCAACTTTCTTTAAGTAATATTCCTAACACCTTATTTACTCTTTAAATATAGTTGATTAATTAATATTTTTCTTTATTATTCATCGAGGAATGTTAAGTTGGAAGCCCTTAACTTTAATTGTATAAAATTTGCTATTTTTATTTAAAACAAAACCATATCTGATAAAATGGACATGATTTTTTTGGATTGATGTGATTTAATATATCAAGATTAGCGACCACATCACGTATTATTAACCAAATAAAAGTCCACATCCGGGCATAGTTCATCGAACAAAACAAGAGCTATGACTTTATCAAGTGATACAAGTTATAGAAAGATCCAGAATGAGCGAGAGAATAAATCAATAACAATAAATAAACACAAGTAAAACCATCTAAAATTCATGTAATCGACTATAAAGAAATTCTGTTAGAGAAGATCTCACCACCTAAATACCAATACATTGGGCATGACGATGCAGTTCAAGGATAAGATCGTGTTACGATTGATGTCGACACACTCCGATGAAGATCGTCTTCGAAAGAACCTCACAGAACACAACTAAGAGAATGGAAATTTTTGGTGGAGACAACATAACAAAAGAACATGAAATGCATTTCCATAGGTCAAGTCTGTCGAGGTAGAAATATAAATTGTAGGAGACTCCTTGATTCAAAACCTCCAATTAAGGACGTGTGTTTGATTCCTCAGAATTAATGATCGAAAGTCAATCCTCTCATTTACAATCCCAGCGTTTAGATGTGAAATCAATTGAATATGTCAATTTATCAGACATATCAAAAGCAAGCCACAACAAAGATATCAAGATCTATGATTAGAATTAACCCTCTCGAACTCAAAAATGAGCTTGAGCGGGACAGGGTTGAGCATACATGTGTACGCGTATGTGGCCCTTTAACCCTTCTCTCTTATTTTGATATAAGAGCTTAGAAAGGGCTTATATAAAAGTCCACCAAAAGTTTAGAATCAATCAATATGGTATCGACCATGCCCTTTAACTCGTGCGGCTTCAAATTGGGAAATTCTTATTTGTAAATTAGCATCCTGATGATGCTAATTGACTTTGAATTTTAATAATCTCTTACAAGTTTACTATTTGAAAAGGAAATACATTGCTAAAAAAAGAAACATCTTTTAGTTGTCACATTTTTATTTAGTAAAGGCAGTTTCTAATTTGAACCTTATCAGAATTTAATACCGTCATCCCTACAGGAATGAAGTTAACAATGTCTTGAACTTCATACATATGTATAGGTATGGGTATATAGTATTAGGCGATGTTCTTGAAGGCCATGCACCCTTATCATGTTTTCCATGATTGTGTTCAAGAAAGACCGTTTTCCTTTAACATGGGTAGTGTTCTCTAAGGATGCATTGCTCCCATCCTTCTCTGAGCCTTGACCCTATTTGGAGCCTATGCTCTTCCTTTTCTTGCAAGTTAAAGGCACTTAGGCTTCTAGGGATTAGACACACATACATAAGCATGAAAACAATGATTTTTTTTGTTTATAACAGAATCACATCTAATGATATGAACATGATTTTTTTGAATTAACATGATTTAATATATCAAGATCACAAATAATGTCATGGATAAGCAACCAAATAAAAATCCACATCCCAACATAATTCGCTGGACAAAACAAACATTGTGACTTTATTAAGTGATACAAATTATGGAATGATCGAGAATGAGCGATAGAATAAATCAACAGTTTCCAAATAATCAGTGACACAAGTGGAAAGAACCCTAGTCTATACTTATAGTAGCAAACTTTTCAACATCGATCTTCAAGGATTATGGCAATGGTACACGGTAAATAATGTCACTTTACAACCATTAGGGAGGACCTTCCCACTATATTGTGGAGTATTTTGAAAACGGTCTATCAAAAACCATAAATCTTGAATATTGTGAGGTATTTTTAAATTGGTAAGTGTACCAATGTCGAACTCAGGGAACGATGCATTTTTAGTTGCGCGGTATAAATTGATCTAAGTGGTTAATTTACTTTAATAAGAATCTCTATGTCAAAAAATAAAGCATAAAAGAAAGTATCGAAAACAAAAAAAGCAAACAGAATGAGAAAGAAGAGGATCTGTGATGATGAATCTTAATCCCAATCATATTAATCAATATCCTCAAAAGAATTTTCATAGATCAAAGGACTAGATTCAAGAAATGTTTAACAATCAAGATTCCAATGCATGCTAAGAGATTAATCCATAAAAACTCTTGCAAAAAGGGACCAATAAAAATATTTCTTGAGCAATCTGGAGTCTGATTTTCATGTAATTTACATCTGGAGACTGATTTTCATGTAATTTAACTCTCAAAGAAAAGAATTTTAATCACAAAAGTTGTCAGGAAAATAAATTAATCGATCCTCCTCTTTAGCCCCTATAGAAATAGATCAAGTTTCTCCAAATACGATTGCTAAATATAAGATCAAAAAGACTAAAAGGAGTAATTATGTCCTTAGATAAGACTTCAATTTAAATGAGATGTACTATGTCCAATAAGGATATAAAATGATAGAGTATCGAAAGAGGACCAAAATGGCATAAAGTTTGTAAAATTTGGACTTTAAATGCAAAAGATATTCAATGTCAAAGATATAAGAACAAAGGTGCAAATAAAAATAAGTTTTTATCTCCAAATGGTCCTTCAAGGGGCTTATATGCAATTATTAGTAATCGGAGTGGTCTCTATTATAATATGCCCGGGGTGGGGGCACTTCTGTAATTCTCAAGAGACGGGAGGGATTGAGCGTAAATTTCCCAAATCATGCATGTTGTTTATGTGACTCAGGCCCGGTTCGGGTAGTGGCGTGAGGTTCAGAGGCAAACTGCCACGTGGCGTTCTCTGATAGCTTTGGTTTCGCCTGAGGCTCTAGGCATGGATAGGCTGAAGCACGAGGTTCAGTGAAAGCAATATGGGACATCTTATGCGACTCGATCTGGCAGCTACATATTGGGCGTGAACAACCGATTGAGATGCTCTCTGTTCTAGATCGAACAGGAACTAGAGCTCGGTACTTGGGGTGTCTCCTTCGTACTTCCCTCTCGATTGATGGCATCCAGTGGTGCTGAAGGAATCTCCTATAAAGCGTAATGGACAATAAGGCGATGGCTGAGACATGGTCGTGAGGTCAGAGGATCTTCAGTTGTGATACAATTACCTGCAAGTGAGAAGAGAGGCTCGAAGCTTGAATCTTTGGCTTGAGATGTAGAACACATAGAGGGAGGGGACGTCGGGCTCCAGTAGAGATGGTGGAGAATGAACTTCGAGCTCTGATCTTAGCAAGGTAGGAGGTGGAGAGATCTAGCAGAGATAGTCGGGAAATGGAGAGGGAGGAAGATGTGGCGGTGAGTCGGGCTCCAGTAGAGATGGTGGAGAAGGAACTTCGAGCTCCGATCTTAGCAAGGCAGGAGGTGGAGAGATCTAGCAGAGATAGACAGGAAATGGAGAGGGAGGAAGATGTGGAGGTGATGGATGGAGTCAAAGAAGCGAATGGGTTCTGATTGGGAGGAATCGAAGGAGAAGATTATCAAAGAAGAGATCGAACAAAGAGGAAGAAGGTAGAGATATGTAGAGGATTTACCTGGACCTGTGAGGTGATGGCGTAATCAGAGGACAAGCGGAGCAGATCACATGGGAAGGAGAGAGAGATAGATGAAGCTCCTGGGCTCTTCACTCGAGGATTCCAGTGATAGAAGAATCTGAGCTCAACAGCTCTATGGACTTGCTGCAAACAAGGACTCGCCAACCTCTTGCTCAAGTTTCCTCAATAAAGATCAAGAGTTGTCACCTCCTAAGGTCCAAGGGCTCGAGTTTTAGTGAAACAAATGGCAGATCCCTGGAGCTGAAGGCGGAGGTCGGGCTTTATAGCAGGAGGGGGTAACGACGATCGAAGGTGGTCGGGCACTTTTATGAGGAGCGAAGGTGAGGGCTGACGTTACATACATGAGATGGATGTAATGGTGGAGGTTACATTGGGGTTATATCCAAAGTTCAGATCTATGGAGGTGATAGGTAACGAACGAATAGAGTTTGGGTTAGGGTTGGCCCTCAAGTAGATTGAGGATAGGTGGAGGTGCTACATAGGAGGGTGCTCGGAGAAGGAGGTGCGCGTTTGGAGTAGAGGAGAAAGAAGGCGGAGAAGAGAGGGCTATGATGGAGGCTGGAGGAAGGTGAAGGCATAGGAACGGTTGGAACGTCGAAGATCTGACGGCTAGAAGGCTGAAGTGGATGCGCGTGCCGCACACGTTAAGAAGTGCACGTAAACTGGGCATGCAAAAGAGGGTTTGGACACGATGGATTATGGTCGTTGGATCCAATCCGATCCAACAACCAGGAATGGATGGCACTAGCGGACAAGAGGCGTGGACCAAATGAGAGGTGTGTTGCCAGACCATGAGGTGGCCCAATCAATATGCGTTGCTTGACAAGGAACATTGACCAGATGTAAAAATAAAGAAATTGGGAAAAAGAATAGAAGGAAGGGTCAAATCAAAAAGTGGTTAACATGAAAGTTGTTGGTTTTAATGAATCTACAACTTTTATAAAGGGTCAAAAAGCAAAAGAAGTCATGTGTACAAAATATGATTTTTATAAAGGTATTAATTGCCAGTTAACCCTTCATATTTTATGTTTTGTGTTTTATTTTGTATTTTTAACATTAAAATAATTTTTGGAGATTTTTATAGGCTAGGATACTGGTAAAATAAATCGATAAAGAAGAAGTATGTACAAAATATACGTGGTTAGAACTTCTCATTTTCTCTAGATTTTTGTGTTTTTCATGGATCTTGCTTCTTAGTACTAAGTTAGTTAACGAAATAAAGAATATAATAGAAGAAGACTTAAGTTAAAGGTGTGATGTTTTACACATAAAATGATAAGCTCAAATTAGAGAAAGATCGTTGTTAATTGATTATAGATTTTAACCCTATCCATTCGATGTCAATGAATGTTAATTAATCAATCTTAGGGATTTAAATCAGTGATTTGTTAAGGAGATTTTGCTAATATTTCCATATAGAGTAGATGAGTCATTTATTCATCATACTTATACTAGCGAATTTTTAACATCGGATATTCAAGAATTATGGTGATGGTACACGGTAAGTAATGGTACTTTACAACCATTAGGGAGGACCTTCCCACTAGACCTCTATATTTAGTTTTTAAATTCAATGAACAATTCAATATTTATGCAATGTCTACAGTACGAATATTTTAATTTCATTTAAATTATGTAACGGGCAAACTATTCTTACATTCAATGAACATTCTCAATATTTGAGCATTGTCTACATTATGAATATTTTAGTTTCATGTAAATTATGCTCATGTGCAACTGGTTCTCTAATTAATTTTCCTAAATATTAGTGTACTTACAAATAGTTTGTGAATTGTGTGATGCCCAAGATCATGGTTATCTATTTACACAACATTCACAGTACAATATTCGTTATCGGTCGCATTAGGTTACAGAAAGTGAGGGGGAATTTTTCATATTTGAATGACATTAACATTTTAATAATCAACCCCAGAACAACAAGTATCACCAAAGATAATTGCATTAATTTCCATATCATATCCAAATAAGAGAAAAACATAGTTGATGCTATCCGTGGATATCAATTATTACGACTAATGATATCGGTTCTCATGCAGAATCGTGGCATATAGAGTTGGCCAGGGGATGACGGATTATTTGGACCGCATCCTAATGACCCTCACCAACCTCCAGCAGTAGCAGGCTGCTATGAGAGGTCAGCAGGACCAGATCTTGGCCCAACAGACGGAGATCATAGATATGCATATTGACATAGAGATGAGGTTTGAGGAGCTGTCTGATTTCAGCTATCATCCATCTCAGGATGAAACGCAGCATGAGAAGCCTCAGTCTGTAGAGGTTCAATAGCCTCAGTTTGATGATCCACATGAGGAGATGACAATACACGGAGTAGCGGATGGAGATCATGACAGGGAGCAAGACGCTGTAACTTTTTCCGACGAGATTGTGCCCGATCACTCTGCCATTCACAGGCATCAATCGATTTTCACTTCATACCAGTGAGCCAATGTGCTTGAGTTCGAGGGCACCGGGACATAAGATGAGGTCGAGCAGTGGTTGAACAGATTGATAAAGGTACTTCGG
Organism: Ottelia alismoides; assembly: GCA_037367405.1. Taxonomy (NCBI): domain Eukaryota; kingdom Viridiplantae; phylum Streptophyta; class Magnoliopsida; order Alismatales; family Hydrocharitaceae; genus Ottelia; species Ottelia alismoides. Next base: position 189,218 of record JAZKJV010000210.1, read on the forward strand.
ATGATTCCCACACCATGAGATGCGTGGTTACCGTTTGCGGAGTATTCGTTGACAGAGTTCGCTGAGAGATGGTGGGATGCGACAGTTTCCAAGATGGGATCCGAGCCCACATGGGACGATTTTGAGACGATCTTCATATCCCACTTCTTCGATGGTAAGTGGAAGGAGTCTCAACGTTGACTATTTGCAGAGCTCATACAGGGGCGGATGACATCTAGACAGTACTTTGTGCGTTACACCGAGCTGTCTCGCCACGCACCAACGGCGGCTGCATTCCCCAAGGAGAACTTGGAGAAATTCATCAGAGGGATGAGGGAAGAGGTGTAGGAGAAGCTGGCCGAACTACGGATCATATCTATCTCTGAGGCTACTGATGCAGCGGAGAAGTTTGAGGACATCAGAGAGAGGCATTTTGGGAGTTCATCTGGAGCGGTACCCACACCACAATGGTCGTTCAGAATGAGTTGACGATTGTTTCAGTAGTGGAGACTAGTGAGGAGATTTCATCATTCAGGTTCAACATTCTCTGGCAGTGCTCACTCATCTCCAATGACTAAGAGGAGCACTTGCTAGACGTGGCATCAGTTCAACACGACCATATGGGTCACAGAGAGTGGAGAGGCCCACAACAGGATTGACTCGAAGAGCAGACATGACTGCTCGAGCTACCCAGTCAGTCCAATGTTACTTGTGCAACCAATGGGGTCACTACTTGTCTCATTTCCCTTAGGCCTCTGGTGCATCTCGACCACAACCACATGCGCAACATACTGGGGGTTTCTGTGATAGGTCCTCCCACTTTAGGAGGCCATCGAGATAGACACAGAGTGTGGCCAGTTCAAGTACTGTACCTGCTAGATAGGGTTGGTTACATGCAGTGACTCAGTAGAAGGCACGATCAACAGCTACGGTGGTGAAAGACATGGTTTCAATTTTGAGCCAACCTTTCCATGTTTTATTTGATTCTCGAGAGACCCATTCCTTCATTACTTCGAGATAAGTAGCTTCAGTAGGTAGAGTTGCAGAGGACTTAGATCCTCCATATCACATCCATGGGTCGGGTTACCAGTTGTTCATCACTAGATTAATAGTCAGAGGTCTGCCAGTGTTGATTGGAGGATACGAGATGATCGCAGACTGTCTACTACTATAGCTCAACAAGTTTGACCTGATTTTGGGCATGGAATGGTTGTCAGCTCATCATGTCCTGGTTGATTGTTTTAGGAAGATAATTGTCTCAGTATTCCATACTTACCCGAGTTTACTTTTGAGGGTACCATATATGACTCCAAAATGGAGTACATCTTAGTATTGAGAGCTCAGAGACTTGTTAATCAGGGATGTGACACATTTCTAGCATTTGTTCAAGAGACATCTGATGAGAGAGCCGATGGCCCATGACATCAGGGTAGTATCAGACTACCCAAGTATGTTTCCTAATGATTTGTCAGGTTTGCCATCTGAGATATAAATTGAATATGATGCTCATGATCCGGATTACCCGTTTACACAACATTCATAGTATCACACTCACTCTAGATCGCATTAGATTACAGAAAATGAGGGGAAGATTTTTGCGGTTCGAATGGAATTTGCAATTTAATAATCAACCACAGAACACCAAGTGTCATCGAGAGATATTTGCGTAATTAATTTTCATAAAAAATATTACATGTGTCAAAAGAAAATGACAATTTGTACATGTATCTCAAAAATACATCATAAGAGAGAAATGAGCACAAAAGAGATTACAATACCCTGTACAATGACTAAAATGTACCGTCAAAAGTAAAACATCTAAACCTCAGAAGCTCATGGTCCAGCTATTGGACTATTGCAACGCATGTGCTTTACCTGCCATCCAAGTTAGAAAGAAAAGAAATCAACAAAGGTTGAGAACAATCTAATTTTATAAAAATAATAGGTATTTAAGTGGTTTCAAAAGAAAGCAAGTAGATAGGTGTTGACATTTAAATTTAACAAGCTACTTGCATGGAAGTTGGTTTTCAAGCTATTCATACTTAACTATTACCTACCATCCATTATTCACTCACCACCTCAACTATTCATACTTAATACTTTCATTTATTTATAAGGTCCATATTTAAGCTATCATCGTTTTATTATTTAAAAGTCATGTTGATGGATCTTAGTAAGTATAGATGATGTGTCTCACGTTCTAATTCTTTTCTTGTTAAATTTCTCAAGCTTTAATGGGCAATCTGTGGTCTTGGTCCGGGTGAGACCTCACATTATGACTAAGGCGTTAATAATGCCTTAGGGTTAGGTGCCTCTGTAGGCATGAGGTGGAATATAATGCATCCTAACTAGGTTCCCAACACGTCCACTAACTTCATCTAACAACCGTAATCTTCAATATATAACCGTATAAGATTTCCATTCTTCCCCATCCTGTTTCAAGTCTCAATAATTAATTAATTCTTCAATTCATTATGTAATAACGATGGTCGAGGTGATCTAGATCTCAATTATTTCCTTTATCATTGTTGTAAGATGAAAGATATGATGATGGATCTTATTAATGTCGATGACTGACGATTGATGATGATTTCCATGATCTCAACTTTATCCTCACCAACACCTACTGGTGGAACAGTAACCAAACTCAACTCATCCTGACAACGATCTTTTCCTTGCCAGGACCTACCAGCAGAACAGTAACCACACTTAAGCGGTGAGGAAGTCTCCTAAGAGACTCTTCCGTCTCGCCCTCTCAATGGGAGTGCGATATAAGAGAGGGCTAGACACACTCCAAAACTACGCCCCTGATATACGTGGGACAGACTCTCCATATTTAGTCACTCCAAAATCGGTCCGACCGGTACGAGTAAAATGAGCTCGAAAAGAAAATCAAGTGTCCTCCTGCCCAGGTACCCTTCTGAAAATAGGGTCAGCGGAACTGATCAAACTAAAGCATCTAGATCCCAACGAAGCATAAAATTACTATGAGATTGTGAACTTGAAAATTTGGTTTTCAAGTTGACATTTGATTGGAATGATGATCAAAATGAGTATAATATTCATATACTTCTGATATGATATGAATTCAGAGATTGTCGAGATACAATTTTGATTTGCGATTAAAATTTATGATTTTAAATGGTCAAATGACCTCCAATCGACGAACGGTCGATTTTGTTGGTCTTCTTTTGTTGATTCAAATTTTATAACGGTCTAAGTTTATTTTACGGACCATGTCATGGCTTTTTCCTGATGGCATGAATTACGAGGCAATCGATTTTTGATCAATTGATTCCAAACAATTTTTTATTTACCATCCATAGATCGATTCAGATCATTTAATATTGATCGATAGTTTTATTGGATCATATGGACCCTAATCAAATCGAGTTCGATTTCGAATTCGGGTGATTTGAATCCGGGTGTCACTTAGTTGTATCTCTAATTCCAAATAGTTTTCGTAATATAAATGCAAACATCCATTTCCAGTTTATTTCATGTTTATTTTTTTGCATGAATATCCACTACTAATTAATTAATTATAATTAATCTTAAGTTATTTTTAGTTAGACATTATCCTTTGGTTTAATGACAATTTAATCCAAAATAAAAAATCAAGAATATATAAATAATCATCATTTCACATGTATACAAACTCAAAATACACATGAATAAATTAGTCTGAGTATTTTGGCTTGTTTCTACTGCCCCATAGGTTTTGACGTATTGAGGTAATTTAACTTATTTGCAATAAGTGAAGAATTCCAACTGGTAAAATGATTTAAAAACTCATTATTTGCATTCAATGAGATCAAACTCAGACTCACATCAATATATCATTATTTTATAAATTATGGATTCTTCACATTTATATATTTTATTTTTGGATTGGATTTTTACGTAGTAAAATAATTTTCAAGTTGAAAATATCATCACTTTAAATCATAAGAACTCTGTTCAACAAAAGACGATGTCACTATATCCTAAGAAGGTGTGGTTGATGAATCTCCATTTATCTTTCTTTATTCTATCATTTTGGCCTTAAAAACCGTAGCAACTGCATGTAAATAGCCTCGTTTTATGCATAATAATGTTCAATATTTATTGTCTTATTTGTATATAAAATAAGGTTTTTAATGCCAAAATTATAGAACCAAGAGAAGAAAAGAAAAAGGAATAAAATATTGAAGATATTTTATGACCCTAAACCTCTAGACCAAGTCAAGAATTGAGTTGGTCGACAAGGAATAAAGTAGGGGGAGATAAGGGTCAATAAGACATTAAATACCTCATTTGTTCATTCTTTATTTATGTATTTTTTACACCTATTTTACTATTTATTATTTATACATCAAATAAAGAAACTTTGTACATAAAATTCTAGATAATAATGTAAATAAAAAAACAAAATTGAGTTTTCGCAAAGATAATATACAGTGTTCATTTTATACACAAAATAAAAAGATAGAAACCAAACTTCACAAACCCGTATCTTTCAAATAAAAACTCAAAACATATCAAAATCTCTAATTATATACAACTTTTCACAAGCTATTTAATGGTGGTGGTTTTATATTTTTTGGAGTTACTATGTGAAAGTTAGGTTTAGTGTACATTCTACCGATTAAAATACTCATTTTATTTATCCTTTATTATTTTTACAAATTCACATTTTTATAATTTTGTCAATATTATTTATAACATATGTGTATATTAAAACTAGAATAAAATCAAAAGGAAAATGAAAAATAAAATAAGCCTATGTAATTATATAGGCAAAACACTTATGATTATAACTGTATATAAATAAAAGGGGAAAATTATTCTTTAATTCTTTATTCTTTTATAATTTTATAACATTAAATATTAATCATATTCTATTAAAAATACAAAATCAAAATAAAATGTAATAAAATGCATTAAAAAAAAGATGTATATAAAACATAGGTAAAATACCTATAAATATACCTACATAATAAACATATCTATTTATTTAAACATACAAATATTATCATAAAATGAAATAAAAATATATCTATACTCGCACAAATAAGTTATAAATATATAAAATAATAGAATAAAATAACAAAATAAAATATACAAAATAAAAATGTACAAAACATAGATGAATATACATATAAATACACTAATAAAAATTAACTACTAATAAATAAAGCCAAAAAATAAATAAAAATCATAAGAAAATATTAAATAAAATAATAAACATTTTTTATTTTATACACAAAAATTAATAAAAATTATTTACTATTTTAATTATTTATTTTCAATAAAGTTGCTATTTTGTCCTGTAGAGGATCTACATGGACCAATGGCAGGCCGTGGACCGTTGACCTCTGGTCAACTGTCCCGTCCGAAGACCTGGCCTGTCAGAACCATCCTTTCCCGCATTTTCTTGCAATTTTCCCGGCTGATTAGTCCATCCATTGATTTCACATGCTTCATGAAAAATCATCATCGTTCATTCGAGATTCACGTCGAGATACTGGATCCCTTGTAAATACGATCGATTCATTGATTCCACCCGGTCGATAAGGGTGCTCCTTAGTGTTGATAAATAAACCTGCTCCGTCCTCTCAATTTTGGTCATCTTCAACCCCCTACACCCGTGTCTCGGCCAAAGAGAGGACTCTGCGTGAAAGGTGGAGCAACCATGAGCTCGCTGTGGTGGATGGAGGGTGGAGTTGAACCCAGGTCGCCGCTCCAGCGAGGCCCTACTCCTTGGCCACCAGGTCAGGTACGAGATACGTCTTTAGTTATTTTAGATAGATTTTTGTGCCTGCTTTTTAATTCTGCAATTAGATTAATATGTAGCGTAGCCTTTTAGCGTAGAATCGAGGACACGTAGTTCACTGGAGCTCCGCTCCGACGAACCCTGTTCACTTGTTTCCGCACGTTGACCGCCTCACTGACCACCACCATTTCCTTCCCTACCCACTTCTTCACCTATCTCACCCAATTGCCCAACCAGATCTGATCGAGACCTGCGAACCGGTGCTTCTTCCACCACCTTCGCCGGAGTACCCCTCCATTCGCCCATCTCCCATCAATTCGATGCTTAAACGGGTCGAGGTATTTTGCCCTCGACCCGTGAACTCATTGCTACAGGTACCATGCCAGATGAACCCCTTCTAGGGAGACTTTGAGGATAAAGAAGAGCTTCAGCTACATTAGACCTCCAGGGCTCGATCGGCGAGCTCTGGGCATTTTAGAGCCATCCCCCCGATGCGGAAGGATGTGACGAGCTAGGAGAGCATCTCAGCCTCTCGGGAGGAGGTTGGAGCAGCGAGAGGAGGGCGATCAAGCGAGCTAAGGGGAGAGCTTCTTCTTCATTCTTCCTGACACACTAGAGCCGTTCGATCAAGCTCCGAGTACCGGATGCTACAGCCACCGTTGGATCACGCCATGCTTCTGCCGTCGAATCGCTATCAGCGATCTAATCCACGCCGTCGATCCGCGAAACGTCATCGCGCAACGTGGGCGTGCCACGTGTTTAAGTGAAGAGATCCCAACCATCCACCCATGCACATATATGGGGTAAATTGCAAAACCTAACCCTGAATTTTTGAATTTTAATTTTAGTCCTGTAAATAAAAGTTCATGTTATAAACAAATCGAGCATTTTGCATTTAAGCCCTTGAGTTTTATGTATTTGCACTTTGGTCCCTGCTAGCATCACGTGCAGTCCCCACGTGACAGTGGGAATTTTGCATATGAGCACTAACACTTTTTGAATATTATAAAATGATTCATAAAAATAAAATAAATGTGTTTTTATGTTGGTATATCTGCACTATTTCCCCTGACCTTTATTTTATTTGCACTTATACCCAAGCAAGGACATATATTTTTGTAGCTTTTATCTAATTATTAAAAATAGCTAATGAGCTCCTAAAAACACGAAAAAAATAGGATCAGATGCTTCATGCATTGTACTTACATGCCACGTGCCCACTTTGCATTTTTTTTGCATTTTATCCATTTATTAAAATTAAAAAGGAGCCTAAATAATCCCTATCTAAATTATAAAATACTAAAAAAAATATAAAAACTTTTTAAAAAATTCCAAAAAAATATATATGGTATATTTTGATATTTATCGAGTCCAAAAAACCCCTAAAAATAAGAAAAATAAAATTTAAAAAATCAGAAAGCTCCAAAATCCAATAAAAATATAAAAAATTCTATAAAATTACCAAAAATATGTTTCCTATTTTATAATTATCTATATATTATTATTTATATATTAATTAATTTGGGTAATTTTGGAACTATTTATTATTTTTAAAATCTAAATCATTTTCAGTTTATTTATTAATCCTATATTTGGGATATTTTGACTTTAAAAATAAATAAAAATTAGCAAAAATTCCTTAAAAATAACAAAAAATTAGAAAAAAATTACAAAAATCACACAAATATATTATTTACTATCTTTTGACTATTTTTACATATTTTTATCTATATAGTATCTATATATACCTTATATTGTATTAATACATATACATATAGATATTATATTTAAATAAAAAAGAAATACAAAAATGAAAAATACAAAAAGAAAATACAAAATTACAAAACCAAAAAAATAAAATTAAAATTATAAAATTAAAAACCCACAAAATAATAAAATGTACAAGAGCTAAGAGACAGAATTTTTGTGCATTTCTCATGCCTCCTCCTCCTGTTTGCTCCCAGTGTTCGACCTCTACACATGCTTACACCTATACACATTTGCATGTAGAGTTATAACAAATTTTAACTCCACATTTCTGGTACTTCATTGCTTGATTAATTATTGTGGGTTATCTGTCGATTAAAGTAGGGTTTTCTCGAGCGGTCACCACAACGACGCTAATTGAGTTTGATTAGCAGACCCTCGGAAGATCCTCTTTCCGCTTTGGCGAACCCCGGTTCACCTGTTTCCGCATGTTGACCGCCTCGCTGACCACCACCATTTCCTTCCCTACCCACTTCTTCACTTATCTTACCATGTTGCCCAACCAGATCTGACCGAGATCTGCGAACCGGTGCTTCTTTCGCCACCTTCGCAGGAGCACCCCTCCATTCTCCCATCTCCCATCATTTCGACGCTTAAACGGGCTGAGGCATTTTGCCCTCGACCCACGAACTCATTGCTGTAGGTACCACGCCAGAAGAACCCCTTCTGGGGAGACTTTGAGGATAAAGAAGAGCTCCAGCTACATTGGACCTCCAGGGCTTGATCGGTGAGCTCTAGGCATTTTAGAGCCATCCCCCCCGATGCGGAAGGACCTGACGAGCAAGGAGAGCATCTCAGCCTGTCGGGAGGAGGTCAGAGCAGCGAGAGGAGGGCGATCGAGCGAGCTAAGGGGAGAGCATCTTCCCCGTTCTTCCTGACACACCTAGAGCCGTTTGATCAAGCTCCGAGTACCAGATGCTACAACCGCCGTTGGATCACGCCATGCTTCTGCCGTCGGATCATCATCAACGATCTAATCCACGCCTTCGAGCCGCGAAATGTCATCGTGCAACGTGGACGTGCCACATATTTAAGTGAAGAGATCCCAACCGTCCGCCTGCGCACATATATGGGATAAATTGCACAACCTAACCCAGAATTTTTGTATTTTAATTTTAGTCCTGTAAATAAAAGTTCATGTTATAAATAAATAGAGCATTTGCATTTAAGCCCCTGAATTTATGTATTTGCACTTTGGTCCCTGCCAGCGTCACGTGTAGTCCCCACGTGACGGTGGAAATTTTGCATATGAACCCTAACACTTTTTGAATATTGTAAAATGATTCATAAAAATTAAATAAATGTGTTTTTATGTTGGTATATTTGCATTGTTGCCCCTATCCTTTATTTTATTTACATTTATGCCCTGCAAGGACATATATTTTTGTAGCTTTAATCTAATTATTAAAAATAGCTAATGAGCTTCTAAAAATACAAAAAAATAGGATCAGATGCTCCATGCATTGTACTTACATGCCACGTGCCCACTTTGCATTTTTTGCATTTTATCTATTATTAAAATTAAAAAGTAGCCTAAATAATCCCTGTCTAAAGTATAAAATACCAAAAAATATAAAAACTTTTTGAAAAAATCTAAAAAAAATATATGGTATATTTTGATATTTCTAGAATCCATAAAATAAAAACTCCTAAAAATAAGAAAAAGAAAAATAAAAAAAATCAAAAAGCTCCAAAATCAAATAAAAATGTAAAAATTCTATAAAAATGCCCAAAATATATTTTCCCTTTTTTTTTTATAATTATCTATATATTACTATTTATATAATAAATTAATTTGGGTAATTTTTGAACTATTTATTATTTTTAAAACCCAAATCAATTTCGGTTTATTTATTAATCCCATATTTGGGATATTTTTAACTTTAAAAATACGTAAAAATTAGCAAAAATTCCAAAAAAATAAAAAAAACTAGAAAAAAAACAAAATTACAAAAATCACATTATAATATTATTTACTATATTTTGACTATTTTTACGTATTTTTATCTATATAGTATATATATACCTTATATTGCATTAATACATATACATATACATATATATATATATATATTATATTTTAATAAAAAAGAAAATACAAAAATGAAAAATACAGAAGAAAATACAAAATTACGAAACTAAAAAAATAAAACAAATAATACAAAATTAAAAACCCACAAAAACAATAAAATAGACAAGAGCTAAAAGACATAATTTTTGTGCATTTTCATGCCTCCTCCTTCCGTTTGCTCCTAGTGTTTGACCCCTACACATGCTTACACCTATACACATTTGCATGTAGAGTTATAACAAATTTTAACTCAACATTTTTGGTACTTCATTGCTTGATTAATTATTGTGGGTTATCTGTTGATTACAGTAGGGTTTTCTCGAGCGGTCACCACATCGATGCTAATTGAGTTTGATTAGCAGACCCTCGGAAGATCCTCTTTTCTCTCCGGCGAACCCCGTTCACCTGTTTCCGCACGTTGATCGCCTCGCTGACCACCACCATTTCCTTCCCTACCCACTTCTTCACCTATCTCACCTTGTTGCCCAACCAGATCTGATCGAGGTATGCGAACCGGTGCTTCTTCCGCCACCTTCATTGGGGGCACCCCTCCATTCACCCATCTCCCATCAATTCGACGCTTAAACGGGTCGAGGCATTTTGCCCTCGACCCGCAAACTCATTGCTGCAGGTACCACACCAAAAGAACCCCTTCTGGGGAGACTTTGAGGATAAATAAGAGCTCCAGCGACATTAGACCTCCAGGACTCGATCAGTGAGCTCTGGGCATTTTAGAGCCATCCCCCCAACGCGAAAGGACATGGTGAGCAAGGAGAGCATCTCAACCTGTCAGGAGGAGGTCAGAGCAGCGAGAGGGATGGCGATCGAGCGAGCTAAGGGGAGAGCTTCTTCCTCGTTCTTCCTAACACACCCAGAGCCGTTCAATCAAGCTCCGAGTACCAGATGCTACAACCGTCATTGGATCACACCATGCTTCTGCCGTTGGATCGCCATCAACGATTTAATCCACGCCGTCGATCCGCGAAACGTCATCGCGCAACGTAGACGTGCCACGCGTTTAAGTGAAGAGATCCCAACCGTCCGCCCGCGCGCATATATGGGGTAAATTGTAAAACCTAACCTTGAATTTTGTATTTTAATATTAGTCCTATAAATAAAAGTTCATGTTATAAATAAATAAGGAATTTTGCATTTAAGCCCCTGAATTTTATGTATTTGCACTTTGGTCCCTGCCAGCGTCACTTGCAGCCCCCACGTGACGGTGGAAATTTTGCATATGAGCCCTGGCGTTTTTTGAATATTGGAAAATGATTTATAAAAATTAAATAAATGTGTTTTTATGTTGGTATATTTGCACTTTTGCCCTTGCCAGGACATATATTTTTGTAGCTTTTATCTAAATAGCTGATGAGCTCCTAAAAATATAAAAAAATAGGATTAGATGCTCCATGCATTGTACTTACACGCCACGTACCCACTTTGCATTTTTTGCATTTTATCCATTTATTAAAATTAAAAAGGAGCCTTAATAATCCATTTTTAAATTATAATATACTAGAAATATATATATTTTTTTGAAAAATTCCAAAAAAATATATGGTATATTTTGATATTTATTAAGTCCAGAAAATAAAAACCCTTAAAAATAAAAAAGAAAATTTAAAAAATAAGAAAGCTCCAAAATCCAATAAAAATATAAAAATTCTACAAACATACCAAAAATATGTTTTCATGTTTTATAATTATCTATATATTATTATTTATATATTAAAATTAATTTGGATAATTTTGGAACTATTTATTATTTTTAAAACATAAATCAATTCCTGTTTATTTATTAATCCCATATATGGGATATTTTTTACTTTAAAAATACATAAAAATTAAAAAAAATTCAGAAAAATAGTACAAAAATAAGAAAAATACAAAAATCACAAAAATATATTTTTACTATATTTTGACTGTTTTTACATATTTTTATCTATATAGTATCTATATATACCTTATATTGTAGTAATATATGTACATAAATATACTATATTTAAATAAAAAAGAAATTGAAAAAAATGAAAAATATAAAAGAAAAATACAAAATTACAAAACAGAAAAAATAAATTGAAAAATATAAAATTAAAAATCCTCGAAATAATAAAATGGACAAGAGCTAAAAGACAGATTTTTTTGTGCATTTCTCATGCCTCCTCCCGTTTGCTCCCAGTGTTCGAACTCTACACATGCTTACACCTATATACATTTGCATGTAGAGTTATAATAAATTTTAACTCCACATTTTTGGTACTTTATTGCTTGATTAATTATTGTGAGTTATCTGATGATTAAAGTAGGGTTTTCTCGAGCGGTCACCACAGCGACGCTAATTGAGTTTGATTAGCAGACCCTCGGAAGATCTACTTTCCACTCCGACGAACCCCGTTCACATGTTTCCACACGTTGACCACCTCGCTGACCACCACCATTTCCTTCCCTACCCACTTCTTCACCTATCTCACCTTGTTGCCCAACCAGATCTGATCGAGATCTGCGAACCGGTGCTCCTTTCGCCACCTTTGCCAGAGCAACCCTCTATTCGACATCTCCCAGCAATTCGACGCTTAAACGGGTCGAGGCATTTTGCCCTCGACCCGCGAACTCATTGCTGCAGGTACCATGCTAGAAGAACCCCTTCTGGGGAGACTTTGGGGATAAAGAAGAGCTCCAGCTACATTGGACCTCCAGGGCTCGATCGGCGAGCTCTGGGCATTTTAGAGCCATCCCCCCGATGCGGAAGGACGTGACGAGCAAGGAGAGCATCTCAGCCTGTCGGGAGGAGGTCGGAGCAGCGAGAGGATGGCGATCGAGCGAGCTAAGGGGAGAGCTTCTTCCCTGTTCTTCCTAACACACCCAGAGCCGCTCGATCAAGCTCTGAGTACCAGATGCTACAACCGCCATTGGATCACACCATGCTTCTGCCGTCGGATCGCCATCAGCAATCTAATCCATGTCGTCGATCCGTGAAACGTCATCGTGCAATGTGGACGTGCCACGTGTTTAAGTGAAGAGATCCCAACCATCCGCCCACGTGCATATATGGGGTAAATAATCACAAATTTTTGTTTTTTAATTTTAGTCCTGTAAATAAAATTTCACGTTATAAATAAATATGGTATTTTGCATTTAAGCCATTGAGTTTTATGTATTTGCACTTTGGTCCCTGCCAGCATCACGTGTAGTCCCCACGTGACGGTGGGAATTTTGCATATGAGCCCTGATGCTTTTTGAATAATGTGAAATGATTCACAAAAATTAAATAAATGCGTTTTTATGTTGGTATATTTGCATTGTTGCCCCTATCCTTTATTTTTTTGCACTTATGTCCCTACCAGGACGTATATTTTTGTAGCTTTTATCTAATTATTAAAAATAGCTAATGAGCTCCTAAAAATACATAAAATAGGATCAGATGCTCCATGCATTGTACTACACGCCACATGCCCACTTTGCATTTTTTGTATTTTATCCATTTATTAAAATTAAAAAGGAGCCTAAATAATCCCTATCTAAATTATAAAATACCAAAAAAATATAAAACTTTTTGAAAAATTCCAAAGAATTATATATGGTATATTTTGATATTTACTGAGTCTAGAAAATAAAAACCCCTAAAAATAAGAAAAAGAAAATAAAAAAATCAGAAAGCTCCAAAATCCAACAAAAATGTAAACATTCTACAAAAATAACAAAAATATGTTTTTTTGTTTTATAATTTCTATACATTGTTATTTTTATACTAAAATTAATTTAGGTAATTTTGGAAATATTTATTATTTTGGTTTATTTGTTAATCCCATATTTGGGATATTTTTGATTTTAAGAGTACATAAAAATTAGCAAAAAATTCGAGAAAAATAACAAAAAAATTAGAAAAATACAAAAATCATAAAAATATTTTACTATATTTTGACTATTTATACATGTTTTTATCTATATAGTATCTATATATACCTTATATTATATTAATACATAATACACATTGATATTATATTTAAATAAAAAATAAAATAAAAATGAAAAATACAAAAAAGAAAATACAAAATTACAAAAAAAAATATAAAATTGAAAAATATAAAATTAAAAATCCACAAAAATAATAAAATGAACAAGAGCTAAAAGACATATTTTTTGTGCATTTCTCATGCCTCCTCCTCCCGTTTTCTCCCACTGTTCGACCTCTACACGTGCTTACACCTATACACATTTGCATGTAGAGTTATAATAAATTTTAACTCCATTTTTGGCACTTCATTGCTTGATTAATTATTGTGGGTTAATTATTGATTGACCCGGGTTTCGTGAGCGGTCGCCTCAGTGACACTGTGGTCCCGCCTTGTGTGGACTACTTTAGACCCTCACAAAATTCGTGTTATCAGTGGCCTACGAGGAAGATCATTGCATGATGCAAATTCTTTCACTGAAAAAAATATTACAAAGGATGGTGTATCATGGAGACCAAGCTAACTCATACTAGCTAAACCTAATGCAACCCTATAAGAGAGATGGTATTGACTTGGTTCTTCCAGGGATTGAGGACCTCAAGAGGGCTGAAACCTACTCAAGGTGCAAACATAGATACTTAATGGTAAGCTTGAGATCATTAGGCATATTTTCTTGTATTGATCATGGATCAAATAAATCCTATCACGTTATCTTTGCCTAGCTACACATTGTTCTTGAAACGACCTACATAGGCAAAGGACCGACTGATATCGGTGTATGTGTGGGGGGATATGATTCTAACTCTTCTACTCAAACTTAATTTCAAGCATGATTATTTTATAAGAACCAAACCTTGATATCATATTCTACTCAAACTTAATTTCAAGCATGATTATTTTATAAAAACCAAACCTTGATATCATATTGATCCATTCAATTAGTGGAACATTGTCCAATCAAAGGTCAGCCAACGACTAGAAGGAAACCTAAAAATAACAAGTGCATAGTACAATGGAGCCCACCACTATCATAGTTAATTAATACACCCTCAAACTCGACCTCCAATGAGAAGGCGAAAAACGTAAATTACCCTTCTTTGATCTCATAAAATATTCTTTCCCCTCTTCTTACTAAGCTCCCTTCAACGGCCGGCCTCTGCGTCCGTCGGTCGCCTTCCTCCATTTCTTACGCTCTAATCTCTCTCTCTCTCTCTCTCTCTCTCTCTCTCTCTCGATTGTCAACGGTACCTCAAATTCCTCATCAACCCATATAGATCTGCTGCTTATTTTGCTGTTCGGATTCCAAAGTTTTGATCTTTTTTTTGGCCGGTGATCGGTCTCTGATTCAGCTCCTTCGGGTTGGAGATAGGGTTAGAAAATCGTTTTCTGCTCATTCGATGGCGGCTCCTCCTGCTAGGGCTCGGGCGGACTACGATTACCTCATCAAGCTTCTCTTGATCGGGGATAGCGGTAAGGATTCATTCTTATTTGGAGATCAAGTTGGTTTTTGTTATGAAATTTTACATTTTTCGTGGAATAGGTTATGTTGCCGATGTTATATATTCCTTATGGGGATTTTTTTGGGAAGAGGTATCGTTGAGGAGATTTCTGATTGGTTTTGTTTGATTCATATCGATCTCCCTGTTGAACGATTATACGCAATGCAAAGACTAACTGTGCCTTTGTTTTGACATATTGTTATCTCTTTATCAAGGTTAAACTTATAGACGAATGGTTCGAAAAGGCACAAGTGGGATAATGTCCGTAGTAAATCACGCCACTTACGTGTTATCTGAAAGTTGGAAGGATCTGATCTTCATTAACAGCTTTGCTAACTACCGATGACCATTGTGTAAAAATTCCAGACCAGATTCAAATAATTAGCAATATATTTTTTCTCCATGTGATTATTTTAGGTGCTACAACACCCTCCACCAACGATTTCGTTGCAATGTAATGCATTACTCATTACTAATAGAAGTGGTGGCTCTAATACTTGTGGACTGTCTTCTATAAAAAAAACTTTTTGACAGTCATCTCCTTCCAACTTTTATTAGGTGCGACTTCATCTCTTGTGTAGCCTTTCTACTATTATAGGAGAATCATTCTGATAAAAGTTGGTAGTGGCTCATTTCTTGTGTAGCCTGTCTACTATTAGAGGGGAACCATTCAGATATCGTCTCTAATAACCTTTAAATATGGATAGTTATCAGGGAAAGTTACCCTAGACAACTTATTATTGGTACATGGCTTAAATATTGTTGAATTTTGGCAAAATTTTGCTATTTTTTTTATTTTGCTACTTGCCTTCTATTTATATGCATATTTGGTCAGGATCAAAATGAGAATCTATTTTTATTCAACATCACACAATTATATGACATGGGTATATGATGAGTTGGCTATTTTCCAACCAGTTTTTTTTATCCCCAAAATGTTTAGGTTTATGCTAAGGGCATGCCTATAAGTTTCTCTGATATGGATTCCTGCCATTAGACTGTAAATGACCAATTTCTCTTTGCCAATGTAGTACCTCCTCTACTTGTTATCTTTGCAGAATCTAGCAGCTTGATGCTGCTCTTCCCTCTCCAATACCTTTTAAGAAAGTTCTATGCTTGTTGCCAAATGGACATGGAGGGCATATGTCATTTTGGTACTCATGGTAGAGACGGGGAAGCAACTTAGGTTGTGTGGTCGTGGACATACTTACCATGTATACATTATTAGCGCAGCAATCTCCTCCCGGATCAATGTTAGGAAAAGTTTTGCCCATCTCCTACAACTACGATCAATCATGCCTCGGTTGGTATTGACGACTACTCTGCTATTGACATGGCTAGACTACCTCGATTCAGCGTATTGAGTCTCATCAGACTGTTCAATTGTCTAGTTGATGATGAATTATTGATGCAATTATTTCGAACTAGCTTCTCACTCATTACTGATTTTGCTACATCTAGCCTTGCTACTACATCTGCTACAACGACTTATTCAGCTTTTAGTTCATTTATGCATTTGATCATTGACTCACATGCATCCAATCATTTGATTGATAAAGGTAATGTTTGTATTGTTTCTCAACCTTCTATGAATATATGGTTCGAGGTTGGATAATGGATCTCACTCGTCTTTGGTAGCAGTGCCAGTAATCACTTTACTTCAAGATCCATATTGTTTGGAGTTCACTATGCCAATGAGTTTCCTCTATACGTAATTATGTTAGCCATTTATGCTCACAACTCAGTTGTTAATTTATGTTTTGGCCGTTTTCTTTTACATTCAGGATATTTGGACACAACTGATTGTTGGTAGGTGATATGCGAAGATTTATTTGCACTACTTGGATGTCTCGATTAAATTGTTTTTTTTGGTGCGGCGATGTCTGTTAACCCCTTGTTTGACATCTTCGGCTTGGTTAACTATCTTCTTCGTATCTTCCCCGTATTTTTCATGCAATTCCCTACTTAGTTTTGAGTGGGCATCATGCCATTTCGAAAACATTATAGAGCCTTGTTTCCTTGATGTGGGGAATCTTGTCGTTCATCTATTTTTGGTTTGGTACATCATACTGTATGAGGATCATCTCCTACTCGGAATATTTTAGGCTATAGCTTCTTTTTTTGCCTTGTGGAATATTTTTACAGGGACAATTTGGTTTATTTTATAAATGAATAATTTGAGATTAACTTTATTGCTAAGTTTTTCTTTCTTGAAATAAAGACATCCTTTGATTTTTGCTTTCTTATAATGCTATGGAGTTTATGCAAAATGATTTTGGCCACTTTCTTTGTTTGTGAGGGCAATTTACATCAGAGCTCCTACCTTTGCATCTTGCAGTAAAATAGTAGTGGAAAGGAAGCTGCGATGCATTTATTTGAAGTTGCATGCACTCTTCTTATATAGATGAAGGTCCTTTGGACCTTCTGGGACGATGTTGTCTTGGCAGCTACTTAATCAACAGGGTTCCATCCTTTATTTTTAGGAGGATTTGCCTAGTTTCTTTTCCTTACTCTGACACTGAGACTGTTGGGCATCTTCGCTTACATTGATTTTATTCATAATTATTTTTATACATACATGCCCTCAAATTATATAATCAAGTTACAAGTATGCCTTTTTTGGGTATTTCAGAATCCATAAAGGATATAAATGTTATTACTTTACTGGTCGCCAATACCTTGTTATCGTTGACATTACTTTTTTTGAACAGTCTAACTACTCCCATTGATTATGTTTTTGACATTCTTTGTAGTTCCTACCTCCTTTATAGGTCTACAAGAGGAGGAATTATCGCACGCCGGGGCTCGTCCTATTATCTATTTTCATAATATGCTGGTTTCGACAAGTTTTTTTTTGAAGATGAAAGGGGGAGACACTCAATGGTGTTCACCCCTGATATTTATTGAAAGAAGGAAAGCAAGAAGGAGACAAGTTAATTCCCTAAAGGGTATGTGGGGAAAATTATTTCCCGAAAAGGGTACGGAATGAATATATTTCCCAAAGAGGGGATGTATTGGCGAACCGTTTGCCGCTGATCTACCTGGAGCGGCAAACGGTTTGCCATGGGTTATCTGGGCCCCAATCTCTGCCACGACAAACCATTCGTCGTGCTAATCGTATTAGCGACGAACTGTTTGCCGCTAATGTTCCCTCCTGTTTATGTTTAAGAATTTGTTTTATACTTTAGTTTATATTTTAGAATATATTATAGAATTTTGTTTTATAGTTAAGTTTATGTTTTAGAATTTTGTATATAATAGTACATATTTTTTTATACTTTTTGTAATTTAAATTAGAAGAATATTTAATTTATTATATTAATTAACTTAGTAGTATTAATCAATATGGTATAATTTTCCACTTCGATTTTATTTTTAATACAATAGAACTCTTGGACTTCTATTGTATTAATTAAATCTTTGATATATTTAAAAGTATTTGATAATTCTGTCTTCTTAAAAGCAGCATTAATTGTTTCTTTATATTGAGTCAACTTTTTTAAGAAAATGTAGAATAGTCGGAATATTTAAATTGGATGGAAATTAAAATGCAGATATCAGTGAATTGGTAGAATCCCAACATTAAGAGAACACAACTTCATCACTAGCATTTAATTGATAGAGATTTTCTGAATATGTGCCTTCCAACATCATAACAAAATGCACATATGTATCCAGAGTTACATAAAATTCCATTACACTAACTAAAACTAACTCAAGACCTCGACCTCACCCGCGCTCCACGAAGTACGCTCAGGTATGCATACTTCAATGCAATCATGTAATGTAAGTCAGCGAGGTCTGCGTACAGATCTTCTTCTTCATCATAATATTCTGTGGGCGGTGAAGTCTCACTCTATGAAGAGTCCACCATAGAAGGGGCATTGATTGCGCCGAGTAAGGGGTGAACTGAGAGTCGGAGTGGATTGGATGAGGATGCGATCGTACCTCCTCAAAAATCAGTGGTGCTGCAGTAGGTGGTGGCTGTGGTGGATGGCGCACTTCACGGCACGATCCTCTACTACTAGATGTTGCACGCGTTGCTAGGAAACGGTTGTCGGGAAGGTGCACTAACTTGCGAACTGTAATACGAGTTTTTACCATAACCTGTATGAGCATAAGAACATGTGACGATATTTATTCCAAAAAATATATTTACATCACCACTAATGACAAACAATAATATAATAAAGAATTGATGCAAAATATAAAGTTTTTACTATAACCTTTATGCGCCTAAGAACATATGACAATATTTATTCCAAAAATCATATTTACATCACCACTAATGACAAACAACAAAAAAGTAAAGAATTGGTGCAAAATGTAAAGTTTTTCTCATTTCCACAATGGGGATAACATGTGACAATCAATGAAACCACTTCTTCGTGTGGTATACAATATTCGATATACGCCCATTTGAAGAAGATCCTTTTCCTTTTCCCTGCTTGGACCCCTCTCTTGCCCCCCGACCAGCCTCCACCCTTCCCGTTTCTCCTTTGCCACTTGAACTCCTCCCTGCGTCACCACGTCCCCTTCCAAGTGCAGTCGTGGTTGAATGCTCCTCTCATGTTGTGGGCCAACCACCCCTTCTTTGAGTTGTAACATTTGAGGTGCGGGGTAGACCTAGATGGGTAACCGTTGTTGGTATGCTTGCACTAGATGCCCTAAGAAGATCCATATATATGATGTTTCCATGCTCCATGACGCCATTCTAGATCCAAATTTATAAGGCAGTAGCTGTCCAATATCATAATTATGGACACCAATGTAAGTTGGCTGACTCTGACTAGACCCCATCTGCGAGTATTGCTGAGCTTGAGTTGGTTGGGCTTCCTAAGTATGGAGTATGTCATACGACGGAGCAGGCTCATCCGTCCGATAACTGTATTGATCCCCCCATTGTTGAGATGCAAATGTTGTGGGCTCGGTGTATGATGTATACATGGACGTGATATCGTGTATTCCCGGATCCATCAGAGACATGTTTTGAATTATATATTCAATGTAACCAATCATCTGTTGCATTTACGTGCTTCGTCGATGCTCTATCAATATTTCCCTCACACAAAATAATAAGTTCACCTATGAAATTAGAAGTCTCAGTTACAAGTTATGAAATGGACACGATTATATAATTAGCATGTGTGAAATAATTTACCAGTTGATTCCACCTTGGTCCGTGTGGTTCGTAAGCTTGTCTGGGGGGTGGTATGGCTGTAGCGATCCAACGACGTGTAATATACCAATACCATGTCAGATAATCAGCCAGAACATTAGCCACTGTCTTGTCAAAATCTCTCTCCCCAACAATGTCCTCCATTCGTCGCTGCCATTGGGCCAAACGATCTTGATGGTGTAAACCTCAATCATACGATTCATCATCTCTCGGTCTAGCACGTTTATCGTCGGAGGATATTTGTGGCATCACCTCCGGAATGTGTTGCTGCATCCTGAACTGGCTCATTACCCGATCAGAAACGTGCATGACGACAATGTTGAAGCAAATCATGTCTTGAACAATCATATAGCTTGACCATCGCAACATATCGGAGGTAGACGTGCCACAAGTTGGTCCTCATAGGGTGTCCACCTCATCTGTTTAGAGCAGTGCTGTCCGTCAGTAATTACAGATTCTATTAGAAATCAGTTAAACAATAATGCATCTCACATACCCGATGCTCCTCTTGTAGGTCCAATTTATTGCGGTAAAAGGATAAATGGGTAGTGAACATTCTCTCTGTGCGACTTCCTCCCGTCCACCTAAATAAATAACCTTGATGTAAGCTTCATACTAAAGGACATATTTAACTCCAATTGAGAAAGTGTTTGGTACCTAGCTGATTACAGAGTTTCCTCTCTCAGCTGGTACGGACGGGTTGACCTATGTGGATGTGCTCCCATGCCATATCTTCATGGTCAAATAAGAGGTAGCGGTGTAAGATACGATAGTTGGTACATGCTTCATTTTCTATATAGACATTGGTTACTTGGAGTAAGGTCCAGACTCCAGAGTGTATAAGCTCTCTTCACCTTCATCAACGAGAATTGATCCAACTGGAAGTACATCTGTGCCAAAGCTGTTGCACCCCATGCTCTATGTCCACAATTCTCCAGTTCGTGCATGAGCAAGAGGTGACGGAGATATACCTTATCTGCACTAGCATTTGGTAAGAGGCTCGACCCAACTTGATAAAGTACCATTGGCTTAGCAACCCTCTCCGCCGTAAGTGGATCGTTGGACAACAGAGCCGTCGGTGTCAACAGGGTCCTCGCAATCCACGTTAACATGAGCTTTCCTCCCACTAGCTCCTGATCGTCACTGTCATCCGGATTGACACCGAACATCTCCTCGTAGTATGAACCAGAATCTAGCTGAGTATGTTCCTCAAACCCAATCACTGGCTATGGTTCCACCCTTAACCCGATCAATAGTGAAATGTCATTCAACGTGACAGTTGCCTCACCTTGTCGAAGGTGGAAGCTGTGTGTTTCCGGTCGCCATCTCTCTGTCAATGCCTTCATCAAAGACTGGTCAATCGTGACTCGCTTCAGGTTAGAGATGCAAAGAAAACCTGCAACCTCCAACTATCGATTTACAACATCACTACGTGGTTCAAGTATATGGTTCAGGGTTCGTCCATGCTCCACAAAGCGATGCGCCTGTGCATTCACAATAAATGATATATCTATTCCACTCATAGAAATTACTTGTTTCACAATAATAGATATTCATACAAATTACTTGTCTCATCGTATCAGTATTTGGTAGTGGTCGATCAGATAAGTGTTCTCCCTGCCTGGTCAGTACAGAAGTATCGACATGCCCTGCAACTGTCTCCATTGCTATACCAAAAAATGAAAGTAATGCAAAAATGCAGTAATGACTGAATGTCATATAGTATATAACTGAATCTTATAAATATGGTATTGGAGTGCATAAAAATTGCCGCGGAGAGCCCGCCCAAAAACACCTACATAAACCCCCCACCCCTCTCATTTCTCCTCACACTCTTCTCATTCTTTCCTCCTCACTCTCTCTCAACCCTTCCTATCATCCTTATTGTCAAATTATGCACTCCAATGCTATATTTATAAGATTCAGTTATATACTTTTTTATGACATTCAGTCATTACTGCATTTTTGCATTACTTTCATTTTTTGGTATAGCAATGGAGACAGTTGCAGGGCCTGTCGATACTTCTGTACTGACCAGACAAGGAGAACACTTATTTGGTTGACCACTACCAGATACTGATACGGTGAGACAAGTAATTTATACGAATATCTATTATTGTGAGACAAGTAATTTCTATGAGTTGAATAAATATATCATTTTTTGTGAATGCACATACGCATCACTTTGTGGAGCATACTGACCAGACAAGGAGAACACTTATTTGGTTGACCACTACCAGATACTGATACGGTGAGACAAGTAATTTATACGAAAATCTATTATTGTGAGACAAGTAATTTCTATGAGTTGAATAGATATATCATTTTTTGTGAATGCACCGGCGCATCACTTTGTGGAGCATGGACGAACCCTGAACCATATACTTGAACTACCACGTAGTGTTGCTGTAAATCGACAGTTGGAGGTTGCAGGTTTTCTTTGCATCTCTAACCTGAAGCGAGCCACGATTGACCAGTTTTTGATGAAGGCATTGCCAGAGAGGTGGCGACCGGAAACACACAGCTTCCACCTTCGACAAGGTGAGACAACTGTCACGTTAAAGGACGTTTCACTATTGATCGCGTTAAGGGTGGGACCATGGCTAGTGATTGGATTTGAGGAACATACTCAGCTGGATTGGGGTTTATGCTGCAAGGAGATGTTTGGTGTCAATCCGGATGACAGTGACGATCGAGAGTTAGTGCGAGGAAAGCTCAGGTTAACGTGGATTGCGAGGACTCTGTTGACACAGACGGCTCTACAGTCCAACGATCCACTTACGGCGGGGAGTGTTGCTAGGGCAATGGTACTTTATCAAGTTGGGTCAAGCCTCTTGCCAGATGCTAGTGCAGATGAGGTACATCTCCGTCACCTCTTGCTCATGCACGAACTGGAGAATTGTGGACATAGAGCATGTGATGCAGTAGTTTTGGCACAGATGTACTTCCAGTTGGATCAATTCTCGTTGATGAAGGTGAAGAGTGCTTATGCATTCTGGACCTTGCTCCAGATAACCGATGTCTATATAGAAAGTGAAGCATGTACCAACTATCGCATCTTACAGTGCTACCTCTTATTTGGCCATGAAGACGTGGGCGTGGGAGCACATCCACATAGGTCGACCCCGTCCGTGCCAGTTGAGAGAGGAAACTCTGCAATCAGCTCCTTACGCAACTAGGTACCAAACACTTTCTCAATTGGAGTTAAATATGTCCTTTAGTATGAAGCTTACATCAAGGTTATTTATTTAGGTAGATGGGAGGAAGGAGGTCGCACAGAGAGAATGCGTCCACCACCTATTTGTCCTTTTACCGCAATGAGTTGGACCTACAAGAGGAGCATCAGATATGTGAGATGCATCATTGTTTAACTGATTTCCAATGGAATCCGTAATCACCGACGGACAACACTACTCTGAACAGATGAGGTGGATACCCTATGAGAACCAACTTGTGGCACGTCTACCTCCGATTTGTCGCGAGGGTCAAGCTATATGGTTGTCCAAGACAATCCTGATTTGCTTCAACATTGTCGTCATGCACGCTCCTGATCGGGTAATGAGGCAGTTCGGGATGCGGCAACACATTCCAGAGGCGATGCCACAAAATATCCTTCGATGATAGACATGATAGACCGAGAGATGATGAACCATATGATTGAGATTTACACCACAAAGATCGTTTGGCTCAATGACAATGACGAATAAAGGACGTTGTTGTGGAGAGAGATTTTGAGACAATGGCTACTGTTCTGGCTGATTATCTGACATGGTATTGGCATATTACACGTCGTTGGATTGCTACAGCCATACCACCTCCCAGACAAGCTTACGAATCACACAGATCAAGGTGGAATTAACTGGTAATTTTTTTCACACATGCTAATTATATAATCGTGTCCATTTCATAAGTTGTAACTGAGACTTTTATTTCCATATGCGAACTCATTATTCCGTGTAAGGAAGATGATGACAGAGCATCGACGAAGCACGAAAATACAACAAATGATTGATTATGTTGAATATACAATTCAAAACATGTCTCTGGTGGATCCGGGAATATACGATATCCCGTCCATGTATACATCATACACCGAGCCCACAACATTTGCGTCTCAAAAATGGGGGGATCAATACAGTTATCGGACGGATGAGCTTATTCCGTCGTATGACATACTCCCTACTCAGGAAGCCCAACCAATTCAAGCTCAGTAATACTGGTAGATGGGGTCCAGTCAGAGTCAACCAACTTACACTGGGGTCCCTGATTATCACATTGGACAGCTACTGCCTCACCAATTTTACTTTGGAGTGGCGTCATGGGGCATGGAAACATCATATATGGATCTTCCTAGGGCATTCGGTGCAAGCATACCAACAACGGTTACCCATCTAGGTCTACTCCGCACCTCAAATGTTACAACTCAAAGAGGGAGTGGTTGGCCCACAACATGAGAGGAGCATTCAACCACGACTGCACTTGGAAGGGGACGTGGTAACGCAAGGAGGGGTTCAACTAGTAGGGGAGAAACGAGAAGGGTGGAGGCTGGTCGGAGGGCAGGAGAGGGGTCCGAGTAGGGAAAAGGAAAAGGATCTTCTTCAAAGGGGCGTATATCGAATATTGTACACCACGCGAAGAAGTGGTTTCACTGATTGCCACATGTTATCCCCATTGTGGAAATGAGAAAAACTTTACATTTTGCACCAATTCTTTACTTTATTGCTGTTTGTCATTAGTGGTGATGTAAATATGATTTTTGGAATAAATATTGTCACATGTTCTTATGCGCATATAGGTTACGACAAAACTTTCCATTTTGCACTAATTCTTTACATTATTACTGTTTATCATTAGTGGTGATGTAATTATATTTTTTGGAATAAATATTGTCACATGTTCTTATGCTCATACAAGTTATGGCAAAAACTCGTATTACAGCTCGCAAGTTGGTGCGCCTTCCCGACAACCGTTTCCTAGCAACACATGTACCATCTAGTAGTAGAGGATCGTGCCGTGAAGTGCGCCCTCCATCACAACCACCACAACCGCCACCTACTGCAGCACCACTAGTTTCTGAGGAGGTACGATCGCAGCCTCATCCGGTCCACTCCGATTCTCAGTTCACCCCTTACTCGCCGTAATCAATGCCCCATTCTACGGTGGACTCTTTACAGAGTGAGACTTCACCGCCCACAGAATACTATGATGAAGAAGAAGATCTGTACATAGACCTGGTTGACTTACATTACACAATTGCATTGAAGTATGCACGCCTAAGCGTGCTTCGTGGAGTGCAGGTGAGGTCGAGGTCTTGAGTTAGTTTTAGTTAGTGTAATGGAATTTTATGTAACTCTGGATACAAATGTGCATTTTGTTATGATGTTAGAAGGCGCATATTCGGAAAATCTTCTATTAGTTAAATGCTAGTGATAGAAGTTGTGTTCTCTTAATGTTGTGATTCTACCAATTCACTGATATCTGCATTTTGATTTTCATCCAATTTAGACATTCCTACTATTCTACATTTTCTTAAAATTTGACTCAACATAAAGAAACGATTAATGCTACTTTTAAGAAGATAGAATTATCAAATACTTTTAAATATATCAAAAATTTGATTAATACAATAGAAGTCCAGGAGTTCTATTGTATTAAAAATAAAATCGAAGTAGAAAATTATACCCTATTGATTCATACTACTAAGTTAATTGATATAATAAATTAAATATTCTTCTACTTTTAATTATAAAAAGTATAAAAAATATACTATTATATACAAAATTCTAAAACATAAACTTAACTATAAAATAAAATTCTATAACATATTCTAAAATATAAACTAAACTATAAAATAAAATTCTTAAACATAAACGGGCGGGAACATTAGCGGCAAACAGTTTGTCGGCAAACAGTTTACCGCTAATATGATTAACACGACGAACGGTTTATCGTGGCAGAGACTGGGGCTCAGATAACCCACGTCAAACCATTTGTTGCTCCAGGTAGATCAGTGGCAAACGGTTCGTCGATACATCCCTCCTTTGGGAAATATTTTCATTCCGTACTCTTTTCGAAAAATAATTTCCCCCATACCCTTTTAGGGAATTAACTCGTCGGCGACAACCTCTGTCACGGCGAATGGTTTGCCGCTGCAGAGAGTATTCAAATCATCCACCCTCGAAGATCGGAGTCAGTCTCGTCGACCGCACCCACATAACCCACGACAAACCGTTTGCTGCTCCAGGTAGATCAGCGGCAAACGGTTCGCCGATACATCCCCCCTTTGGAAAATATTTTCAACCCGTACCCTTTTTGGGAAATAATTTTTCCCCCATACCCTTTTAGGGAATTAACTCATTTTGACCACTCTAAATATGATCATAAAGTACTGCTTCGAATGATCCTCTTGTTGCTTCCAGCCCACTCTTTGCACTTCAAAGAGAGCAAAGTCGTGCACTCTTCATTCTATCTCATTCTACCGTGATTGATTGTTTAGCCTGGCTATGACAAGCAATTCACCAATGATTGTGTCGATTCGCGAGGGATCATACTGACTCCTGCCAAAAGCAAACTATAGATAATAAGATTGATTCTCTTCTCTCTCGTGGTACATGGGATCACGTGCCTACCCTTATGATATTTCTCTTGTCGTTTGTCGATGGGGTTTTACTGCCACGCTTAGGGCAAATTAAATGACTTAAGATAAGATTTGTGGCAAAAAGGCAAAAAGGCTTTGGACCTTCTAGGACGATGTTGTCTTGGCAGCTACTTAATCAATAGGGTTCCATCCTTTATTTTTAGGAGGATTTGCCTAGTTTCTTTTCTTTACTCTGACACTGAGACTGTTGGGCATCTTCGCTTACATTGCTTTTATTCATAATTTTCTTTATACATGCATGCCCTCAAATTATGTAATCAAGTTACAAGTATGCTTTTTTTGGTTATTTCAGAATCCATAAAGGATATAAATGTTATTACTTTACTGGTCGCCATTACCTTGTTATCGCTGACATTACTTTTTTTGAACAGTCTAACTACTCCATTTATTACGTTTTTGACATTCTTTGTAGTTCCTACCTCCTTTATAGGTCTACAAGAGGAGGAATTATCGCATGTCGGGGTCCGTCTTATTACCTATTTTCGTAATCTGCTGGTTTCAACCACTCTAATTATGATCATAAAGTACTGCTTCGAATGATCCTCTTGTTGCTTCCAGCCCACTCTTTGCACTTCAAAGAGAGCAAAGTCGTGCACTCTTCATTCTATATCATTCTACCGTGATTGATTGTTTTGCCTGGCTATGACAAGCAATTCGCAAATGATTGTGTCGATTCGCGAGGGATAATACTGACTCCTGCCAAACGCAAACTATAGATAATAAGATTGATTCTCTTCTCTCTTGTGGTACATGGGATCACATGCCTACTCTTCTGATATCTCTCTTGTCATTTGTCGATGGGTTTTTACTGCCAAGCATAGGCTTGATGGCAAATTAAATGACTTAAGATAAGATTTGTGGTAAAAAGGTTTTACCCAAACATATATAGTATACTACTTAAAAAACCTTCTTTCATATGATTAGGATGGGATACATCTGTACATTGTCTCATTTGTTAACTTAATGTGAAAAATATTTTCCTCTATGAAGGTTTTAAAGAGAAAGTATATATAGTTTAGATAAATCATGGGGTATATACCCTGGGAGATGTGCACCCTTAACTCAAGATTTCATTAACAGTAAATAAGGTACGATTTACAGAGACTAAAAGGCCTCAAAGAGTCCCCTCACATGTTCAAGTACATTTTTCTACTTAAAATCTCTCTCCCCTGAAGATAACTCAGTTTCTTGCCAGCCAAATAGCCCAAATCAAAGTAATATCCTTCTTCTTCCCATCATCTGAGCCCCTCCAGTTGCCGCCAAGAGAGTTCAAGAAAGTATCGACGTCCTCATGCATAACTCTAATACATGGTGCTTCCTCCTAAGCTTGTCTAGACTCCATGCATGTAAAGGTGGTTAGCATCTTCTTGATGCTCCTTGCAATGAACACATTCCATGTTTGCACCTTGCAGAAATCTCACCATATGAGCAACTGTTAGAATGTGCCCACACTTGAAAAACCATAAAAACTCTTAGTCATGCATGAATCATTCACTTCTAGGTTCGGCACAATTCTGGATAAGAATGTCAGCATCAAACATTGCCGATGCATGTACGTATACGCCTCTTCATCAGAAGTGACCATCCCTCCATTATCCATGACTCTCTTCCCATAGTTGGGCCATCTGCCGAGGCATGGGAAGCCACTAGTCGTAAGAACTCCTCCGATCTGAGATCAACGGAATGAGATTGAAAAGTCAATGTCCATGCCTCACCTGACTAGTACTCTATCACTGACGCCCTTCTGATAAGCATCTAATGCAAAAATGCATGGAACTGATTACATAAAGAGCCTTCCTCTGTCCAGTCGTTAGTCCACGAATCTGGACCCAATCCCCTTACCCATAATTGGTCTGAAGGAGGAGACAAAAACTTAGGGAGCATATGGAAAATGCCTTACTTGTTGGAGAAAAATAAGAGCATGATTATTTCTGAGAACCCTAGGCTCTCTTATATAGTAGAGAGGCCTATGGGTAAATTACATAAAGTAGAAAACAGAAAAAGAGAATAAGAAAGAGACACATATGAAATATGAAACTACAAATATCTTCACACTCCCCCTCAAGCTGGAGCATAGATATCGATCATGCTCAGCTTGGATGAACACTTCTGAAATGATCCTCTGGGCAGTGGCTTGGTGAAGATGTCCGTGGTTTGCTCTCCAGAGCTGACATGAGAAGTAGAGATCATGCCCTTCTGAATCATGTCTCTGGTGTAGTGGCAATCTACCTCAATATGTTTTGTTCTCTCATGGAACGCAGGATTGTTTGCAATGAATAGAGCAGCCTGGTTATCACAGTGTAACTCCATGGGTAGAGGAACCTCTACATGTAGATCACATAGCACTGCTCGGACCCACATCATTTCTGTACTTGCTTGAGCCATAGCCCTGTATTCGGACTCGGCACTTGATCTTGCTACAACAGTTTGTTTCTTGCTTTTCCAAGAAACGAGAGAAGTGCCAACAAATATTGCAAATCCCGAAGTCGATTTCCTATCCTTAGGACAACCTGCATAATCCGCGTCAGCATATGCGGATACAGAGAGTGTGTCTCCTTTCTTGAATTGTAATCCTGAGCCTGGAGATGATTTTAGATATCTCAATATCATATGTATTGCGTCCATATGTACCTGTCGAGGTTGCTCCATGAATTGACTCACTCGACTCACAACAAATGCAATATCCGGTCTGGTAATTGTAACATAAATGAGTTTCTAACCATCTCTCTGTATCTTCTCTTATCAACTTCATCTGTATCATCATCATATAGCTTCATGCTAGGATCCATAGGAGTTGTGGAAGGTCGACATCCAATCATGCCTGTCTCTGCAAGCATATCTGTAACATACTTTCTTTGGGTCATCACAAGACCCTGTGCATTTCTGGTAAATTTCAACCCCAAGAAATACCTTAGGGTGCCCAAATCCTTAGTCACAAATTGACTGCCCAGAAATTCTTTCGCCATCTTGATTCCCTGCTCATCATCTCCTGTAACAACAATATCATCAACATACACCATGATAGGAACAATACCTCTAGACGTCTTCTTCACAAATAAGGAATGGTCTGCATTTGACCTCTTGAATCCCTATCGTTCAATCAAATCTGAAAGCTTTTGAAACCACGCTCTAGGACTCTGTTTAAGGCCATATATTGCCTTATGGAGTCTACAAACCTGTTGACATTACTAGAAGGTAGAAGGTGAGGCGATGATGGCAGGACACACACTCAACCCAAATGTTATCCCATAAATTGACGAGACCAGCTTGGTAGGAAGATTATTCCCGTCACCCTAAATCTGCACGATCCATTTCATAATCAGAGCCTTGCTTATTTCCTTCAACTTTAGAACATTAAAGCCACTATCTTTCACTAGCTTAGTAACATAGTCCCGATCTAAGAAAAGGATGCCCACAGACTCAACTGAGGAGGACCAAAAACCACATAATTAATGATTCAAGCCTCCTCTGAACACCTGACGATAACAACCATGAGGAGAAGGAAAATTTGGGATAGATGATATCATAATTGCATAAAACGATCGACTAGGCCGTTTAGTCGAGTCAGTGGGTGTCCTACTCAATTTGTGGACTACGCGATCGTTGCTTGTCCAATCGACTAGTTGCCACGATTAGTTAACCAATTTTCTGGACTGCTTTTTATTTCTTTTTTCTGTCTTTTTAAAAGAAAACTTAATCAAAGATACTTAATGTTCGATTGCATATTAATCATTTCTTTTTGATAGTATAGAAAATGTACACATTTATGTAAATATATAAGGATATATGTAAAAAAATGATTTATATTTTTTTTAAATAATTTAAAAATACAAAAATGACCTTAAGTCTAAATCCGATTAGTCGTCCGACTGTTAATTAATCTTTAGTGACTCACCCAATTGAGTATCGACTACCAACTTTTCAATCTTGGATACTAGAACTGTGTTTACTAACACTAGCCCCCACCTTGTAGAGACAAGATGCCTTCCACCCAAATAAAGATAGGGCGCGGGGGGAGCTCCTTCGTCCATTCGCGTGCATCTGGACGATGTGGATTGGGCGAAACTCGAAGATTTTCAGGGACAAAGGTTTTACAAGGAGAATATTTTGGCGCACTCGGCTTTGCTCTCCGGTGATTGGTCGTTGTTGTAGTGCGTCTTCTTCTTGGGTTTCCAGCAGGATCTACTCGATCCTTTAAATCTGTAACTCTCTTTCTCCTTTGCATCTTCGCCTTTTTAATAAAAAGTTTGGGGCGAGCACCGTGCCGTGCCTCCCCCAAAGAGTTGGTTTCAAAAAAAAAGATGCCTTCCACCCAACCACTTTCTTCTCTATCTTCTCAACCAAGGGCAACCAATCAACCTTCCTTAGTCTTCTTCTCACAAGTGGCTAACCAAGATACATGATGGGTAGACTCCCTCTCGGTTACCTAAGATCTCCTCACATTTCAGCACCATCTTAGCAAACATGCCAAAACGCGGGGTACTATGGAAAGTGGATTCGACTCGCTGGATTGGAACTTTCTTTGGATGGTCTTACGGGCTCGTGGGTTTCCTGCGCTATGGATCTCCTGGATGCGCAGGTGCATCTCTACTATTTCATTCTCTATAATGATTAACGGCCGCGTCGTTGGGGATCGGTTTCAGCCTAGAAGGGGCGTGCGGCAAGGCTGCCCCTTGGCCCCCCTGCTCTTTGTAATTACGGTCGATGTGCTTCCCCGGATGGCGGCTCGTGTGGTGGATCGTGGCCTTTCCATGGTATTCTCTTGCGGCAACCGGATCGTCCCAACCCTCCAGTACACTGACGACACTATTGTCTTCATCGAGGGTGGCCTTGATGAGGTCAGGGGGATGGCGGCGACCTTGGAAATCTTTAGCGAGCTTTCGGGCCTTCTCATAAATCAGAGAAAGTCCAAGGTTATTCCTTTCGCGTGGGATGCGGAGTCGTCAGAAGCTTGTGGTTTGATTCTGGGAACTCCCCCGTCCTCTCTACCGATCGACTATTTGGGGCTACCCCTGGGGGCGGGGAGATCTAGGCTTCGTGATTGGCACAAGGTTGTTGAGAAGGCGGAAAGGAGGCTATCCGGGTGGAGCGCATCCATGCTCTCGCGGGGAGGACGACTCGTACTCATTAGGTCGGTTCTTGCTTCTATCCCTATTTACTATTTATCAAATTGTATTATGCCGGTGGGGGTTCGAAAGCGTCTTGAGAGTTTGATGCGAAGCTTCCTTTGGGGAAGAAGGGGTCCCTCCTCGCGTGGTCCACATCTGGTGGACTGGGAGGAGGTGACTAAGAGGAAGTGCGATGGTGGTCTTGGCATTCGACGTCTTGATCGGGTCAATGACGCGTTACTTCTCAAGTGGATCAATAGGCTTTGGGGAAGTTCCAACAGTTTCTTCTCCTCCCTTTTGCGCGATTTGCTGTCTATTGGGGTGGAGATGTTGCGGGATTTGGATGATCGCCGTTCTCGAACCCCCTTCTGGCGTGGGATTTTATCGGTTAGTCGGCGCTATTCTCATCTCTTCGCTCCTGTTCTCGGGGATGGTAACTCCTTCATGTTCTGACTGGACAATTGGGCTGGTGTTGCCCCTCTCGCTGCTACCTTCCCGCGCCTTTGTGCCTTGGCGCGTGACTCTCGTGCGACGGTGGCCTCCTCTTGGTCGGGGGATGGGTGGTTCCCATCCTTCGTTAGCAACTTCTCTGATCAGCGATTCGATGAGCTTCTTGCTCTCTTGGAGCTGCTTAAGGATTCGCCCCGGCCTTCGGGTGGTCGGGATCACTGGGTTTGGCGTGATGGCGTCTTTTCCACGAGGCGGGCGTTCAGGGCTATCTCTCAGCAATCAATGCCGCACCAGGACCTCATGTGCAGGGATCTCAGCTTTCTGTGGCGTCTGAATCTTCCGGAGAGGGTCACGTTTTTTCTTTGGCTGTTCCGCCGAGGAAGGATCTTAACTCGTGACCGCTGCACCAGGCTTTTCGCTGATTTTGCTTCGACGGACTGTGTTCTTTGCGGCGGCGGTGTGGAGACCTTAGAACACCTTTTCTTCTTGTGCCCCGCCACTACTGCCATCTGGGTGGAGGCCCGCATATCTTGGATCAACACTTCGACTTCTGTGGCCTTCTGGGACTCTCTGAGGACAAATAAAGATAGGGCGCGCGGGGAACTCGTTGGTCTTTTCGCGTGCATTTGGGCGATTTGGCTGGGGCGTAACTCGACGATTTTTAGGGGACAAAGGTTTTACAAGGAGAATGTTCTGGCACATGCAGCTCTGCTTTCCCGTGACCGGTCGTTGATGTAGCTCGCTTTTTTGGGTTTTGGTGGGATCTCCTCGATCCTCTTCTTCTTTTCAACCTTCCTTCTGTCCCGCTGTACCTCTCTCTCTTTTGTTTCTACGCTTTCTTAATAAAAAGTTTGGGGCGAGCACCGCGCCGTGCCTCCCCCGAAATGTTGGATTTCAAAAAAAAACATGCCAAAAGGAATGAAGACATATTTGCAACCATTTACTCGGATGTGGGATACCTCCCTAAAAAGGTAAAGAACTGCCTTGATTCCTTTGCACTAATTCGATCCTCCCTCAACAAAGAAGACCACACCATCTGCATAGTTGATAATCAGGATGGAGATGCCATCCATTGTAAAAACCTTTGAACAAACTTCCTTAGACATTTAACTTCATAATAACTGAGAGCACACCTGCCACATTAACAAATAATAACATGGCATGGGGATAAGCATGCTTAACCCCGCTTTGGCATTGGAACCCCCTTAGGTCTACCATTGACCAATGCTAATGAAAGGTACCTCTTCATCCATGCCATCCATAAGTCGCAATACATAAGTCAGTAAATCCCATTTGTTGCAGGGACGCCCAAATGAATTTTGAACTGAAACAGTCATAAGCTTTGAAAAAGTTTACCTTATAAAGCACTCCATGCATCTTCTGTTTTCCAATCAACAACCATTTCTATGGACATGGCCATGCTATCAAATAACTGATGACTCTAGGTAACAACTAATTGCTTGAGTGAAATAATGGAGTCCATGACACCTCTAAGCCACTTGGCTAACACTTTAACCTAGATGTGATATATAGCGTTGGAGAGTGCAGTTGGTTTGAAATTAAACTAAAATCTTCTACTCTATGCTACCTCTCGCTCTGGAAACAAAAAAATAACTAAATGATTCAATTGCTCGTATCTCATATTGCCATTCCTGAACTCTGTCAAGGTTGCCATAACATCTTCCCCTACCTCCTCCAAGAACTCTTTGAAGAATAGGACAAGAAAGCCATCTGGACCCGGTGATTTATGTGGATTAAGCTCAAAGACAATAATACATGTCTCCTACAAGGAGAAATCACGAATGATCCCTTGTGCATGTATAACAGAAATTCGACTAACACTGTTACCCAACCGACTTGTGGTCCAGGTGCGGTCCTCCTGCTAAGCTCCTTATAATATGCCACAATGTCGAGCTAACCATGATACTCTCTGTGACCGGCATGCTCACCCCCAACCAATATCGAGTTAATAAGATTTCGATGGTGGTGCTCGCTTGCCATAGTTTGAAAACATTTAGTGTTTGCATCCCTTTCTTTAAGCCACTTCTACCTTAATCTCTACCTCCATTTGAGCTTGACCTTTTTATTTTCATAGGTAGTGATCTTCTGTTGAGAGACTTCAGCCGCCACCTCCCTTCGGAGATGTCTTTGCTATCCTCAATAGCATCCAAACGAGCCACCTCTGCCCACACCTTCTCTCTCAAGTCCCCACGCTTTTGATGAAGTTCTCTTTATAAGATAACAACAATGTCTATAGATCAATCAACTTTTGTGCCAACCTTTATGTCGTGGAGCCTACTCAGAAATCAATCACTATATGGTGAAAACCCTCCTCCAAAAACCAAGCTCATTCGAAGCGAAAGATAGATCTCAAACCCTCCCCTTCCTCATAGTCCAAGCACATCGATGTATGATTCGACCTTAACATTAGGAGGCTCACCCCAGAAGCCAAGGAGAACTGCTCCACCGAACTCCCTGAAAACATAAATGGCAACGCGAGATCAAGAGGTTGTGTCTCCAAGTGTATCTACCATATACGACATCAAAAACCTCTATAACAAGGTCCGTGACTAGATTAGCAAAAGCTCTAGATCCAATATTCAGAATCCCCTGACTGTGGCATATTACCAGAGAATAAGGTATTAAAATCCCCCAACTATCCAAAATAGAAGTTGGGAATGAGGGCAAACCATTCACAGATCTTCCTAAAGAGATATGGTGGAAGGGACCATGTTGGGCCGTAGGTCAACGTTACCATCAGTTGAAAGCCATATGCTTTCCTCTTCAACACTGTAGATGTCGATCTTGAGCCTTGAACTTCGTCCATAAATCGAACATATCCCCATTTCACCCTAAGAGAACACTTCCAATTTCCACTGAGCCGGTGGCAGCTAGCGCCATGAAGTATGTTAGTCGGGTGCCATCAGTTTCCCTCAACAACAATTGGTTTCCCTACTCAATCTTTGTTTGTTGATGGCATACGACTTATAATCACAAAGATCCAAGTAGAGAATCTACTGCTGGCCTCTTTTCCCAGTCGCCAAGCCCACAAATATTCCACGTTACATGCCTCATATAGCAGTTGGTGACCCTGCTCTAAGAACTGACCCCTACACACTCCACCTGAGGCTTTAGGCTGACCACCCCTACCTCAGTCATCAAAGGAGCATGGTCGTTTCTCGATACATTTACCTCGTGGCACTACCCTAGGTTTCACGGAGGTCGGTGCTGACCATGTCAGTTCTGATGACTCCTCTACTCCCTGCGCTAACCATTCAGGAGCCCCTGGCTTGTGCCTCTTGCATGCAAAAACCATCGAAGGTTCTACACGACAACAACATGGAGAAGGTGCCCCAAGTCACTTGCCCACATCACATTCAAGAGGCTCCACCCCCTTCCTCGGTTAGGGCTTGATCAAAAGCTTACGACTCACTGTCATCCAAGCTTTGATGCATATATATGGAAAAGCTTGAGACCTCATATCAGACCCATATATATGCATATATATGGAACCATTCAGGAGCCTTTGGCAAATGGGTCTGATATGCATATCTATGGTAAAAAGTAGAGTCTTAGAGCTTGGTTAGGCAAATTCTACATAAAGGTCGCCACCTTGGGATTTTCTGATACCTCATCCGATCACTCTATGCTTGTCATGAGATAACATGATTATTCATGCAATCTATGTTGATGAAATGGTCTTATGAAGCAAAACCCTCGTGAGCTTTTAGGATGTTGCTGCCTATAGTAATACATATCAAGGAGCTGGATGTGTTGCCTTTGAAAATAGTGGAAGTGAAAAATCCATCATGTGGGTGATATATGAGGCAACATCTAATAATGGAGAAAGTAATTGAACATTTTGTAATATGACATAAAGTTTGGTTAGACATCATCGTCCAATGTTAGTTAAAAATGTTGTTCCACCTTCTTCATCATGTTGGAATGTCATTTATTATGTTTTTACCCTTTAGCTTTATAATTTATAATAGTTTCTTTGTATCTTCTCCACCTTATTACCTTATTCTGAGGTACTTTTAGAATAATAAAATTGATACTAGGCGAAAGCTCTTATCAACTCTTAAGATTGTCGTCCTTTAGAAGAAACTCCTTTGATTGTGGTGGAAAAACTGGTAAAGTCGAGAGATGTGTAAACAAATTGTATGAATGGAGTATAAAATGTGTAGTAATTTCATATTAGTATGTCGAATGTAAATGTTAATTGATGTGAATGGTTTTATTTTACAGATAAATATTTTTGAGAATCGGTGGGTAAATCTCAGCGGACGAAATAATATTCTTAATGGTATAAACTTGTTACATTGTAACTTATACAATTGTAAGTATAGCTAATATTTTAAAAGACGTGAGGCAGATCGAGGCGATTTTCATTGTTAATGCAAGGCATAAGCCTCGAGACGGTCAATGTGTAAGCCTCTATGTATAAAGGAAAATATAAAACTACAAATATATATATATATATATATGCACATATGTATATATTCGTGTGTTTAAATATACCCAAATTACATTACCATATCTAGAATATATATAATAAATTTATGTTTGTTTATTGGTATTACATTTTTCTATGCTAACTAAATAATTCAATGTTACACATGGACTATATATGACTATATTACTGTGTAGAATACATGACTAACATATATTGATTGTATAATATATGTTATGTGACTAACATATATGATTGTATCGTATTATATGTTGTTGATATGCCTTGAATCCCAATCATATATTTTGTTGAATCCAATTGAAAAACCGTCATATGCACCCCATCACACCATACTCTACCCGGAACAATTTTTTTGTGTTATTAGACTCGTTTCCATCAAGGATCTATTTAAACTGGGAGTGCTATATTATAGTACTATAATACAAAATATCATCAGTTATCGTTACAAGTACTATATCACACTTATGCCCGAGTTGTGCGTGATTGGGCATATTGTGGAGGAACGCAAAGCTGGTAAAGGAGAGAATAGAGGAAATATTATTTAGAAGAATAAGAAAATATGTAATTTATTAATGGCGACCAATATTCTAAGGTGGAGCGACAACATTCTAAGCATTTGGATGTATATATGACAATGGATTTATAGAATTAGCAACAAGTTGCTTCCACTAGAAGACTAATACACACCAATTTGCAATGAGAGAAGTTTTTTCTTTGCAGTAGCAGAGGTAACAAAGTAACCGGCAACTGATTGTCATTGCCCAAGAACAACAAAATGTTGTTCACCACTATATAGGTTCGAGGCAACACCTCGAAACCACCTCAACGCCTCGAGGAAACTTCATGAGGCTATAGCCTCGAGGCAGTTTTGGATGAAAGGCCGCATCGAACCGCCTTAGCACCTCGAGGTGTATAAGGCACATGCCTCGAGGAAATTGCCAGAGGTTATACCCTCGTTACGGTTTTGGCTGAAAAGCACCTCGATGCATACACCTCAATGCCTCGAGGCACGTCTTTAAAAACATGATCGTACGTATGAAATCATAGAGAAAGATTTGATATCTTTCATGAAATCCTTGAGAATGGATGTGGGAGGAGATTCCCCCATTTGGTGGTAGGGCACCATCAAACTTCCTTGGTGGATATGAATCTTGATCGTAAAATGAATCCTATCATATTTTTCCTTTTTACTTCGATAGTCCTCATCGTTATGGTTACAACATTGATAATTGTGGGATTTCAAGTAAAATCATCAACATTGTGGAAATTCATCTTTGCAGAGTGGTGAGGGATATTGTATATTGTGAAAGGATTGGAATGAACTGAATAAAAATTACTGTAGCCCTAGAGCTCTCTTATATAGGAGAAAAGCTCCAAGGAAAAAATACACAGAGAGACGAAAGAAATATAAAAATACAAAGTAAAGATAAAGAAACATAAATGTCTCAACACTCCCCCTCAAACTGGAGCATTTATGTCTATCATGCTCAGCTTGAAACAACGGTGGAAAGGGCTCTTGGCAAGAGCTTTGGTAAACATGTCAGCAATCTGATCGCCTGAAGCAACACGAG
The DNA here is from genome assembly GCA_037367405.1 of Ottelia alismoides. Lineage (NCBI taxonomy): Eukaryota > Viridiplantae > Streptophyta > Magnoliopsida > Alismatales > Hydrocharitaceae > Ottelia > Ottelia alismoides. The sequence goes on from JAZKJV010000210.1 coordinate 227,682, forward strand.
AAGTGAATATAAGTCCCTTCTGGATTAAATTACGTGTGTAATAGCAATCAACCTCAATGTGCTTTGTTCTTTCATGGAAGGCTGGATTATTAGCTATGAATAAAGCACCTTGATTATCACATTTGAGGTGCATAGGAAGTGAACACCTCAATAATTAGGTCAGTCAGAACGGACTTGACCTACATCATTTCTGTGCTCCCTTGGGCCATGGCCTTATACTCCGATTCAACGTTGGATCTAGCTACAATTGTCTGTTTCTTACTCTTCTATGAAACCAACGAGCTACCCACAAACACAGTGAAGCCTGAAGTAGACTTCATGTCCGTGGGACACCCAACATAATCTGCATATACACATCCAGAAACTGTGAGAGACGTCTCTCTCCTGAATAGAAGTCCTGCACCTGGAGAAGACTTCAGATACCTTAATATCATGTTGACTGCATCCATATGAGCCTGACTAGGCTGCTCCATAAACTGGCTGACCCTGCTGACATCAAATGATATATCACACCTGGTAATAGTAGCATACAATAGTTTCCCTACCAGCTCTCTGTACTGTTTCTTATCCAACTCCGCAGAGTCATCATCATAGAGCCTAGCATTTGGATCAATAGGAGTAGTAGCAGGTCTACATCTTGTCATGCCCGTCTCAGATAGAAGATCAATGACATATTTCCTTTGCGTCACTACCATACCATGCTGATTTCTTGCAAATTCTAGGCCAAGAAAATAACGTCGCTTGTCAAGGTCCTTGGTCACAAACTGTTGTCCAAGAAAATCCTTAGTCGCCTGAATACCCTGGTCACCACTACCTGTAACAATAATATCATCAACATAAACCAGAATAACAATAATACCTCTCTGGGTTCTCTTAACAAAAAGAGAATGACCTACAATAGATCTGATAAATCCTTGTTGTTCAATCAACTCTGAGAGCTTCTATAACCAAGCCCTTGAGCTCTGCTTAGGGCCATATATGGCATTGTGGAGTTTACACACTGTTAGAAATATGTAGCAGATCTCTCTAAAACCCATGTAAGGGTATTTTTGTACTTTTCTCCCTCCTGTACTCGTTAGGGTTTCTAGGTTTGTCCTATATATGGGCCCCTAGACCCATTGGAATAAGACAAGGAATTTCATCCTATTTTTGACATGGTATCAGAGCCTTTCCCCAGCCCTCCCTCTCGCCGCCTCCCTCCCGATCTCTAGCCTCTCTCCATCCCGTACAATCGCGCCCCTCCATCGCCTCCTAATCGCGCACCCCTCATCGCCTCCCCATCGCCTCCTCATCGTGCCTCCCCATCGCCTCCCCGTCGCCTCCCCATCGCCTCCCCATCTCCAATCGCGCCTCACATCGCCTTCTCACCACGCAAAGCCCCACATCGCCTCCCCATCTCGCCCTACCTCCAATCGCCTCCAATCGCGCCCAATCGCCTCCAATCGCCTCCAATCGCGCCCCCCTGCCTTCCCATCGCGCCTCCCCATCGAGAACAACCTAGGCGAGCAGGCAGCTAGTTCTCTTCAGGCGACGACGGCTTGCTCCAGCGGCTTGATCGCCTCCCTACGCTTCAGGCGACGGCGACTTCGCCACCAGGCGGACCCCCCCAGGCGAAGCCACTACTCCAGCGACTCCAGTGACTGCTTTCACGTCCACGACTTCCAGGACTCCAGCGACTTCCAGGACTCCATGACTTCCAGGACTCCAGCGACTTCCAGACGGAATCCCTGCTCTCTCCAATGACTCCAGCGACTCCCACGTGCACAACAATACTCCAACGAGTAGTCACCACTCTAACAAAATTATGCGGCCCGATTACTCCAACGACTCCAGCCATACCATCCGGTGATATTTTACTGCGCCCTCATGTCCTCTGAAATTATCAACATTTTCTAGCTCTTTGCTACTTGCCTTGTGTGGCCGCCATGACTTCTACTCCCACATCTGTGGACTCCAAGTCCCTGTACCAATCTACATCTATGATGGTTCATGGCACTACTATAAAACTCAAAGATTCCGAGAATTATGTTCTCTGGTCTCGGTCTTTTAAAATATTTATTGGCGGCCAGCGGAAGGCCTATGTCCATACTAAAATTCCGCCAGCAGAGACGGACAAAGACTTTGATACGTGGTTCGTCGATAACTGTCAGGTTATCACCTGCAAGGTTGCAGAAGTCAGCAGTCAGTACTCGGTCAGTAGGGTCACTGACTAAGGATTAATCGGCAGTCGGGAGAGTAATCGGATTTAGTCAGGCATTAGTCGGTTTTGAATTTTTTTTTATTTTCTAATATATAAATCAATTTTTAATACATATACTATCATTTATCTTCGTATTTTTAGCAATTTTAATATTTTTAAGAGCTTAAAAAATTATATCATAGTCACGAATTATTTAATATACATAGTCACAAGCTCACAAATTACTAATCAACAAACACAAAGCTTACCAAACTTACAAATTACTAATCAACAAACTCACAAGTTAGCCAATCAACAAATACAAAGATAACTAAACTCACAAATTGAAGTTACTAATCAACAAATAAACTCACGTTGAAGTTACAAATTAACTAAAACAAAACTAATCAACAACCACAAAAGGTAAATAACCTAGGTTACCTAACCATCATACAAATCAACAAGATGTATCTAAGTTGTCAAACATTTAGGCCGTAATAAGACAATAAAGACAATGTTATATAAAACACCCTACATGCCTTGGCTTCATCATGAAAAAAATAAATTTTTACTCCTAAAATAACATAACAAACTAACCAACATGCAAATTAGAAGAAAAAAAATCTAAGCAATAACATATGACATCAAGCATTAAATCAAGCAAGCAAAAACAAAAAATAAAAACCCTAACCTAACCAGGTCGGCAGAGGTCGAAGAGTAGAACAAAGAGGAGGGGTCGGTTGAGGACTGTCGATGCGGAGGAGGCGGAGGTGATGTGATGAAGGCGGAGGCGGCGTGGTTTTGAAGGGGCTACGATACATTGATGGAGGAGGCGACGACCGAGTTTCAAAGAAGTCTGGAGCGCACAAGGGGTCGGGGTTTCGAAGAAGTTTGGGGGTTTGGTTCTGTCTAATAGTAATCTATAAATCATTTTATTCGGGTTATCGGGTTTTCCCTATGCAAAAGTCGGCCGATAATCGGCCGACTAGGCCGACTATGCGCCCGATTAGTCGGGTCCCACCGACTACTGGCCGACTTGTTCTATTCGAGTCAGGTACCCCCCCGACTCGACTAGTCGGGCCGACTAGTCGGCCTAGTCGGCCGACTTTTACAACACTGATCACCTGGATGACAAACAACGTTGATCCATCTATTGCATCCAATCTCCTATATAAAGAAACTGCAAAAGCAATGTGGGAGAGTCTTGAGAATACCTACTCACAAAAAACTACCAAATCCAGGCTTTCAGATATATATACTAGGATTTGGTCTACAAATCAAGGAGATACATCCTTGATAGAGTATTACAGACTACTGACAGGTTTATTTGAGGAGCTTCTCATTTTTCAACCGGCGTGTTGTGACAAACAGGTTGGGGAACGAGCAGAATGGCAAGTATATCGATTCCTATCAGGTTTACACCCTCGATATAAATCTGAGAAGGACCGGTTTCTGACTACCGGTGCATTACCTACTCTTGAAACCATCTTTGGCCGACTTCAGGAAATTGAGTCTCCCCACCCCCCTCTATCTGCTGAAATATCGGCTCACTTTGTAAGGGGACGATCAATCCATTACGGGGGACGAGGACGTGACTCTGGTCGAGGACGTGCCTTTGGACAAGGTCGCGAATCATCACGGGCCCAAGGTCGTGATCATACTACTGCCCGTTTTCCCCAGTGTACTCATTGTTGTCGCCTGAATCACCTAACGGAACGTTGCTGGGCCAAATTTGGCATGCCTTCTAATGCCAACAGTGCGTATGAGATGAGTACCTCTGATACTGATTATGAGATTGCTGCCCCGAGCCAAGAAGAACCTGCTGCAAATGCTAGTCAGCATTCTTTTACTCCTCTGAATATGCCAGTCTGCGTCAACTACTACAGATTTCTCAAACTAACGTCATCACTTCTGCTTCAACAGCCAGTCTTGCCACAACTTCGGGTATAGTCGCCAGTACAACTACTACATCGAGTCCTACATGGATCATCGACTCTGGAGCCTCGACGCATCTAACGGGGGAAGGTAGTATTCTTACTTCTTCCCGAGCATCCTCAGTTGTGAAAACCGTGCGTGTTGCCAATGAAGCGCACTCGCCCTGCGCTCCAGCCTTTCCTCTTAGCTTATTATTTGTTCATAAACTGTGCACTGAGCTTCGCTGTCAAGTGATAATTGATAAATTTTGCTGTTACTTTCAGGACATCCGGACGAAGCAGATCTTTGGTGGGGGATATGAGAAAAATGGGCTGTATTATCTTGACATCCCTACTGATTCCAATTTTACGGGTGCTGCGTCCATTTCCACTGATCCACTGCTATGGCATCTTCGTCTTGGTCATCCATCTGCCAAAGCCCTCTCCATGATGTTTCCTGAACTTTCGTCGCTAAAACCCTTTGAGTGTGAGGCGCGTCAGTTTGGGAAACATCATTGAGCATCCTTTCCTGCTCGAACTGAGCCTAGTTGTTCTATTCCTTTCGCTCTAGTCCATTGTGATATTTGGGGACCTTGTCCGGTTCGTACACTCAGTGGCCATAAGTATTTTGTTGTTTTTATTGATGATTTCAGCAGACTGTCCTGGGTTTATCTACTAAAAGAACGTTCGGAGATTAATATTATCATCAAAAGTTTCTTTTAGTATGTCAAAAATATTTTTCCACTACTATACAAATCTTTCGTTCGGATAATGCTTTGGGATTCACCCAAAATGACCTTGCCACATTTTTTGCTTCTCAAGGGACCATACATCAAACCTCCTGTCCCTATACATCCCAACAAAATGGGATAGCAGAGAGAAAATTAAGACACCTCCTAAACATTGCCCTGTCACTTCTCTCTCAAATGAAAGTTCCCAAAACCTACGGGGGTGATGCTATATTAACTGCATTCATCTTACCAACAGAGTCCCTTCGCCTTCTCTAAATAGGTCTACTCCATTCTCTTTACTCTACCCCACAGCGTCTCCTTTCCCCCTACCTTTACGGGTCTTTGGTTGTGTGTCATTCGTTCATAAATTCCAAAATACAGATAAACTCTTGCCACGTGCGATCAAATGTGTTTTTCTGGGGTACTCTCACACTCAAAAAGGTTATAGGTGCTATGATCCTCATGGTCATCGCTATTACATCTCGGCAGATGTTACATTTTTTGAGAACACAAGCTTCTTCTCCCATACTATCACTGATATTCCCCTTGAACTTCCACCCCCACCCATTGTTTACAAATGTAGAAACGTATCGGCACCATCAGACGTCCCTTTACCCGTCTCAGTCCTCCAGCATGATATGCCCTCTCCAAGTATCCCCCACAAGGATGTCCCGGATGATCCTCTCGAGCTCCCAATTGCTCTACGGAAGAGTAAGAGACATTGTACTTCCTATCCGTTGTCTCACTACACCTCTACTGCTAGTTTATCTGACTATGCAGACGGTATGCAGATGCTCTAATGACATTTTCCATTCCACGAGATCACAACAGTGCCTTACAAGACTCTGGGTGGTGACATGCAATGGATGAAGAAAGGAATGCACTTATATCTAGACGAACGTGGGATCTTGTTCAATGTCCGAAAGGGACTAGACCGGTGGCATGCAAATGGGTCTTTACGACCAAACAAACGCCGGACGGCTCAATTGACATGTTAAAAGCTCGCCTTGTGGCTAAAGGTTTTACACAAACCTATGGTGTAGACTATTTTGAGACATTCTCACCAGTTGCACGTATGGGGTCTATCAAGACTATTATTTTACTAGCAGCAAATAAATCTTGGTCTATCTTTCAGTTAGATGTGAAAAATTCTTTTCTCTATGGCGACCTTGATGAGGAAGTATACATGATGCAACCTCCTGGTTATGAAGTCGAGGGGGAGTATGTATGTCGACTTTGAAACGCGATATATGGTCTCAAACAAAGCCCAAGGGCATGGTTTGACAGACTTACCACAGAAATTAGTACGCTTGAATTCCAGAGAACAACATCTGATTACTCAGTATTTGTCAGAAAACGTGCAACTGGTACTGTTATACTTGCCGTTTATGTTGATGATATGGTTCTCACAGGTGATGACTGCAATGGGATATCAGAAACCAAGGCCTTCCTTCAAAAGGTATTTATTACTAAAGACCTTGGTCATCTACGCTACTTCTTGGGCATAGAAGTACTTCGCACTACTGAAGGACTTCACCTCTCACAGAGGAAATATTTCTGGACATTCTTACTGAAGCAAACTCAGCCATGACCGGTCTCAAGCCCGGGTAAATGAGGAGGGTTGCGTGTTAGGTAGCCGACAGCCAGCGTGGGAGAGATAAATTCGTAAATAGTGTTCTTAAAGTTCTTCTAAGAACACTATTTATGAATTTATCTCGAAACCATTCGGATCTTTTAAACATGGATTTAAGCAAACATACAGATTTCGCTGGGGCGTTCCCTACTTGCGACGCGTTGCATCGCCCGAATGCAATGAAAAATTGGCAAGGGCCGCTACATCGCAGCCTGGATGTAGTTCAAAATTTGCAAGGGTTCTCGCATGAGGAACGCATGCTGGTAAATAAGCTAGTTCCGCTGCATCACCGCCCGGATGCTGTCCAAAATTTGCAAGGGTTCTCGCATAATGGACGCATGCGAGTAAAGAAGTTAGTCCAAAAGATATTGCAAAGGAAGTTACGGATTGGTAGTTGGAATATCGGTACTTTAACTGGAAAATTGATGGAGATAGTGGATACAATGGAAAGAAGGAAGATTCATATATTTTGTCTTCAAGAGACTAAATGGGTTGGAGAGAAAGCAAAGGAGATCGAGAAGACATGCTTTAAACTTTGGTATTCAGGTAAAGATAAGGACAGAAACGGTGTTGGAGTGGTTGTTCATAAGGATTTGAAGTAATGTGTGGTTGAGGTGCAAAGATTTAGGGATCGGATTATTTTGCTAAAGTTGGTGCTTGAAGAAGAAATTCTGAATATCATCTCAGTTTATGCACCGCAAATTGGTTTAGATGAAAGGACTAAACAAGCTTTATGGGAGGATCTGGATAAGATTTTACAAGGACTCCCACAGAGAGAGATGGTTTGCATAGGTGGAGATCTTAATGGACATGTGGGAAAAGATGTTTCAGGGTATGCAAGTGTGCATGGAGGACATGGTTTTGGGGATAGAAACGAAGAGGGAAAAATCATTCTGGATTTTGTAACTGCATATGATCTTTTCATAGCAAAGACTCTTTTCAAGAAGAGGGAGGAGCATTTAATTACTTATAAGAGTGGCTCAACTAGAACACAGATAGATTACTTTGCGTTGAGGAGAAGAGATCGGTTGTGTTGCAAAGATTGCAAAGTAATCCCTGGAGAGAGTTTGACAACCCAACATCGCTTGTTAGTCTTGGATTTACAAATAAAAGGGCTGGTAAAGAAAAGGAAGGTTCCTAAGATCACTAGAACTAGGTGGTGGAATCTTCCGCTGAAGCAATCAAGCTTCAGGGAGAAGGTTTTAGAAGACTTATCTTAGGATTGTAGCGGTAGTGCAAACGAGATGTGGGAAGCAGTAGCATCTTGTATCCGAAAGGTAGCCAAAGAGATGCTAGGCGAGTCAAAAGGAGGAGCTCCAGGTCAAAAGGAGGCTTGGTGGTGGAGTGAAGGTGTGCAAGAGAAGCTAAAAATTAAAAGAGCTTGCTTTAAAGCTATGTCTAAGGATAGAACAGAGGAAACTGTCACATACTATAAAATAGCGAAGAAGGAAGCAAAGAAGGCTGTAAGCGAAGCTAAGTCAAAAGCTTATGAGGTTTTGTATAAAAATCTCAACTCTAAGGAGGGCCAGAAGGATATATAAAAATCTCAACTCAAAGCAAGAGAAAGAAAGACCAAAGACCTTTCTCAAGTGAGATGCTTTAAGGACAAGGAAGGTCACGTGCTTGTTACTCAGAAGGATATAGAGACTAGATGGGAGCAGTACTTCCATAAACTTTTCATTGGAGAAGGAAGTAGAGAGATCACTTTGGATGATCTAGCTAGTAGTGAAAGTTACTTGAATCGTGCATGCTATAGACGGATACAAAGAAAAGAAGTAGAGGATGCTTTGAAGGTTATGAGACATGGGAAAGGTGTTTGACCGGATGACATCCCTGTAGAAGTATGGAAAGTTTTAGATGAGCGTGGTTTGACTTGGCTTACGAATCTATTCAATGTTATGTGACGAAGCAAGAAAATGCCTGAAGATTGGAGGAGGAGTATCGTGGTGCCTCTTTATAAGAACAAAGGAGACATTCAAAATTGTTCAAATTACAGAGGTATCAAGCTGATGAGTCACACTATGAAAATTTGGGAACGTGTGATCGAAAGAAGGTTGAAGCAAGTTTCCCAAGTAAAAGAAAACCAATTCGGATTCATGCCAGGTCGCTCAACTATTGAAGCCATCCATTTGTTGAGGAGAACAATGGAGATTTATAGAGCTAAAAGGAAGAATATCCATATGATCTTTATTGATTTGGAGAAGGCTTATGATTTCGTCCCACGAGAGATACTATGGAGAGTTTTGGAGAAGAGACAAATACCTGTCCTATACATTAATCTCATAAAGGATATGTATGATAGGGCTTTATCTTGTGTAAGGACCCCGACGGGGAAGACTGATTATTTTGATATCAACATTGGTTTACATCAAGGTTCAGCTTTGAGTCCATTTCTTTTTACTTTGATTATGGACGAGTTGACAAGTCACATTCAGGATGAGTTACCTTGGTGTATGTTATTTGCTGATGATATTGTGTTGATTGACGAGACTAGAGATGGAGTAAATGAGAAGCTTGAGGTTTGGAGACATGCATTGGAGACTAAAGGTTTTCGTATAAGTAGGGCTAAGACAGAATATATGGAATGCATCTTTGAAGGAAGCAATGGTGAAGGAATCGAGATGAAGATTGGTGACAATATCATTCAGAAGAGAGATTCTTTTAGATATCTGGGATCTATTTTGCAACATGATGGGAAAATTACTGGAGATGTTACTAATAGAATAAATGCAGGCTGGCTAAAGTGGAGAGGAGCCTCCGCTGTTCTTTGTGATAAGAAAATTCCTTTAAAAATTAAAGGAAAGTTTTACAAAGCAGCCGTGAGACCTGCTATGCTTTATGGTTCTGAATGTTGGCCTGTGAACCATAGACATGTGCAGAGAATGGCTGTAGCAGAAATGAAAATGCTAAGATGGATGTGTGGACATACACATAAAGATCGGATTCGGAATGATGCAATTAGAAAGAAAGTTGGTGTAGCTCCGATTGAGGATAAGATGCGAGAAAACCGCTTAAGATGGTTTGGTCATTTGCAAAGAATGTCAACTGATGCACCGGTTAGGAGATGCGAGTGTTGGGATGTTGAGCCGGCTAAGAGAGGGCGAGGACGGCCCAAGAAGTGTTGGAAAGGGACTATACGAAGGGTTCTTAGTTTTTTGGATATAAGTCCGAGATTGACCCAAGATAGATCTGAATGGAGGCGAAGAATCCATGTAGCCGACCCTACTTAATTGTGGGAAAAGGCTTTATTGTTGTTGTTGTTGATTCTTACTGAAGCAGGTGTTCTCGGATGCAAGCCCTATGGTATCCCTGCAGACCCAAAGAAGCACGCCAGCCTGTCTGATTCTACCTTTGATGATGTCACCCGATATAGAAGCCTTGTGGGTAAACTCCTCTACCTTACTACCACCAGACCATATATCTCCTATGCAGTTAGCAGAGCTAGTCAGCACATGGAACAACCGAGTTACAACCACTGGCAAGATGTCCTACAAATCTTACGATACTTGAAGGAATCTCCAGGACGTGGCCTCTTTTATGGGGCAAATGGGCACACGAAGGTTATTGCATATGCAGATGCTGACTATGCTGGTTCCCTATAAGATCGACGCTCTACTACAGGCTATGCGATGATGGTTGGAGGAAATACTGTTACATGGAGGAGCAAGAAACAGACCGTTGTATTCAGATCCAGTGCAGAGGCAGAATATAGGGCAATGGCTCAAGCCACATGTGAGATCACATGGCTATTAGCTTTCCTTCAGAAACTCGGCATTAATGTCACTACTCCTATTCCTCTATATTGTGACAATAAATCTGCAACCTATATAGCCACAAATCCAGTGTTCCATGAACGAACCAAGCACATAGAGATAGACTGCCACTTCGTACGGGAAGCTGTCAAAACTGGAAGAATTGCTACTCCACATATTAGCACCGATCTTCAGCTAGCAGATATCTTCACAAAGGCCTTACCCAAGAAACGACTACTGTGGATTATTTCCAAGTTGGGCATGACTGATAAATATGCTCCAACTTGAGGGGGAGTGTTAGAAATATGTAGCAGATCTCTCTAAAACCCATGTAAGGGTATTTTTGTACTTTTCTCCCTCCTGTACTCATTAGGGTTTCTATGTCTGTCTTATATATGGGCCTCTAGACCCATTAGAATAAGACAAGGAATTTCATCCTATTTCTGACACACCATACTGGACTCCCCTTCAGCAGCAAACCCTGGTGGCTACTGCATATAAACCTCCTCTTGCAGATCTCCATACAAGAATGCATTCTTGGCATCTAATTGGAAAAGCGACCAGTCCTGTACCATCGCAACAACAATAAGAATCCGCAGTGTAGAATGACACGCAACAAGAGAAAATGTGTCCTGATAATCCACCTCATAGGTGAACCCACGAGCAACCAATCTGGCCTTATATTTGTCCACATAACCATCTGCATGGTCATTACTACCTGTAACAATAATATCATCAACATAAATCAGAATAGCAACAATACCTCTCTGGGTTCTCTTAACAAAAGGAGAATGATCTGCAGTAGATATGATAAATCCTTGTTGTTCAATCAACTCTGAGAGCTTATGAAACCAAGCCATCAGGCTCTACTTAAGGCCGTATATGACCTTGTGGAGTTTACACTGGACTCCCCCTCAGCAACAAACCTTGGTGGCTATTGCATATAAACCTCCTCCTGCAGATCTCCATACAAGAATGCATTCTTGGCATCGAATTGGAAAAGCAGCCAGTCCTATACCACAACAACAACAATAAGAATCCACAGTGTAGAATGACGCGCAACAGGAGAATAAGGTGTCTTGATAATCCACCCCATAGGTTTGGGTGAACCCACAACAACCAATCTGGCCTTATATTTGTCCACAAAACCATCTGCACGTCGTTTCACTGTGAGCGCCCATTTACCATCAACAACAGAGGTACCTGGAGGAGCCGGGACTACACTTCACGTACCACGAGGCTGTAAAGCTGCCATCTCTTCCTCCATCACTGGATGCTATGAGATACTTTGCAATGCTTCCTGGTAGGACATCGGTATTTCCACAGCTGACAAGCCAACAACAAACCTCTGAAAGTCCCAGAGAGCTGTGCCGGGGAAACATGGGAAGCAAGAGGATGCATAGTGTGCATGCCTCTTCCTCCGTAGAGCAATAAGCACATATCGCAGTATCCTCAGAAGGTTTATCATCTAAGACATCCTGCACCTCAAGCTGCACATTCAAATCACCAGTGCCATTAGTAGAACTCAAATGATCAGAACATACCTTGGGCGTGCAAGATAACAAACGAGGCACATGAGCACGGGGTTGGCGCTGGTAAACCTGCAGAAAGAAAGTAGGTGTAGTAGGAGGGGGAGGAGGAGCCGGTGGTGATGGTGGAGGAGAGGGTGGTGGTGGTGGTGTTGTAGGCGAAATCAGAGGTAGATGCATATAGACCTCTTCTCCACACTCTGAATGAATGAGCTTGTCACATGTAGGAGAGAAATACATAATAAATTCAAAGAAGGTGACATTAGCACTAACATTGTACTTTCGTCGAACATGGTCAAAGCAACGATATTCCTTTTGGGTCTTGGAATACCCAACAAACACACACTTGACAGCTCTAGGAGAGAGCTTGTCAAGACCTGAAGATATCTGATGAACGAAGGCAACTGATCTGAAAACACAAGGCATGCGAGAGAAAAGATCTGTCTCGGGAAACACAATCGAGAACGAGATCTTCTCCCCCAGAACTGATGAGGGCATACGATTCACCAGGTAACACGCAGTTCGAATCGCGTCCCCTTAGTACGAATGAGGAGCACAATACTGGATCAAAAGAGTCCTGGTAACATCCAAAAGATGGCGGTGTTTCCGCTCAGCCATCCCATTCTGTTGACGTATACACACAAGATATCTGATGCACATTGCCATAGGATCTAAGAAACTGAGAAAGCTGAGTACTGCAGAATTCAAGTGCATTATCAGAACATATAGACTTGACATTTGCAGAAAATACATTTTTTATTTCATTAATAAAGGACTGAATAACAGGACCAACACCATACTTGTTCTCAAGAAATACCCACGACAATCTAGAAAACTCATCGACAACAACAAGATAAAATCTGAGCTCCTGATGATCTGGGACACGACTAGGACACTAAATATTAAAATGAATTAACTCAAACAGACTATGACTACTTTGACCCAGACGACTCTGGAAGGTGGACTGATGATGCTTCCCAACCTGGAAGGCCTCGCACTGAAAAGTAGAGCGGGGAGAGATCCGTGGAAGAACATAACACAACTTTTGTAAAGGAAGATGGCCAAACTGAAGATGCCACACATAAGGGGAAACCGATCCAGTGCGAAGAGAAGAGGCTCCATCATAAGGATATTGTATCAGTCCGTAGAGGCCTCCTTGCTCACGGCCAGATCCAATCACCTTGCCGGGCTTGCCCGTAAGAATGTCCTGAAACACAAGAGCAGAAGGGTCAAATATGGCACGACAATGTAAATCCTTGGTGATTTGGCTGATAGATAGTAAATTCGTAGAAAACTCAGGAGAATAAAGAACATTCTGAAGCCTCATTGCAGGAGTTAACTGCATTTACCCCTGGCCAGTAATGGGAGAGCTTGTCCCATCTGCTACGACAACTGATCTACCTGATTGAGTTGGGCTATAGGTACTAAACTGTCTTCTATCACCGCAGAGATGATGGGAAGCTCCTGAATCCATAATCCATTCTGACAAATCTACCCTGTAACAACTAGTAAAAACATATGCTATACCTTATGTGGTTCCGAGAAAAGACGAGCTTGACAAGCAACTTTAATGAAATCTGGCCTCTTTGGAAAAGGTGATACGTAGAAGCATGATTTGAAAAAAACGCGTCTCGAGGCGGTGAGGCAGTCGAGGCGAAACGAGGCGGAGGGAAAACACCTCGAGGCGACTGTCCCGGACCCCCTGGCTGAGGCGTGCGCCTCGGTTGCCTGAGGCTGTCGAGGCGAGGCGAGGCGCAAGGTGAGGCGTTAGAGATTTTTTCAAGCATTTTTAAAGAAAAAATTAGTCCTATTGGTATTTTTAGATATTTATAAAGACCTAGTTGTTGAGTATATATTTATGCAAGATGAATGCTTAAATTTGGCCTCTTTCATATGTATATTTACCAATAATATGTCCAATTATTTCAGTGAACTCTTACTATTACACCCTTAAACATATAAGAAACTGCATGTGAATTTGAATACCTATATAAGAAAAATTTTGGGATTGGGGCACTGCCCCCTGCAACCCCCGCAAGGGAGGGCCAACCTGGGCCTCCCCTAGCCTTCCCAGGCTTGTTGACCGGGCAACGAGACCCTGTACTGGTAGGGTATGGTGGCACAGGGGGATATCAGGCCGTTCTTCATTTGGGTTCAGTAGAACATACTGTTAGGATTCAAATCGTATGATTCATATCAACAACTTGGATACCTATAATGATAACTACAGCTAATCCCTTTTTGATAAACATTTTAGTGATAGTTATAGCCAATGATTTCCTTTAGACCAGGTAGAAATTTAATAGAAAGGTTTATGGCATTGACATATCATTTTTTTAATGTTCTTATCTTCACAATGCCATCATATATTGTTATATATTATATTTTTTCAGATTGGATTATATCACTAATAAATATATTTATTATATATTTTGTAATTATTTTCTATATAAACATAGGCTTATGCCTCGACCACCTCGAGGCTACGCCTCGCCTCGCTTACAGGGAAAACACCTCGTTCTGCATTTCGTTTTTTCAAACCTTATGTAGAAGCCAAGGCTGCTACTTCTGATGATGCCGACGAAGAGCTAGTTGACCCAGGAGCAGGCATAATCTCCATGAGCCTCGCTACTAGTTCATCAAATCTCTGATCAGATGCAATGAAGAACTGCCAACCAACTGTATCTGCTCTGCCACACATGCTGAAGCTGGAAACCCATGCTTAGAATAGCACGTTTCCTCAGAGTGACCTGGCCTGTGGCAGTAAGTACAAGGCTGACGGGGGTCCGACTACCTCCTCTGCCACGGCCACCTCGACCATGATACGATGTAGGGCTCCCCCTACCACGAGATGCTGCCATAGATGAAAATGTTTGTGGCAGCTGAGTACCACCAGAAGATATGGAGAGCCTGCTCCACCTGCGATATGCCTCCTCCATTGGAGGTATGGTGGCGTCTGTAAGTGTGCTCTAACAACATCATACTCAGAGTCGAGTGCCGCTAGGAAAACTCCAGTCATCATCGAATCTCTATATGCCTTGAGCTTCTCTGGTGTGTCAGTCAAGGGAATGTAACCATGTAACTTCTCAAACATACCCCTTAGAGAAGTATAAAGGGTATGGAAAGGACGACCATTCTGCTTTGACGTGAAGATGTCATGCTGAAGTTGCAGAATCTTCGACTCATTCTTCACCGGAATATATGTGGCGGCAAGAATGTCCCACGTAGCCTTCATCGTGGGCTGACTCAGTATCTCACTGGCTATCTCCATGGACACAGTCCCAGAAAGCCACACTCGTGCACATGCGTCGTTTGCCTCCCATGAGGTGTTAACCCCAGTCTTGTCACCAGGCTCCTCCTGTGTGAGGATATGCTTCTTACCATTACATTGCATTAGACTCATGAACTGCATGACCCACAGTTCATAGCTCGTGCCATCCATCTTCACGATGGGTGCTAGACCTTTGAAGGCACCCAGAGATGGAATATATGCTTTGTTGTCTGAGATGATGACAACAAACTCCAAGACTGGGGTTGCAAACTAGAATAACCATGTTTACACAGACATATAGGAAGACAGTTGTGGGTGTAGACTCATACCACAACCTCTATCATCCACTGGAGGATTCTTTAGGTACCTAGGATGGTTTTAGAAGATCAAAAATCACACCCTAGGAACCAAATCAGACCTAGAAGGACCTACGAGGAAGGAGTTGCGGCATCCCTTCCAGAATAGGCATCCCCCTTTGACGGTCGGCGGTAGCCGGCGGCGGCAACTGTGGGTTCCCACCACACTCGGCAGCCAGTGCAAGAAAATCAAACTCTCAAGTTTGAAAATCAGCGGCGGCGGCTTGGGGTCGCTGCTGTCGCTTCTTGGCGGCAGAGGCAGCTGTGGCTGTTGCTGTCGGCGGCGGCAGACGCGCGAGGGTGAGTTAGGGTTTTGTTGGGGTGAGATTCTAGGGCACAGGCTCCGCTTTAGGACCGTCGCTCTGATACTATGTGAAAAGATTGAAATGAACTTAGTTAAAATTACCGTAGCCCTAAAGCTCTATTATATGGGAGAAAAGCTCTAAAGGAAAATTACATAGAGAGACGAAAGAAATAGAAAAATACAAAGTAAAGATAAAGAGGCATAAATGTCTCAACATATACCACTTCTCTCTTGTAGATGTCATCTCTTCCCTACTCCATCTTTATTATGTAGTTCTCAAACTGTATATTCGTCGAATCTTCTGCCTTCTTAGATAACAATTCTTCTTGCATCGGCTTCTTTTCTTGTGTGGCTGCACATGAATATATGGAATATTTGATGGATTACGAAGTCTTGTAGTCATGTATGATGGGGGAGTATTATATGGAATATTGGGACTCTCGATCATGAGACAATATAGCGGGCATCAAGTAATAAGGTACATAGACCCACCGAGGAACTCATGATTTTGACTTAGTCTCCATTCTCATACAAAATGGAGTTACTACTGATACTTCATGTATTATGAGTTTATGAGAATATGATATTTATGATTTTTCATTTTATTTTTGCATTCTTTATGAATAAACTTGTCGGGTATACATTAGACTACATACTATATTTTATTTCTGAATATGCGGCGATGATAATGGTTTTTTTACGAAAAACTTGCTATTCACATCTTTTTTAGAAAACACGTGCTTACTTCCATTTTATTTATTATTTAAAGAATCTTGAAAATATTAATTTCTGAAAAATTGATTGTTATAGGCTATACCTAATAAGGGAGGGTACATTATGGGGATAGTTGTATTGTATCCCAACCACAGCCTCTATCGTAGCACTTCTACTTGCCTGCATGTGCTACGCCACAAATTGTTTCTTAGGTTTTAATTGCACTGGCTGCTGCTTCGCCAAATTCCCATAGGAGGCTGCTGCTGCTGTGATAGTGGCTGGAGCTTCTGACATGTGTGATCAACCAGAAAGGGCTGCAATGAGCGAATTCCTGTTTGCTTGGACCAGCTTTGGGCCGATTTTGAGCCAAAATACTATCCTCCAGCTGAAGACCACCCTCCTGATCATCCCTCCTTTCATTCACTGGTATTAGAACCACTGTTGTAAAAGTCGGTCCAACTAGTCGAGTCGGGGGGGGGGGGAGTGAGTAGCCGACTTGACTGGACCTAGTCGGCCATTAGTCGGTCAACACAGATTTTTTATATTTTTTTTGATTTTTTTTACATAGATTTTTATATATTTTTTATTTTCTTGCCTTTTTTAAAAGCAAAGTTATTCTAATATGCTTAATGTTATATTTAAAGTTAATTACTTCTTTTGTTTCATTATGGTAGTATAGAAAATGTAAAATCTATGCAAATATATAAGAATATATGTATAAAAATGATGTATATACTTACAATAAAAAAATGTACTAAGCCTTCTCCCACTATAAGTAGGGTCAGCTACATGGATTCTTTTTTTTTGAGGCTCAGCTACATGGATTCTTGCTCAAATCATGTTGAAAGATTCGACTATTTTTACTCTGGCCGTCGACTACCTAACGCAACCCGTGCAAGAGTGGGATTCGAACCCTGGTCTTTTGTGTGGTTGACACACTGTACTATCACTAGACCATTAAGTGGGTACCTTAATAATAAAAAATTCAAATCCGACTAATGATCGATTAAGTCCGATTAATTACCCGACTATCGATTAATCCTTAGTCAGTGACCCCGTTGACCGAGTACCGACTACCAATTTCTGCAACCTTGATCAGGACTTTTTTTCTCCACTTCATTTATCTTCTTCCCAGCTTTACAACAAAAGTCCAATCAAGGTTCTCACGAAACTTGGCAATCATTCATAAATTACTCTTTTTTAAATAATTGGCTTCCTTTACGAATTATAACATATGAAAAATGAGGTTGTAAAAGATCCGCCTTAACGTAAATCCACACAGCTTGGTCTGGAAAATGCCATCACATCCTTATCAACACAAATATACCTTCTCAACATCTGTTCAATGGATTTGAGCACTCCCGGCTTATTTAAGTGGACATCAAGGCGTGGCAACCCACTCAAATTACAACTTGAGTTGACCTTAGATTTAGTTAAAATATGGAGTCCATATTGTGATAGAGAGCCAAGTATCCGAAAGCATAATTTCTTACAAATCCTTCTACTTTTAATATCGAATCAAAATATGCTTTGAATCGAGAGCTCCAACTCCAAGCAAGACAATCCCCAAGATGATATGTTCATCCTTGGAGAGATTTATAAACTCCATCAGAGCTGCCCTTGAGTGCTGAAAACGAGCAATCAAGCTTAACACAAGATTTTGCAACACCTTTTATCTCCCCTCAGAAAATTCAAGATTATGTTCTCCTTCAACAATAGAAGCTTCCCTAACAGAAATTGGATCCCAAAAGATGGGGCTGAATGCACTCCCTTCATAGCCGCCGCATATGAGGCTTACCTCTCCTTAGCTATCTCCTCAGACAGTACCGTCTTCTTAAAATCAGCTTTCTTCCCAAAAACTACAGGAGAAAGAGTAGGGAAGGAAGTCTTATTCAAAGCTAACCCGTCTTCTATCTTCCTGCTTACAATTCCTTCAGGCATTGTATCCGACACATGGAGAGTATTTATGTTCTCAGAAAATATGGTTCTATGTAGTATTTCAGCAGACTCTTGGTGTGCATACTTACAACTAACTCATTGCATCTGAAAAAAAATACTTTGAGACATTCTTGCAAACACCTACAAAAGCACCCACCCTTACAAACACCCTTCAATAAAGAACCTCGATCAGCACATGAGATGCAGCCTCCTTGCAGCCACAAACTCCTCCCTGCTATGTACCCGTGCAACCTTGACCCAACTCAAGGCTATGGCACTCCAGATCCCACGATCAACAACGCCTCCAAAGAGATGGCCAATCTGAGTTCCTTCGTCCTGATGCGATGGAGAAAGGCCTAAAAATAAGCCCCCAAACTGCTCCCAGATCCAGCAGCTTGCCTCCCTGACCAGCACCTCCAACTGTCCTGCGAAGAAGAAGAAAACCCTATGTACGTTCTCTTCCAAATCTGATGCCACAGGGTTGAGATCTTTGGCCAACCGTTCTTGCCACAAGCCAAGCCCTAGAGAGTTCACCGTCAGATCTTGGAGGTATGGAGAAGATCCACAGATCGATGAAGAGAGAACCATTAGAGCTTCAAGGTCCAAGGTCTGATCAGGATCAGCCTCCTCGATCACGCATGAAGAATAGAGAGGATGGGGCTGGAGGAGTCTCCGATCGATCACCTTTCGATCACCCAAGAGGGCGGGTCCCAAGTTCGGCGGGTGGTTCTTCAGTTCTAATTTTGAGTAATAGTTGGCACTCAGGGATTGTTGACATTTATAAGAGGACTTCTGAGGGGAGAGGCAATATAGTTGTCGAGCATCCATTCGTGGAGTTATTCAATAATGTTTTACTCTTAAACTCAAGGTTCTGGATTGTGGCAGTACGAACTGTTCATGCCTCCCCATATGCATATGTGATAACTGAACCAGGGCATTGTGCCGTGAGCTGCATATTTGGCCTGCCTATTAAACTCGTATATATATCATATATTGCGGTCATGAAACTTAGAAGTTCAATTTTTTTGTTTGATTTTAATACCCAATACTTCTTTTGCTGTGGTAATATCGTTAGTCACTTTGAGCCTCAAAAAAAAATATCGTTAGTCACTTCTATTTAGAAAAAGGTTGGTGCTTACATTTGACATTATCACATGCCAGCGTTATTATATTTGGTTGAATTGGGCACATCAATCATTAACTTTCTGAATCTTATTAAATCCCTTTTTTTTAACATAAAATTTTAAAATGAACCATCAAACAATAATTCATTATTTGTAGATAAAATGGTAAAATTGCATATTTCCTTTAACTCTCCTGGATTCATCATGTGGTGACCTATCCGAAGGAACACTGCATATTGAGCCTTTAGACGTTCATCTTTTCCCTTTTCTTCCCTGTGTAATATTCTATCTTCCTTTTTCCACCTTTCTCCTTGACCTTCTTCCCCGCATCTCCATCTTATTTTCCTTTCCTTCCCTCTTTCTTCTAGGCACGGCTTATTTGCTCCACCCGCACGCTCATCATTCGAAGCTATTGGTCCTCCGATTCCTTAACTAAAGCCAAAAGAACAAGGGAGATAGAGGGCCTAGTATGTGCATCACCTAAAATATTCAAAGATTTTATTGACGAACTACTCTGGAGAAGTATTTTTTTTTCGCTTAAGGAGAAAACCTAGTTTTAGCGATTTTCAGTGTGGCTGAATTTATTTAGTTTTTTTACAATAATAACAATATGTTTTAATCGAGCAGGGAGCTCTTACATTTACTCCAGCATACATGGTAGGGGCTTATAATATAGGAATAGTCTATCCATTTCCTTGAGGAATTGCTCCGCTTTATGCCTATGTTCCTTCGAAATTAGGGACTATGTCTCAGCTAGATGTTGGGCTAATATTGATCATCATAGATGGATGTGCTCCCAGGTTGAATCCTCAATAAGGGTGAAAAATGAAAACAGGACTCTTGTTTTCGTTTAGATTTTAAAGATGCAATATTAGGAACACCTGCCCTCTTGCATTTGATGTTGGGTGATGGCTGTTCTTTTAGGTTATGGTATGATGATTGGCATGGTCAGGGTCGGATGAGCCTTCTTTAACCGTGCATATTGGCATTGTCATTGAGCTAGGTTTGCTGGTATCTTAGGCATGGTCTGATAGCATGTGGGTCCCCGACAATCTTCTCATCATGTTCTGAGCATGAGCTATTGTTCTCAAAGATGTTGGAGGATCTCAATCATGTTGAGTGCCCCACATTGTTCATGGATCGTTATAGTTGGCTGGATGGCAAGTTCATGGCAATGAAGGGCGTACACCACTCTTTCTGGCGCCCCTGTCTTTCATTATGGGATAAGGTAGGAAATATCGATATCAATATCGATGTCGTATCGGTCCCCTCAAAAAAGGTATATCAGGATATATCACCGATATCAGTGGAAATATCGGAAATGGCTCAAAAAAGCTATTTTTTGCGGCTTTTTTCAGAAATTAAAATCATCCAAGATATTAAAATAATAAATAACCTACAAATACACACTTATATCACACATATTGGCCATTTATTACCCCATATAGCGCACATATTAGTTATATCGAACATATCGTTGTTAATGTTGATTGCTGACTTGTAGATATTGGAAACAGATTTAATCCAAGTTCTTATAACATTAAATAATTTACAACTATACACTTAGATGACACGTAGAGATCATCTACGACCCTTATATCGCACATATCGGTCATATCGAACTTATCATTCTTACTGTTGATTGGTGATTAATAAACATTGGAACTGAAATCAAAGTAGCTAAGTTAAGCACACTTAGAACAATTGTTTTGTTCATGGAAGACAGTGAACGACATTGAGATGAGTCATTTGATTAAAAAATGTACATAATGATTAATGAGACAATGTTTCTTTGGTATAAAGATCTATCTATTCACAAAAATAAATGAAAAAATATAATTAATGCAATATTGTAAAAGAGATAACCTAGTCACGAGGGGTTTAGAACCAAGAGTTCCGTAGAGGGAAATGTAGGAAATATCGACACTCGTATCGGTCTGCCTAGTCGAAAATGGTGTAAAAAATGATTTTTCCACAAATTAAGATCATCCTAGTTATTAAAATAATAAATAACATACAAATATACATTTATATGCACGAATGAGATGTATTTAGCACATTAATACACATTATATTGTATAAATCGCTGGCTGTTAATGTTGATAGCTGAGCTGACTGCTGAGATGTATAGACCTGTAATTCTAACTTGATCAACATTATACTTATTTTCAACTCTATTGCAAAAGAGGAAGTCCACCAATTGAAGAACCGTCGTATGCACGGAAGCACCCCTTTGTAGCCCATACCCTACCAGAGAGGGGTCTCGCTGCCCAGTCAGCAAGCTTGGGGGGAGGGGGGGTCAAGGGGAGCAGGTGCACTACCCCTGCGGGGGCGGGGGCACCACCCCGATCCGAAACAAAATATATAATTCATGATGTGTTCTAATACTAGGAGTAGCAAAATAAGTAATGAAATCAAGCTTACAAGGGTAATATCATTGATATATATCAAGGTTCAGGAAAGCGGTATGCGTATGCGTTCGGGCAGGTCACCGAATAGCGATTAATTGAGTATGCGGTGTCATATCGGGGTATATGCAGTTCTACGCGGTTTTCTAATTTTTTATTTAAAACTAAATAAATATCTACAAAAGTGACTACATCTGAAATAAATTTTTGAATAAATGTAATCCAATAGAAGATCTAAGAAAAATGACTTTCATATAGAGTTGAACCCTATACATTCTAAGAACATTTATGACTGTTTGCTTTGTTATACCTATTGATTAAAAAAAAACTTCACCACTAAAACAATGATATTTAACTGCACAATTGTGTCACTATCAAATTCCAGATTAAGGAGATCTATAGCTATTGTAATTACTTATTCAGTCCCCAATTGATTTCTATTGTTCTATTCAATGAACAACATACAGATAAAAGTTCCAATGCAGTGATAAATAGCATCTATTTCCTCATAAGCATCTTCTATCGATGTGCAAAATATTTGTTTTGCAAAAAATACACAAAACACTTTCAGTACACGTTAACTTCGTAAACTGAGAAAGTAAATAGACTTTAGTACAAACATGAATGCAAATCAAATGAATTCGTTGCCTAAAAAAATCAAACTCAAGGTTGATATTTTATCCCCCCACTGACATATGCAGATGGCAGAAATTCCTCATATCATCGCACACGGACATATAAAAAAGAGCATCAAATAGGGAAAATGGGGATCTAAGGTTACCTGGCGGAGGATATCACAATCTCGAAGGAGCTGGGAGGCAGAGAGCTCCGCAACAAAGTGGTGGAGGGGCTTTACACCACTGGTTGGAGGTAGAGGAGCTTCGGGGCGGTCGTTACAGCAGAGGTTGGATGCGACGAGGTTAGGGTTTCGCTCGGAGATGAGTATTGGGTTGAGAAGTGCTTCTAGAACAGAACAAGGCTTAGAGAGTAAGGGTTCAGATTTCTCTAAGTGGTATTATATCCAAATCTTAAGATCCTGATCCGATTACCCAACTAGACAATAAACGGATGCACATCCCGTATATGTGGTCCGCATATGCGCAAAGGGCACATATAAGAGGCCTTCATGTAAATAGTGCGCTGAGGAGATCAAATAGGCATATGCGACTACATATGCTGCCGCATAGGCCGCTTTAGTGAACACTGATATATATAGATATCGGCGAAATATCGGCGATATCGGTCAATATCTGAGAAATTTTGTACTGAAACCATTCAATTTCGAGCCATATGGCGACGTATCGCTGATATCTCACGAGATATTGATCGATATCCTGGAAAAGGATATCTATATGAATATTGGTACCATCATCTCGTCGATACAGATATATCACCGATATATCACCATATTACCGACTATGTTGTGGGGACTTGCAGTTTGCTTGCTAATTTGTTGCTCTAAAGTGCTTTTAAGAGTGAATTTTTCTAATTGTTGAGGTGTGGGCAATTGATGACCAAGGTGTGCAGGTCTGAGTTTCTCCCTTAACACTGATGTTGAGCCCTCCGTTTGTGATCATAGATCAAAGGAGCTAGAACATATTTTTTACATGTTACCGAAACATAGATCTTTAGAGGAAAGCATTCGTTTCAAAGATTGATCTTTCCTCGTTGGAGCACATCTGGGAATCCTAGTTGTTGTTTTTTCAGATTGGACAGTGAGCAGTTGAAACCAATAACATGGTTGTGGTATAATGGCTAATGATACAATAGCAACAAAGCCTTTTCCCACAATTAAGTAGGATTGGTTACATGGATTTTTTTTTGCCTCCATTCAGATCTATTTTTGGGTCATTTTCGGACTTAAATCCAAATAACTAAGATCCCTTTGGATAGTCTCATCCCAACACTTCTTGGACTTTCATCACCCTCTCTTAGCCGACTCATCATCTCAAATTTCACATCTTCTAATTGGTGCGTCAACCGACCTCCTTTGTAAATGACCAGACCATCTTAAGCAGTTTTCTCTCATCTCATCCTTTATCGGAGCTACACCAACTTTCCTTCTGATCGCATTACCCCGAATTCGATCTTTTCGTATATGACCAGACATCCACCTTAGCATCTTTATTTCTGCTATTGTCACTCTCTTCTCTTGTCTATGGTTCACATGCCAACATTTTTGATACATATAGCATAACATGTCTCACAACTACTTTGTAATGCTTTCTTTTAAATTTTCAAAGGACTTTTCTTATCACAAAGAATAATAGAGGCTCCTCTCCACTTTAGCCAACCTGCATTTATTCTACGAGTAACATCTTCGTCAATTTTTCTCATCCTGTTGCAAAATAAATCCCAAGTATCCGAAGGGACCTTAGTTATTTGAATGACCAACAAAAGAATTATTTTTGGTGAGGGGAGATTTCATTTTGCGAATGTTGCATATTATGCCAAGACTCACCTTGAGTCTCGGATTCTATACGTTGTGTTCTGGCTGTTATATATATTTGAATAGTGGGCAGAATTGATGAAGGTTTAATTATGCCAGAGTAAGTTTAATGGGAACGCAAACTAACTGTCTTGGAAAGGCCTGGTCTCAAAGCCAAAATCCTACTATACCCTTGGTGAAGTTGAGTCAAGACAATCAATCCTCAAGTTCAAGCTAGGTACAACAACATCGACAACAAAGTCTTTTCCTACAATTCAGTAGGGCCAGCTACATGGATTTTTGCATCCATTCAGATCTATTTTGAGTCTTCTCGGGTATAAATCCAAATAACTAAGATCCTTTCAGATAATCCAAATTTTAGGTCATAAAGTTCAAGCTAGGTGTTTTTACTATTATATCTATTACAGAAGCCTTTTCTTTGTGGTTCACTTTCAAAGGTGGAAGGCCTTGTTTACAAGTTTAAGAAATCAATCTATGACCCTTCTCAAAAAAATCAATCCCACATCCATACAACTCTTGGCAAAAGTCCATAATTTCTAATCAAGTGATCATCGTGCCACATCTTCGAGCGACGCCACTAGCATCATCGAGCACCGCCGCATCTTCAGGTGGTGCCCCATCTCCCCTTGCACGCTTCCCGCACGAGCCATCTGCAGCAGGCGAAGGTGGCAAAACCTCCAAGCGGTTCCACATGCACCACACCTCCTCCTCCCGAGCCCGCACTTCCAGGAGGCACTGTCAAAACAAGCAGCGAGCCCTCTTCTTCTTCGATCAAGGCGGCAACGGCGTGCATCTCGAGTCCAGGGATCTCGAGGCTCTCTAGCACCTTAAAGCAGAGTCCCATCGCCACCCTATCTCCAGGAGCTCCATAGCAGCTCCAGCTGCTCCTCTCCATCCTCTAGTTCGGAGGCGGCTATCGAGCAGAAGCCCCGATTGTGGGGCGGCGCTGCGATGCACTCTTGGCGGTGCTCCGGCCTTGCAAGAGCCCCATCCGACCACAAGCTCCAGACGCATCTTCAAGGCGAGAGAGAGCGGTCGATCCAGGAGATGCCGCTCCTCCCTCCTGGTGGTGGCTCTCAATGAAGCCCCGGTTGGGGCGGCGTCCTTCGAGAGAAGGGTTCCCAAGTGGGAATCCTGAATAATAGCCTCAAGTGGACTGCTGCTATTGTAAGGGCTCAAGTGGGCCAAAAAAAGAAAAAAAGGGAAAAAGGAAGAGCCCAAGTGGGCTGCGGTTTTCTGAAAAAAAACAAAAAAGGAAGAGAAGAGAGACCGAAAGAATATAGTGGCATCGTCTTAAAAAGGGGTTGTTTAGAAGAAGGCACATACAAAAGAAAAAACCATACAGAAGAAAAAAAGTTAGTAAAAAAAGGAATCGTACAAAAAGAATCCGTACGATAAAAAATTGATTTGAAGAAAAAATTGTGAGAAGAAAAGTCGTAAAAAATGGAACGGCTTAAAAAAGGGAAAAACCGAAAAAATTTGAGACGGCTTATGCATGTTTTTTATTTCTCCATATTTTCTTGTCTTCTCCCAATTTTGTCGATGTCATTGTTTTTTCGACAAATATGGGAGAAAGTGGGAGTATTGTGTAGAGTCACAAGTCGGATTCATATATCAAATTCTTCATATTCCAAACCAACCAGATGTCAGAGTCTACAATTCATATTTCAGACTCGACGATCAGATGCCGAGTCTTCAGGTTGATGCGCACATGTTTGCCATCAGTTGTGTGGTCCCCATCTTTTGTTTGTTTGGTCTCAAAGTTTTCATGTGATCCATAAAGACTCCAATGTAGAGATTTCATTCCCTATGCCATGTGGGATGTGTTTTTCATGGGGTTTCATATGGACTCCAGAGTAGAGATCCCATTCTCTGAGCCAGTATGAGAGAGACCTGGTTCTCCGACGAGGAGATTTTCAGACTCTATTCTCCAGCAACCATAAACTCTGATGAGAATGTTTTCCACGACCTTTCAGAGATGGAGCAGTTGTCCACATGATTCAATCTTCTATATGTTGCGGTCCAGAGTACTCCAACGAGGAGACTCTTTTCAGTTTCAGTGACTCTGACCTGCGCAGTTCAGAGCACATGTTCTCCGACGAGGAGACCCAATTCGACTCACACTCCATCCTGTTTGTTCCTCCTCACCTGCACGACATGAGAAGCAATGTCCTCGATATCAATCGACATTTGTGTTTGCGTTGAGTTGATATTGTCTGTAGTGTCTTGTATTGTGAGTTTGAGATTTCTTTCTGTTTGTCCAACCTGAGCATTGCATGCTCCAGCTTGAAGGGGAGTGTTGTAGTATATGCGTCACTCATGTATAGGATCCAATTACCACATCCAGTATTTAGTCCCACATCTACCAGTTGTGGGATGTGGATACTCAGTGTGGGTTATAGCCCAACACCTCCTGTAACAGATGAGAGAAACTTCAATAGAAGAATCAACGCTTTGGGGCATTCTCACGTGGTTTCATCCCGCTCCTAAGGGAGTAGGGTTCTACATAAAAACCCAGTGTTTCTTCCTTGTTTATTCTTTATCTCCGATTAAGCTTCCACATTTCATATTTCTAACACCATTGATGTACAATGGATGTGACATTGATGTCAAATGTGAGAACTAATGAAGAAGAGAGCTTTCAATTTTCCATACGAAGCACCTCAACGAGGACAAAATTAGGAAAAAGAAGACTTGAAGATCCAACGTTTTTGTTTTTATCCTGCCATGAGGTGGACGTGAGATTGCCTATCTTAATCCTACTTGTCAATTATATGGTTTCCCAACAAAAAGTTTTAATCTTCTCTGGATCAAATTTTATGTGAATTTATCCTGTATATGTTTTCCCTAAAGCACCATGGTTGGTATTTAGAATAGCGAAGGATTGTGTTAATTCAGTATTTGGATCTACCTAATGTACTATGAAATCATGGTCCGACAATGCCAATTCTGAGAGAATTGGGCGATCATGCCATATTTATATGATCTTCTATTGCAGGTTCCAGTGAGAAGAATCAATCTATATACGGCTTCTCCCACGGAGTGGGGTGATCCTCATGGCTATCTTGCACCGCATAAGTCCAATATTTGATATCATATTTAGTGTATCATATTTCAAAATCATCAATTTTAGACATGCTCAAAAAAGGGGAAAAAAAGAAAAGCAGGAAAATGTAATATAGAGGTGCAAAAAAGAAAGGGTTTCTGACTTCATTTGTTTCTGCTCCAAGTTGGTTGTATATCTTTATGATTCCAACAAGTACGAGAGGAACAAAGGAGTGAGAAAGTAGAGATTGGACTCTGCCATTGATTGAGTACTTCAAAGAGATACTCATGACCGTCTTTGCGGGGAGAACAAGATTATTATCAATCTCTGCAGAAGAGACATGACTTGGATTCTATCATGTCTCTGCCTCCCCCTCCCCCCCCCCCCCCCCCCCAAAAAAAAAAAACCCACCACAAGGTGAGATCCTTTTTCCGAGGTTCTCATGGGAGAAATCCCACTTTAGGGTTCTATGACAAGAAATCCCAATTTGAGAATCCTTGTGGGAGTGTTTTTGAAATATTCACTTGAGCATTCTCATGATTTTCATTTAGTGACATGGATATATGCCTAGAGTTGAGGATAAATAGGAAGATATATATTATGGGCCATAGATCTTCAGACATAGATTCATTGCAATACCCTTGTCTGTAAACAATGCGGTTGTAGATCATGATAGCTAGTATTCTACCCAGTTGCTTGATGTATCACCATTCCAGACTTAACTACTCCGATTCTTTCTACTCACCACCATGATCAGATGCATTTTCGTCATTATTATCAATCGAAGTATGTGTAGAGTCGAGATGATAATGTACTATGTGTTTGAGTTATTATATTTTCTACTTTATTTGTTCCATGTAATCCTTTAGGATCTTTTATGCACTTCCCCTTTTTTTACTCTTTAGGGTTTCTCTCTATATAAGAGACCCTAGACCTATGGAATAAACATAACGTTTCATTCTTTCTCTACATGGTATCAGAGCGACGGTGCTAGACTGGAGCCCAAACCTGCTGCCATCGCTAGCCTTCTCTCCGTGCGCGGGCCCTTCTCCCTCGTCTAAGGGTCCTGTGTAAGGACGATCGCCTCCAGCTGCTACATCATCTACGACACCAGCCCTAGCCGTCGTTAGGCCCAGCAACATCGGCCTTAGTCTCGTGAGGCGCCAGCAGCATCAGCCCTAGCCACTGGAGGGCCCAACGGCCACATCGATCCCCCTAGCGGTCCAACAACTGTCGCACAAGGGCTCTACAACCCCTCCAGGAGTCCGCCAGAGGCCTCATGAGGCTCCTGCGATAGCCTCCAACGTCGCCGACATCGCCCAAAGCCCTCATGTGCTTCCTTTCCGACGTTGCCAACGAATCTGGGTCCTACCCTATCTCGCACAACACCTTCTCTGCCATCCTAGGTGCCGATAAAGCCCCGAGGACCCCTTGATCTATTGATGAGTGTATTTTTCAGACCTCTTGCACATCCAAACGCGAGTTCTAGGGCATCTCTTAGCCCTCGCATGCATACTTAGTTGATTGCAGGACCTCATTCATCTTTAAGACCACCATGGCACCTACTCCTTCTACTGAGACAAAGCCTTTGGCGACAAACATAATAGCACAAGGCACTACTCTCAAACTTAAGGGCACATAAAATTATGTGATATGGTCTCGATCTTTCATGGTGTTCAATGGAAACTCTACATTCTGACTCAAGATAAACTCAATGAAAAGGACAAAGACTACGACAACTGGCAGACAAACAACTACCTGGTTATCAACCGGATGACCAATAGTGGGGAGGCACACATTGCCTCAAATTGTATCTACAAGAACACAACCGAGGATATGTGGGAGGATCTTGAGCAGACATATTTCCAGAAGAAGACAAAGTCACATCTTGCATACATTTATAGGCGGATATGTTCTGTATCTCAGGGTGATTCCACCCTTGTTGAGTACTACAAGCATCTCACTAACCTGTGTGAGGATCTTGCAAATAGCCTTCATGTTTATTAAACAGGTATAATAGTGTTCAGACTAGCAAGTATATTGGTTTTGTTGATGGCATGCATTCCAGGTACCATACAACGAAGGATCAATTTTTTATATCAGATACACTGGCAACGGTGAAGGTCATTTTTGGCCATCTTGAGGAATTGGAGACATCTGTTGCCCGGTTGCCCGCCTTACCTTCAACAGGAGTTTTGCACGTAGCCTCATCTGGAAGAGGAGGTCGATACGACTTTTGAGGAGGACATGACCATGACTCATGCCGTAGCCATATATGAGAGTTTGGGTGTGGACGTGACTTTAACTGCGATCATGGATGGGATTCTACTGCCCCTCATTTTCCACAATGCACTCATTGTGATCGGTGGAACCATCCGTCCGAACAATGCTGACAGAAGTTTGATGTACCTCCTTATCACACCAATAGTGCCTATGAGGATGCTTATGATGGCTACTCATTTAGGTATAATAGCCAACTCTGCCATCACTCCTATTTCGGCTTGGATTATTGATTTTGGCGCTTCTACTCATCTGATTGGAGAAGGTAGTCTGCTAACCTCTTACGTACCATCTTCCTCCGTAAAGTCGGTTCAAGTCGCCAATGGAACTCACTCACATGTTACTACCGTCGGAACAATGGAGTTCTAATCCAAGCTCCGTGTCTAGGTTCATTGTGCTGTATATTTCCCTCTTAGCTTATTGTCTATTCATAAGCTTTATGTTGAGCTTAATTGTTGTGTGATCTTTGATGAGTTTTGTTGCTATTTTCAGAACATCCGGATGAGGTAGATTGTTGGTGGGGGTCATGAGAAGAATGACATGTTGACATACCATCATATTCCAAGTTAATCAATGTTGCGTCCATCTCTGAAGACTCGCTCCTATGGCATCTACGCATTGGGCATCCTTCTGCCAAGACTCTCTCCATGATGCTCCATGAACTCTCTACTCTGAATCCCTTTCAGTGCGGGGCGTGTGAGTTTGGGAAACATCATCGAGTTTCTTTTCTTGTTCGTACTGAGTCCCGTAGTACTATTCTTTTCAGTCTTGTTCATTGTGATGTTTGGGGACAACGTCCGGTCTGAACATTGAGTGGTCATCGCTATTTTATTGTCTTTATCGTTGGTTATAGCAGATCTTCTTGGGTGTATCTATTAAAGGAGCATTCAGAGATTAATAAAATTATCAGAAATTTCTTTGGATATGTTAAAACCTCCTTTTCTACCCGTGTTAAGATCATTCGAACTGATAATGCCCTTGAGTTCACTCAACATGACTTGACATCTTTCTTTGCATCTCAGGGACTCTTCACCAGACCTCCTGTCTGTATACCTCACATCAGAATGGGGTCGCGGAAAGGAAACTTCTTCACTTGCTTAATATTGACAGATCTCTCCTTAGTCAAATGAGTGTTCCCAAGTACTATTGGGGGAATGCCATCCTCACTGCTGTCTATCTCATCAACAGGGTTCCTTCTTTTGTTCTCAAAGGGAGAACTCCCATTTTCTTTAGTATACCTTACTGAGTTTCCTTTTCCTCTATCTCTATGAATTTTTTATTGTATTGCTTTTATTCATAACTTCCATGTAGCTAATTTTCCCCTAGGGCTATGAAGTGCGTCTTCCTTGGGTACTCTCGTACTCAGAAAGGCTATCGGTGTTATGATCCTGTTGGGCGTCAATACTATGTGTCTGTTGATGTCACATTCTTTAAGCAAACAAGCTTCTTCACATAGGACTGTGGGTGACATCCCTTTGGACCTTCCTCCACCAATTGTTTATACTCGCTAGCATACCACTACACCTGCCTCTGCACCTTTGTCTATTCCTTTGAATCTCCCTTTTATGCAGGATAATATGACCACTTCAAGTGCTCCCACTACTGCTGACCTGGATGTACTTGAGGAGTTTCCGATAGATCTCCACAAGCAAAAGAGGAAATTTACTTATCACCTTATGTCACATTTTACTTCAACTAATGGTTTATCTAGCTATGACAAGAGGTTTGCAGATGCCCTGAATGCTATTTCAGTCCTCAGAGATCATCACAGTGCGATGCATGAACAGGGTTGGCAACATGCCATGGATGAGGAGATGGATGCACTTACCCATTTGCAAGCCACGGGTCGAACCCCTCGGGAGTTCGACCCGTGGCTTGCAAATGGGTCTTCGCGACCAAGCATTTGTTTGATGGGTCCATTGACAGATTGAAACCATATTAGTTGCAAAAAGCTTCATACAAACCTTTAGGATTGATTATTTTGAAACGATCTCTCCAGTTGCCAGAATGTGATTAATACACACCATTCTTTCTGTTGCTGCTAACAAGCTTGTCCCATTTTCCAACTTGATGTGAAGAACGTTTTCCTCTATGATGACCTCGAAGAGGTCTACATGATGCAACCGTCGGGTTACATAGTCGAGGAGTGTGTATGCCAACTACGCAAGGCCATCTATGGCCTGAAGTAGAGCCCCATGGCATGGTATGACAGACTCACTAATGAGATCAACACCTTTGATTTTCAGGGGAACGACATCTGACTACTCCGTCTTTGTTAGACGACGATCTACTGGCACCGTCATTCTTGCTATCTATGTTGATGATATGGCTGTCACAGGAGACGATGAAGCCGACATTTCAGAGATCCTTCCTCCAGAAGGTCTTTATCACGAAGGATCTTGGCCAATTCCGTTACTTTCTTAGCATTGAGATAATACACACTACATCGGGGATCCATTTCTCACAGAGGAAGTATTGCCTTGACATTCTAAATGAGTCAAGATTACTTGGATGCAAACCATCTGGCATTCCTACAGAATTGAGATTACATTACATTTACTTATCCAACGTTGGAGGAACTACACGGTATAGAAGCCTATCGGTAACCTGCTTTATCTCACTGTTACTAGGCCGAAGTTATCATATATGTGAGCAGAGCCAACCAACACATGGAGATGCCTCTTTACAGACATTTGCAAAATGTTTTTCTGATCCTTCAATACTTGAAGGAATCTCCCGGACGTGGACTCTTCTATGGGGTGAATGGGCGCACTAATGTCTCTGCCTATGCTGATGCTGACTATGTTAGTTCGCCTGAGGATCGTCGATCGACTACAGGCTATGTCATGTTTGTTGGGGGACAACCTGGTTACGTAACGAAGCAAGAAACATACAATGCTCTCCAGATCAAGTGGAGATGTAGAATACAGGGCAATGGCCCAAACCATCTGTGAGATCACATGACTTGTCTCTTTTCTACATGAGCTTGGACTTTCAGTTGCTACGCATGTACCTTTTATCCGCGATAACAAGTCTCCTATGTACATTGCCACCAATCTTGTTTTCCATGAGTGGACAAAACACATTGAAATTGATTGTCACTTCGTTCGTGATGCAGTACGAGGAGGAAAGATTTATCATTCCACATATCTCCATTGAACCTCAACTTGCATACATCTTCATGAAGGCACTACCGAAGAAGCGCTTCTTGTATTTAGTTTCCAAGTTGGGCATGGTCGACAGTTATGCTCCAACTAGAGGGTGGGTATTGAGTTATTATGTTTTCTACTTTATTTGTGTCTTGTAACCCTTCAGAGTCTTTTATGTACTTTCTCCTTTTTTGCTCTTTAGGGTTTCTCTATATGAGACCCTATACCTATGGAACAAACAAAACATTTCATTCTTTCTCCACACTATGTATCTTGTTCTTTGTGTATTAGCTAGTTGAGAGTTCCCAATTTGTCCAAACTAATCATGCATGCTCCAACTTGGAGGGGACCATTAAGAGCAGAAAGGGATTGAGCTAATTGGGTAATATTGTGTCATGAGGAAAGATCCACCTATTTTAGCAGGGTGTCATGTGTTTGGTTCCCACGTAGTCTACTGCGAAAGAGTTGGGTGTGAGTAAAGCTCATATATATATACATACGGTTTTATACTGTAGGTTTAGTGTGAAGAATCATTCTTTAAAACACTGCTGCCTTTAGGCTGCTTCTCTCGTGGAGTAGGATGCCATCATGACAAGGTTAAAAATGCGGTATTCGTTCGGTTGTATGCATGTCTGAGCGATCAAACATATGCGGAGTAGTATGCGATCGTATCTGCATATTATGCAGTTTGTCATATTTTAATTTAAAATATTAAAATACAATACTGAAACATGGTAAAGAGATTAATTTTATAGTTGATGATTTAATACAATCCAAAACTAAAAATTTCAAATAAGATTATACAATATATAATCCCACCATCCATGGATCTCTAGCAATGTAACCCAAAACAATCATAAAAATGAACTGACACATTTTTAAAATAATATTCCCCCATGGTTAATGTGTTGATTTTGTTCAACAGGTAAGGGTATTTCACACCTCCCTATTTGGGCCCCTAAACGAGATATAGAAATTCTCTCATATACACCACATATACAACCATATGCATCACATATGCCACATATATGGCTGCATATACGATTTATTATGCGGTCCGCATATGCACTTGGCCGCATGTTAAATATGTGCTTTGGTAGGTATACTGAATATGCATTTGCGGCTGCCTGGACTGCATATTGCGAGTGCAAGCATAAGTGCGAAAATTGTTAGTACATGAGCATGCATATTTTGATAACAAAACTTGTGTGCAAAGCTTGTAGCTAGGTCAAGAGCAAGAAAGCTACTGGACTAGGAAGTAGCTCAAGCTGAGGAGCTCAAGGTTAAGTGAAGAAGAAGCTAAGAAGTTCAAAGGAATTCATAGCTATGAAATTCAGTTCAAGCTCAAGGAAGGATCTCAAGCTCAAGAAAAGACAATCTTTTCTTTCATTGAGTCATGCATTTTGTAATTGTCTTAGAATGTAAAGATTGCAATTCTTGCATATTGCATTTCAGCCCTTTAACTTTGACTTTCAGGTCAAAGAGTCAAGCTGATCGATCAATCTCTTTACATTGGTGGTTGGAGGTGCTGTATGCTGTGTGATGTGCCTGGGAAGGAAGTTGAAAAAGGTCTAAAATGTAGACGGGGATTATTAATGGGTTGTCGGTTGCAAGGTGTGGTTGTGAGAGGAGGTATGAATATAGATACCTATAGAGATAGCAGGTAGAGTTGGCATTGTTATACATGGGAACCACTTTAATTAGAGTGACAATGGGTAATGGTAGGGGCTGCAAATAGCAGTTGAGTGTATGGTAGTCAGAGCTGAAAATTGTGTTGTTGCAATGAGGGTTTACGTTATGTATACATGCTTTTGGTGGTTGCCTATTTTTGGGGTGGGTAAACTAGACATTGATAATAAGCCGCATCACTCATCTTTTTCTATTCCATTAAACATGAATAAGATCCTTATTGTTCTTAACTCGAGGACATGTAAAACAAGGCTTAGCAGCTACACAGGGGCATGGATTTCTTTATTTTCTGTTTAATAGAGTTGCCATATACACTTAAAAAATCATGGTTAACGAGTAAATTTTGTATCAATGCCATCTTTTTATTATCATGCCATCTTAAAGATTTTTCTGCATTAGCTTATACGTGCATGTTTTTATGTTCTATACATGTGCGAACTTTCTGCTTTATGGCATGGATCTGTTGGCAGCAGCTAGAAGTTCCAAAATACTATCCGGGTAATAGAGGAAGTGCTAGGACAAGCACTTGGAAGGAAAGTGAATGTAGGTGAATAAGTCGATGAATCAAAGTCTGGACGCTTGAGATGCTGAAGTGCATATCTTTGTTAATAGCACTTTGTTCAAGTTGGGTGCACTCCAAAAATGGATGGGTAACTGTACCGGAGAAGAGATGGGGGCATAAAAACAATTGTTTTTAAACCTGGTTGGTGATTGGAAAAAGAGGACCGGGAAACAAGATAAATAAAGGGGAAAGAGAGAGCTACTACTAACTAATCAGGAACCTAAGAGGCAAAGGAAGGAATCATGGGTGGTTAGGGCTCCTTGTGTAATGTATTTTTGGGCAATGGCATTGTGAATAACACTATGGGAGATTTTTTTAAATAAAAATGTGTCAATTTTGTAAATAAAATGATGAAAATGAATCCTTTATCATTACAGTGCTAGTTTTACCACATAAAATACTTCCTCTTTCCCTTGTTTTCCTTCACTGATTTGATACTAACTTAGCTAATACTATCGATGCACGACAAGTTGATTGATTTCTCTCGTTTTAAATGTTCAGGTGTTGGCAAGAGTTGTCTTCTCTTACGGTTTTCAGATGGATCTTTTACAACCAGCTTCATCACAACTATAGGGTATGTAATGTGTTTATTCATCATTATTTTTGAGTTCATGCAAGAAATATACTTTTGACTAGTTTATTTTCTGCCTTGCAGTATTGACTTTAAGATCAGGACTGTAGAGTTAGATGGCAAACGCATAAAGCTCCAAATATGGGATACTGCTGGCCAAGAAAGGTTCCGGACCATCACAAATGGTAGGGTTGTTTTTATTTGCACCTCAAGCAGTTTACTTATTACAATTTCGTCATGGAGGCTACCTTTTACTATGTAAAAAAAGAAACTTTAGCTGCATAATGTGCCTGGTGGGAAGTTTTTTTTGTGTGTGGGATGTTCTAATCATTTACTAGCTTCTTTGAAGTACAATTTGTTTTATGTATCTGTGCAGCTTATTACCGGGGAGCAATGGGTATATTGCTAGTGTATGATGTTACTGATGAGTCTTCATTTAACAGTAACTGTTCTTATCATGTACCTTTCAATTGATAGGGGTGTGGTGTTGCTTCTTTTGCCTAAGAATGCCATTCCTCATGTCTTGTCCTTGAACACCTGCAGATATTAGGAACTGGATCAGAAATATTGAACAGCATGCATCCGATAATGTCAATAAGATCTTGGTCGGAAA
This sequence comes from Ottelia alismoides, assembly GCA_037367405.1. Lineage (NCBI taxonomy): Eukaryota > Viridiplantae > Streptophyta > Magnoliopsida > Alismatales > Hydrocharitaceae > Ottelia > Ottelia alismoides. The sequence goes on from JAZKJV010000210.1 coordinate 263,893, forward strand.
TAAGGCTGACATGGATGAAAGCAAAAGGGTATACCCTTTGAGATATTGGTTGTCATAAAATATTTCCATTATTCAGAAATCTTCAAGTTATTGATAATTAAGGATTAAGCTTGGTTTCAGGCAGTGCCCACATCCAAAGGTCAGGCTCTTGCTGATGAGTTTGGCCTAAAGTTCTTTGAAACTGTAAGCTCAAACGGCCATTATTCGTTACATTTAGCTTCTTCTTGTTTTAATCCTTTTTTTTTTCATTTTTGGAAACGACTTCTGTGGCAGAGTGCAAAAACGAACTTAAATGTGGAGCAAGTATTCTTTTCCATCGCCAGAGATATCAAGCAAAGGATTTCAGAGACAGACACTAGATCTGAGGTAGTGATATTTTCATCTGATAGTATCATGAATTTTTGTGGTGTTTCTTCTTGTGAAGCGCATGAATCGATCCATCTATTGGTATCAGGTTAACCCGATCAGAATCAGCAATCTGGATCAGGGTGGGGGAGAAGGCTCTGCCGCACCCAAGTCAGCTTGCTGCGGTTCGTGAGATGATCAGAGATTTTGTTGGGGGCGCAGGCTCACATCACCAGCAAATCTGCTCGAAACCAATACACAATTACATCCGATGGTTAACGACGGTGACTATTGGATGCATGTATTTTCCAATGTCCATTCTTCAGACTGCTAGCTTATTTGTGATTTTAAGTGGTCTTGTCTGGGATACTCCGCACCCGTCAGTTCATCGATGCCTGAACCTCGTATATATTGTCATTTTTGTTAATCTATAGTTTGATTTATAGCTCAAAAGAATAGTCATCAGAAATGACTATAGTGTTGCTTTAGTTTCCACATTATGAATTTATCCCTGTACACCTGATTATAGAAATATTTGCTCTAATCATATTTTTTTGTGGATTTGGCTTGGATAGTTATTTTCTTGTATTTGATGGAGAATGTGATGTACCTATTGGCTATTGGTTGTGAGGTACTCATATTGTACCACCAAGGATAGGGAGTTTACTAATGAACCAGGGTTTCAGTTAAAAGTAATGGATCATGATCTAAGGGTTGGGATTGCGGGTTTGTTTCATAGTTTTCATGCATAAATTGATGGATTGGAAGGAACTCTATCTTAAGCACTCATGATGGTTTCTTATGTGGCTCTTCTCGTCATCTCTATGGCAGGCACAACCTATGGGAAATTATGTACTTGTGTCCTAATTGGATTTGGATTAGCGAGCCCGCTCGTTCAGGGGGATCAGTCGATGAGAGAGGTATATAAACTCCGTCGGGTTTTGGTTATTCTGAATCCTCTGAACAACTATTCTTTCTCCAAATAGAGAGATCTACCGTTGTAGTTGAGGACGTAGTCCAGTTCCAAGTGAATCTCATGTGGTGATTGTGTTTCATGCTTGCTTGTCCGTTGGTTTATTTCGCATTCTACTTCCGCTATGTGCAACATGAGTTTTTCTTTAAAGATGTAAGCATAAATTTTCTATTCACCAAACAAAGATACAAAAGATAATTGTGCTTGCAAGCTGCCAAAGAATCAGTTACAGAAGCAAGGATTGAGAATCTGTTTGGTGAATAGAAACCTGTCGTATTTACGATGGTATAATGACTAATAAGCAAGGATTTACAAAACACATCACATCACCCACTTATTCATGCCCACCTAATTATTGGCATCTATCTTATATCTTAAGTGCATATCACATCCATTTGTTTATCCGGACACGTTTGGATCTATCTAAATTAATATGTAAATGACCATTATACTCGCAAATTCTTCTTTGTATGAAACTAAGTCCCTGCATGATAAAGTATAGGCGTGCAATGTGCAAAAATCGCGGAGCCTTGAATTATATTCTTAAGTAGTAGTCCGAAATTTGCAATTTCCCCATTGTGGTCGTTGGATTCCAATTAAAGTTACCTCCCGTCATTTTTTTGATTAGACATCAAGGATCCGCAGGACCAATAACAAAAATCCCTAACGTTTTTTTTTCTATTCTAAAACAATTCCATTAAAATTTACATTTAGGACGAGCAACAAAAGACTGGTTATAAAATGGAAAATTTGCGGAAAAGGTCCACCCTTGTTCATCGCAATGCGATTGAGCAGACCAGACGGGCAACGGCTTCACTTCGTCTTCCTCCTCTTCTTCTTCCTCTCCCTCCACGCTCTCCTCCTTCCTTAACAAGCGAAGTACCTAAATTAGGGTTCCATCCCCGAGGTTCGAAATCGAGGTAACAATCCCATCTCTCCCCATTTTCATCCCTCGCCCCAATATTAATGCCGAACAATCTCAGTGGTTTCCTCTGTTTCTATCGATCACTGCCGTCATGATTGTGTATCCATTGTTTCTCTCACGTTCCTCCCCTTTTTCAATCAAATCATGCTTTGATTAGGTTGTTGCTAATCAATTGTGTACAGGTGAAAGGAGCGGGATGAAATCACGGGAGAATGCCTCAAAGGGCTGATAGTATATTGCTTTCTCATCTGAATACAATGGGTGTGGGGGTCTATATATAGTCCCCAGTGAATCTTCACATCTCCCAACTGGTAGATGTGAGACTATTGGATGTGGTAAATGGATCCTGGCGTGATCCAATTACCCATCTACAACTCATGTGACGCACAACCAAATACTCCAATATGTATTGATGGATAATTTACTGTTTGAGTTTTGAGGGGCCCCTTCAGGTGTAGGGCCTTTATTTTAATTCGTGTGACTCTTCTTTAGGTGTCGAGGTGACAAAGGTCGTTAAGGATTGCTTTAACCGTACAAGAATGTCGACCTTGTGTATAAACTTCCATGTCATCATGTCCCTTTACCATCATATGTGGAATGGGGCATGATATTAAAGAGGGTTCCCTTTGATAGTGGAAATGGATACCTGAGGGGACCTAAGCTCAGAGTGTGCATCCTCCACTATCATTGGGAATAAGTGATGGCCCATTGTCGTACAGAGGATGTTGCGAATATAGGTTGGGAGGTTGTAACACCCAACCCAAACATAGTCCCGTACCTGAAACTCACACAATGTGAAACTGGGTTAGAAGTGTGGGGGATTACTACTCAACAATTAGGGCTTAAGTATTTTGGGTAGTTGATAACGGGTCCACTTGAACACAAATCCAACAAGTTGTCTGAATCAGATTTCTCGATAATGATTTGGGGATCTAAGCCGGAATGTTATAAATGACATTATAGCCAAATTCTCTATGATAGTAGAAAGGACTACTTGAGATGTGGAGCCACCCATACAAAGAGATAGGAGGAAAAGGATACCCAGAGCATGCAGACGCTACTATCACTAGGAATAAGTGATGGACTAAATTGCAAAGAGGACATTGTGAATATAAGTAGGGAGGTTGTATCACTCCAATTGAACATAGTCCTACATTGAAAATTCACAAAGTGTGAAATGTGGTATAATAATGGAAGATTATTACTTGACAAATTGGGCTTAAGCATTTTAGGCGATTGTCAACGGGTCCATCTCTGTCCGCATCTAACAAGTTGTCATGATCAATTTTTTTTGATAACGGTCCGAGATCTAAGCACGAGAAAGTTATAAGGGCTGGTACTCAACAAGCTATTAAGGACAGTTTTCCTCGACAACATATCGGGGACCTAAGCCCATGAGGTTACAAATGGTATCCAAGTGGATACCATCTGATAATGGAAAGGGCTACCCAAGGGGATATAAGCTTGGAGCATACAATAACCACTGTCACTGAAAATAAGTGATTGACCATGCCACAATGAGGATGTTGCGAATATAAGTAGGGATGTTGTAACACCCCAATCTAAACATAAATTCCACATCAGAAATCATAAAGTTTAGAACATGTAATAAGAGTGAGCTACTTGATAACTTGTGCTTAAGCATTTTAGGTGGTTGTCAACGCGTCCACTTGGGCCTGAACTCAACAAGTTGCTAGGGTTAGTTTTACTCGATAATTGTCCAAGATCTAAGCATGGGATGTTACAAATAACGTGAAATTACTTAGTTGAGATAATTATTATAAGGTTTAATACAATATATTGATTTTCCAATTGTTTTCTAAGTTGTAATCGATTAACGATTAGATTAATAAAAAACCAATTGATCATACAAGAACAAGGCATTTAGAAGTTCGCCATCACTTCCTACAAGACAAAATATTGCATGAAGAAATAAATCTCAAGTTAATCAGGACAACTGATCAAGCAGCTCAATTAAGAACTTAATATATCAAATTCTGACGTCCTTCAAGAACAACTTGGCTAGCATAAAGTTGGTGTTGACGAGCGGTAAATATATACCACCGCTTTGAATCCAGTTTAATATGGAGTTAGCTTCGATTATTCAACAAGCAAAAGGGGCAAGCCCATTTCTAACCATAAAGGTGTTGAAAACTATTTAGATTAATAGCACACATGTAGAACAATAATCATACAAGAGAATAACACACAAATTCACAACAAAATGATTATAACCATTTGACAATGTGCATATTTCACTTACTCACATTAGACTCTCAGTCGTATTTACGTAAATATGTTTAAAGTATAATGAACAGTTGTCCCCAGGACCTATTTACGCCATGAGATCAAGATTAGGATTATAGAGAGGTACATGTGAAATTGCCTATATGCCTATAGTGCATAGAAGTTTGTCAATCCACTAGATAAACCCCAAGAAAAAGGACCTTGAGGCCTCAAGTTTGTGGAAAAAAAGTATAGATGTATATGCGAGATGGAAAACATGAGTGGGTTGTAAGGGCATGTTTGGTAACTGGGTTGGGTTGGGATATCCTCCTGTGAATAGTAGCTGTTTGGATGGTTGGGAGGGTTAGAGAGGGTTGGAATGATAAATGTGATGTGACATTGATTATGTGTTATATTAACTTTGTTAATGATTATAATATGTTTTTTATATTATATTTATTTGAACGTGGTTAAAAATATTATAACAAAGAAATTCTATGATCCATACAACTAATTCCAACACAATAATGCAGGAATACAACATGAGATATGTCAGGTTACCACGAGGTAACCTGACAACCTAACAGGTTGTGCATATTTTTGTTAAGTGGGAATGGATGATGTATAGTGAGGTGAGTATAATATTGGATATAAGTATATTTAGAATATATTTGAACTGTATTTTGCGTCATTGGTTTTCACAATATTTATACATGACTGTGTAAATGCAAAAAACCACATGTATGGAGATTTATGTAGGATCATCCTACCAAAGGGTTAAATCTTGTGTGCAAGCTTAGTCTACTTAGGATTTATGTGCATCTTAGAGTAATTTATTTCTCCATTGAATTCTTGGATTGTGTCCACTTTCATGAAAGTGTTCATACATAGGACATCAATGTCTTTATATTCTTTATTTTCCTAAAATATCCTCCAAAATGAGGGATGTACTAGTACTATATTATTGGACCTTTCTGTCCTTTATAGTTTAATAATATAAATATTGTTGCAAGTGGCGTAAGCAAACACACACAAATACAAACAATTAAGTAAACACGTAAACACATAAATTTACATGGGTCACCCAAAATTGGGCTACGTACTTGGGCAACGGCTGCAATCGATTTCACTGTTTGTGGAGAAGTAAAATACATATAATTCATATAACTCTAATCCTAGAGAGTTTATATAGTTCTTGAGGTACAAATGGATCCCATAGATAGATGATACAATAATACAATAAAAATTGTTCCAGGATGGGGCCGTTGCCCCATGCAATAGCTATAGTGTGACATGGGTGCATAAAATGATTCTTCAACTAGGTTCAACAGAATAGTTGTTTAGATTCAAGGCATATCAACAATCTTCACCTTGAATTGATTTCTCTAACAATCTTTGCCAAGCTTTGTCACCGCCAGCCTCTCCTTGGGGCTGCTGCTAACGGTTGACATTGAACAACAAGTCCAAACAATGTTTTGACTTACTCCGAAGAACTGCCTTTGTGAACATATCCATGGGGTAATTGTTGTATCAATATTCTTTACCTAAATCCTCTTTCAGAACGAATAAAGTGATATCTTGTTGACATGCGAGCCCACGGCGAGCCATTATGCAATAAATGTTATTGCAATTCACTCCTTAATCTGAAATGAAGAATACATAATTTGCATAATAGGTCCCTTAGTGCAATTAGGGTTATGTACCATGGCCATCTTAATAATCATACAGCTGTTGATTCAATTATTGAATCATAGAGGCTGATGCTTAGATGAATATCTAATGAGTTAGATTGAGGACTCATCAAGCACCGTCAAATGATTATTAAGAAATGATCTCCAGCCTTAGTAGGAGATGGCAATCCTTTCTCAGTTAGGCTGATATCTGACCGACTTCTTGATGCAGGTCCTCTGCATAGGAATAGAGATTCGGGAGGTGTCAAGATTAGTTAGGTCAAAGAGTTGACTTAAACGAGATCGAGATAACTAAAGTCCTATATCATATGCTGTCATGATATAGGCACACATCCTCTGACCGGAGACAGATGTGTTACTATATGTCTGAGTATGTACATTTGGCAAACCAATAGGTTGATGACCTAATCAAGGTCATACACCGGTGCGCTGGTGTGCATATAAGGGCATATGAGTAATACGATCTCTCAAAGGGATCATACAGGTTCACTACTGAACCGGAAGACATGAGCCTCACTCATGAGATATTGGGAAGAATCAAATTCTGTGCGCACGGTCGTCTCACTTTGGAAGCTTGACTGAATTTGTTGGTTTTGATATATACTTTTGGAAAGTATATGATCAAGACCTAGGTATGATATATGCTTTTGGAAAGTATATGATCAATACCGACTCCCAATGATCGAATGAGAAACTGACTGATAAAATCATGAAGTAGAGAGTATAAAGTTGATCCAATACTTCGGGTTTAATCTGAGTATTCCAGTATGCAGGATGTACAGGTATTAGGAATACTTGAGGGTGATGTGATCATAAACGATTGTATAACCCATGAGGCTTCCATTCCTAGGGAGTGATGAAAGGGTCTGGATTTTAGTGACTCCTCTCAGTAGAGAAGTAATCTTATCTTAGTCCAATTATTGGACATTGATCTGAATATGATTCAGATGCAATGAGAAGATTAGATTTGCGGTCTTGATTTAATCAAGCATCTATGGGAGGCCCGCGATCTGGATTTGAGATATGATCTCAATATCCATGTCACTATACGTGGAACAATACAATCGCCCTGTCCTTATCTCCAAGTATTCGCGGAGAAAGCGCATTATCCTTGAAAGAGTTCATGGATAATTCTATTGTTGATATATGTATCTGAGCATTGAGAAAATGGATAATTAAATGTGATTTAATTATCAAGATTAATATAAATTTGATTCATATTATAAAGAGAGTTATCTTAGATAATTAAATGTGATTTGATTATCAAAGATGTGAATAATGTGAATGTGATTCATATTATTTGAACACATGAGATAAAGAGATCCAAGATGATTAAATATGATTTAATTATCAAGGATAAGAATAATGTGGATAGTAATATCCAATTATTCATAATATATTATAAATGTGATTTATAATGTATTAGAGAGAGTTAAATATAATTTATATTAGTAGATTAATTATTAATGTGTATTGGATACACATTGTCTAATTAATTGAAAATGTAAATTACAATTTGTTTTGGGTTGTGAGTATAATTCACAATATTCCAATGTCAAGATTGCAATATTCCCAAAATTAATTGAGAATTATTTTGGTGAATTAAAATACCAACAAATTGTTGTTGGAAAATAAGTAGAGAGAAATTCAAGGAGATGTGCAATCTCATGGATTGCCATGAGATTGCCCTCCCTTTTGGAAAGAGGGGGGCGTCACCAATTTCCTTGTGAAATTGGTGGCCGTCCCCCCCCCCCTTCCAAAGAGGAAGGTTGATCTCTCTATTCCTCTCTCCTTATTTAATTGATTTAATATGGTATTAATATTTATTTGATTTATCAAATATATTTTTATCAAATTAAATCACAAGTTGTTGGTTTTTACCAACAATAATCTTGACCATTGGATTGACATAAATCAATCTCATCCATTGATTTTATATGTCACATGGATTGAGATCCATGGATCCCAAAACCCTATAAATAGAGAGGCATACCCATGCTCTCTCTTTACACACATAGAATGCTTGAGAAGCATCTCTCTCTCTCTTTCTCTCTAGACGTCAGCCCTCTCTCTTCCTCTCATGGCCGTCCACCATGGATGCCATGGAGAGGTTCTCCATCGCCGCGGCATCGTCGTTATGCTGCCCATTCTTTTGCTCGTGGATCTCCGTCTCCTTCGGTGCGCCTCGCTCGTGAAGAAGACGTCGGATCTCGTGTGTCGAGATCAGGAGATCCGCCGCTTGGATCATCAACATGGATTGCGAGAAGCACACGGTTCATCCCCGCGCTCGCAAGCGTCTCCTCCGTCGGATCGGACTTGAGATAGGAGGTCTCTTCGTTTAGAGACTCGATCGCAACCACGCTTCAAGAGGTAATACTATTACTTGTTTGTGGTTTAGACGAAACGATTCGAGAAGTGTTCTTGAATCATGTGGTTTCGTCGTATAATTTTTTTTTAATTCCGCTGCATCGAGCAACTAGTCCGACTAGTCGCTCCTCGTCGTATTCGATATGATGCTCACGCTTCCGTGATGCGCTTGAGGATGTAACTATATCCTTCAAGTGGTATCAGAGCCTTAGGTCGACGGTTCCGAATATGATTCGCTAACCGAGGACGACTTGGGTTCGTTAAGGTCGCGAAAGTTTTCTTCGCATTTGATTTCGCAGATCTGTTTAGTAAATAAATTCGGCACTGTTTAGATTGTTTAAACACGAATTTAATACTGGATTTTGTTCCCCATTAAATAAGGAAATCATAGGATCTGAGTTTGCGTAAATCGGGTTTCGTATGCTCTAGATATGGTTGTTTTAATGAACATGTATCCACTGTTACGGGAACTGCGAATCTTAACGTAATTAAAGAGTTAATTACTGTTTAGAGATGTCTCGAAATGCGTGAAAATCACATAGGTTCTGTTGTAAATCAAGTTAGCAAACTATGGAAACTTACTTTGCTTAATTTGGATTTAAATTGATTGAGATACGCTAATTTTAGTAAGTAGGGGTCACTGCTGAAATTACTTTCCTAATCAAGAACCATGTGATTGTCAATTAGAGAAATTAATTGTTAATTTCATGAAATAATTATGGAAAATATTTGAAAAATATTGGAATATGATTATTTCCTTAATTGACTTGGCCTCAACCAATTAGTTGATTAGATTTGATCTAGATCATAATTGGAAACACAATCATCAAACTTCTTGCTTGAATAGGATTGGGAATTTGTCTAGCAAATTTCCTTATAATCAAAATTGTTTTGATTACTATATGGTATAATTTCGGCTGAAGAACCGATGATCATCTCAAGTACAAATTAATCAATTTGGCATTATCCTTTCTCGAGGCGGATATGGTATCTAGTCGGGGATCGCTGGGGTAGCGGGTTGCAACGTATGCGGTCCGTCCCACTCCCGCCGGTACTGGCCATGACAACGGGTAGGGCCGGGATAATGTCCGAGGGATTAAGATGTATTTTTCTAATTATTAAAATACGAATTAATACGTACTTTGAGAATAATACCATATATATTCAAATATAGCAATCAAGTTTGATTGATTAAATTGGATTGATAATTAATTTAATATGATTGAATTAATTATATCCAATTAAACCACTCTATTATGAATAGAGTTATTATTTCCCTTGGAAGAATTAATTATGTGAATATGATTCATGATAACTAATTAGAATTTGAATAAGATATGGAGGATCACATTAGTGACATCCATGGTCTCCCGTCAAGGCGAAGGGTTTCGTCGCCAGATATTATATGTGGGAGACGCATGTCCGAAGTGACAGCTCCTGTATTTGATCCATTTGGATCAGGCTCGTCGCTTCTCGAAAGAGTAAGGACGTATGCGTAGTGACCCCAATATCAGGTCCTCATATTATTGGGGCGATATTGGATTGCGTATAGCGAGTTGTATTCCTGTTGACGGTTGGTTCAATTAATGACGGGTCAACATCACCTTAGGGGTGGTGGGCCCGGGTATTAAAGACCGAATTGAGAGATGCAAGTTGGACTTGCAAGGCAGAATGTGTTCCCGCTTCTTTTTATCTGAGTTGTAGGTTCTCATATTATTGGGATGCAACAAAGATAAGGAAGGAGATCACATATCTTGCTTGAGATATAATGGTAAGTATATCTCTTACATTAAAAGTGATTGAGGGAATGAACTTTCATTATTGACATGGCAAGACAACTTTGATATAAAATTCCTAATTCAAAGTAAAACATGTATATATATATATATATATAAATATATACTCTTATGCAAATTACTTATTTCAGATAATCCTTCATTAAACCCACTCAATGTTATACTCATTAATAACCAGTTGAATATCATGGATTGGACCCTTGATCCAGATATTGTACTTGCGATTGGACACATAATGTATGTGGTTGCAATGTGCAAGTTTCCTCATAATAATGAGAAGTGATAATTAAATAAGACAATAGGACTAAAACCCTAGGGTTTGTATGTCTCTATAAGTCTTGATCTTATCGAATGTACTTTTGAAGTGACATGTCGATGATGATTGTAATTATCAAATTAATCCTTATAAAATCAATAAAGATATTCTGGCATACGTGCTCTTGACATTTAATCATGAATGACATGGTTCTCTACATCATGTAGAATGGTAGCTCTATTAGAGATAATGTATTCAAATTGTTTGAGTACCTACCTGAACCTATGCTTTAAGAGTTTAGATGGATGTAGGTGATGAGTGTCATCATTCTACTATCTTTACTCTAGTCATTCATGAAGCTTCATAATATTCATATTGTATGAATTTAATGAAGCATGTATAAGTGTTGAAATACTCTTATATTGAAATTTCTGATTTTAAGATAAGAGATCCTTTAGTCTTGAGCAATGGTTGCTTAGAGATAAAGGGAGCGCAGTGGAAGCATGGGTTGAACTCAAGTAAGAAGTATAGTCAAAGAGTTGATTGTACTTCTGTTGCTTCCATCCAAAGAGTTGGATGAATGCCAATACTGCAATAAGTTGATGTGTTGATAGTATGACTATCAAATCTATCTAGAATCCTTAGAAAAGGAATCAGATAGTACATCAGAAAAATCTACATATAATCATTGAAATTGACTTACTTATTTGATAATATAAAGTCTAATAATTGTATCTCAATCTTCTAATGACACTTGCAATTGGTTACATATGTTATAGAAGACTGGAAATTTTGATCTTAAGGTCTTTAGTTATCCTTGAGAATTTTGATGCAATTGTTGCAACAATCTCTTTTGGATTGATAGACTTACTAATTTCAGTGGGAGAGCCCTTAGTCTTAGAGAATGTCTTTATGACCTAGATATTAGAATACACTCATTGTTTGTTTCTAATTGTTGGATATAAACATGAATTCTGTAATAAATCTATCATAAAAAGTTATGATGGAGATATTTCAGATAGTAATCTAAGATCTAGTGGACTCTACTAAATTAGAAAATTAATGAATGATTCATTAAGTTTTTTAATACTGAGAATTAAAAAGATCAATAGGAGGATAAAGATCATTTGATAATGATCTGACATCAAATTTTGGACATATATCTGTTGATGAGATCAATGGACTAGTAAGACATGAAACTTTAGATTGTCTAAAGATTCAAATCTCACATACTTGTGAATATTGTATTCAAAGTAGAATGTCCAATACACCCTTCCTTGGGAAAGGTGTAAGATGTCAAGGTATTAAGGATCTCATACATATTGATGTATGCAGATCATCTGTATCATAGTAAACATTATGGATATGTGATATCTGTTAATGATTATGTATGATATGAGATTTCTTCTCTTTACTTAGAGAACTTTGAAATATTCAAAGATTTCATAATTTTGGTTTAGAACCAAAGTTTGAAGGAAGATGAAATGAATTTAATCTAATCAAGGTAGCTTGTACCTATTAGATGAATTCAAGAAATACCTTATGGAGATATGAATATCATTCATTCCTATCTCAATCCTCCTAATGAACCTGAACTCAATGGAGTTGTAGGGAGATACAATTGATCATGTGTGACATGATTTAATCAATGATTAATCCTAGCATAATTATCTCTTAGTTTCCAAAGGTGTATATGTAGTAGAGACTACATTATATACTTAATAAGGTTCCATGCATGTAAGCTGGAATCTAGCACTAGAGAGTGCTACTTCATTAGGAAAATAAAGGATGGTATTGTATACCTACTTTATGACCTTGAGATTCTTAAAAGATCTCATCTTTGAGAATATGATTCTTATAGGATGACTCTCCTGAGAATCAAGATGAAAATGAAGTAAAGGAACTCATTTAATCTTGAAAAGATGATGAGGCTCCTGAAATCGGAAACTAAAATAGATAATTAAAGATGAAACATTAATACCTCTTCAAATAAGTTTGAGGATGGATTCCATGTGTCAGTTAAATCTGAAAATGATCGGACTTCATGTGATGAAGCTCCTGAGGATCATGACATGGAAAGATGGATGTTAGCAATAAAAGTCTAATGTAGACTTCATATACAAGTATTGTATATGGACCCTCGAGGATCCACCTATATGGGTCAGACCCATTAAGGTGTAAATGGATCTTCAAGAGAAAGAGGGAACCTGATGAGAAGGTAGAGACCTTCAAAAGCACGGTTCGTAGCCATGAGCTACACACCGAAGAGAAGACATCGCTTGCGATGAGACTTGCTCTCTAGTGACCTTGCTTTAACCCATCAGAATATTGCTAACTATAGCTACACAATTTGTCTATGACATCTTCATGATGTGAGTCAAGATTGCATTCCTCTATGAATACCTCTCTGAGGATATTCATATGAAGTAGCCCCAGGGCTTCATGGTTGAGGAAAGCAAGGTGTGCTAGCTGATGAACTCCATCTTTGGACTCCAATAAGTTTCTTGTAGTTGGAACATAAGATTTGATGAAATTATAAATGTTGTGATTTCAGATAAAATCTTGATGAACCATGTGAAGCTTAGTGGGAGTGCCATTGTGTTCATCATGTTTAATGTAGGTATTATTCTAATCATTTAGAATGATATAAGAATAAATAATAAGTGTTTGATAATTTGGTTGATCCATACCTTGAGATACGATCTCGAGGATACCTCTTAGATCTTAGTTCTGAAGTAGCTCAGAAGCAAAGAGAAGAGGATATTAGGACCGTCACATGAGTAATACACCTTGGACTTATTCTATTTTCTGGAAAATTCCAAGAAAAGCTTCCTTCCCTTAAGATGTGGTAGTGACCTGTCTAGAGGGATAGCACCTCAAAGAGTTGAGGAAGTGAATGCCAGAACTGCTTGCACTTGTGCATCAGTTATGAGAAGCTGAATGTATGCTAGATGTGTACAAGAACCAGATGTCTACCATGCAGTGGGAGTAGTAAACTGTTACTAAACCTACTATGGAGATAAAACACTTGATTGCAGTAATAATAATATCTTCAAAGATAAAACTTGGAGATAGTGATCTCAAAGTCTTATCTTCAAAAGTTTAAGACCTTGTAGATAGTGATCTATAAGGGTCTTAACTGTAGATACCTTAGAAGATAGAGATCTCCAGGAATGAAGGTATTCTAATAAAGATTATGGGAATACTGGTTATGATAATTAATAAGATGTAGTGTCAAGGACACTATAACCAACAAAATTGAGTATCGGTTGCATGAGATGCAACATTCGCATTGGATGCGAGCACTGTTACTAGGAGATATGCAAGTGCCGTAAAAGGACTTGGCGTAGTCTTTTGGAAACAGAGTGACTGATCAGCTTACCTAGATATTTTCTAAATAGCCTATGATTGTCACATGGGTGTGGGTTTAAATGATTAGCCCATTAATGGCTCTTTGGGCTAGTGGAAGATTGTTGGACATGCGAGCCCACGGCGAGCCATTATGCAATAAATGTTATTGCAATTCACTCCTTAATCTAAAATGAAGAATACATAATTTGCATAATAGGTCCCTTAGTGCAATTAAGGTTATGTACCATGGCCATCTTAATAATCATACAGCTGTTGATTCAATTATTGAATCATAGAGGCTGGTGTTTAGATGAATATCTAATGAGTTAGATTGAGGACTCATCAAGCACCGTCAAATGATTATTAAGAAATGATCTCCAGCCTGAGTAGGAGATGGCAATCCTTTCTCAGTTAGGCTGATATCTGACCGACTTCTTGATGCAGGTCCTCTGCATAGGAATAGAGATTCGGAGGTGTCAGATTAGTTAGGTCAAAGAGTTGACTTAACGAGATCGAGATAACTAAAGTCCTATATCATATGCTATCATGATATAGGCACACATCCTCTGACCGGAGACAGATGTGTTACTATATGTCTGAGTATGTACATTTGGCAAACCAATAGGTTGATGACCTAATCAAGGTCTATACACCGGCGCGCTGGTGTGCATATAAGGGCATATGAGTAATACGATCTCTCAAAGGGATCATACAGGTTCACTACTGAACCGGAAGACATGAGCCCACTCATGAGATATTGGAAAGAATCAAATTCCGTGCGCACGGTCGTCTTGCTTTGGAAGCTTGACTGAATTTGTTGGTTTGATATATACTTTTGGAAAGTATATGATCAAGACCTAGGTATGATATATGCTTTTGGAAAGTATATGATCAATACCGACTCCCAATGATTGAATGAGAAACTTACTGATAAAATCATGAAGTAGACAGTATAAAGTTGATCCAATACTTCGGGTTTAATCTGAGTATTCCAGTATGCAGGATGTACAGGTATTAGGAATACCTGAGGGTGATGTGATCATAAACGATTGCATAACCATGACGCTTCCATTCCTAGGGAGTGATGAAACGGGTCTGGATTTTAGTGACTCCTCTCAGTAGAGAAGTAATCTTATCTTAGTCCAATTATTGGATATTGATCTGAATATGATTCAGATGCAATGAGAAGATTAGATTTGTGGTCTTGATTTAATCAAGCATCTATGGGAGGCCCGCGATCTGGATTTGAGATATGATCTCAATATCCATGTCACTATACGTGGAACAATACAATCGCCCTGTCCTTATCTCCAAGTATTCACGGAGAAAGCGCATTATCCTTGAAAGAGTTCATGGATAATTCTATTGTTGATATATGTATCTGAGCATTGAGAAAATGGATAATTAAATGTGATTTAATTATCAAGATTAATATGAATTTGATTCATATTATAAAGAGAGTTATCTTAGATAATTAAATGTGATTTGATTATCAAAGATGTGAATAATGTGAATGTGATTCATATTATTTGAACACATGAGATAAAGAGATCCAAGATGATTAAATATGATTTAATTATCAAGGATAAGAATAATGTGGATAGTAATATCCAATTATTCATAATATATTATAAATGTGATTTATAATGTATTAGAGAGAGTTAAATATAATTTATATTAGTAGATTAATTATTAATGTGTATTGGATACACATTGTCTAATTAATTGAAAATGTAAATTACATTTTATTTTGGGTTGTGAATATAATTCACAATATTCCAATATCAAGATTGCAATATTCCCAAAATTAATTGAGAATTTTTTTGGTGAATTAAAATACCAACAAATTGTTGTTGGAAAATAAGTAGAGAGAAATTCAAGGAGATGTGCAATCTCATGGATTGCCATGAGATTGCCCTCCCTTTTGGAAAGAGGGGGGCGTCACCAATTTCCTTGTGAAATTGGTGGCCTTCCCCCCTTCCAAAGAGGAAGGTTGATCTCTCTCTATTCCTCTCTCCTTATTTGATTGATTTAATATGGTATTAATATTTATTTGATTTATCAAATATATTTTTATCAAATAAATCACAAGTTGTTGGTTTTTACCAACAATAATCTTGACCATTGGATTGACATAAATCAATCTCATCCATTGATTTTATACGTCACATGGATTGAGATCCATGGATCCCAAAACCCTATAAATAGAGAGGCATGCCCATGCTCTCTCTTTACACACATAGAATGCTTGAGAAGCATCTCTCTCTCTCTCTTTCTCTCTAGACGTCAGCCCTCTCTTTTCCTCTCATGGCCGTCCACCATGGATGCCATGGAGAGGTTCTCCATCGCCGCAGCATCGTCGTTATGCTGCCCGTTCTTTTGCTCATGGATCTCTGTCTCCTTCGGTGCGCCTCGCTCGTGAAGAAGACGTCGGATCTCATGTGTCGAGATCAGGAGATCCACCGCTTGGATCATCAACATGGATTGCGAGAAGCACGCGGTTCATCCTCGCGCTCGCAAGCGTCTCCTCCGTCGGATCGGACTTGAGATAGGAGGTCTTTTCGTTTAGAGACTCGATCGCAACCACGCTTCAAGAGGTAATCCTATTACTTATTTGTGGTTTAGACGAAACGATTCGAGAAGTGTTCTTGGATCATGTGGTTTCGTCGTATAAAATTTTTTTAATTCCGCTGCATCGAGCAACTAGTCCGACTAGTCGCTCCTCGTCGTATTCGATATGACGCTCACGCTTCCGTGATGCGCTTGAGGATGTAACCATATCCTTCATATCTAACATCCATTTGCTTGATCCTCTTATGATGCTCCTGATCCTTAGCGAGGCATATTGTATTGAGACTGTCACAATATAAGATAGCCAGATCATAATGTAGACCGAGATCTCCAACTAATCATTTCATCTAGATGCCTTCCTTTGCAGTTCCTATCAAAGCCATATAATCATCCTCTATGGTAGAAAAAAATACCTACCGGTTATAAAGTAACCTTTCAACTTATAAAAAACTCCCCAAAGTAAGAGACATCGCTTATCATTGATGTCTTCCCATCAATATATTCATTATATTCTGAATATGAATATCCAACAATCAAACAGTTTGAAACTTTTCTACAAACGAGGCTAGTACCAGATGTTACTCGGATTTTTTCCCATGAATCTTATAACAACGCTTACAGCATCAGAGATATCTGGTCTTATGCATGTCATTGCACACATAAGACTCCCAACTATGCTGGCATTAGGGAACACGTGACATGTGTTCCTTCTTTGCTCTGATTGAGGTATGAAAGAAAGTGAAGATGAACATTTGTAGTGGATGAAGCACCTAAGGACTTTTCTATAGACATTTCAAATCTCATTAGAACTTTCTCAAAGTAGTTCTTTTAACATAAGAAAAGTTTCCTTTCTGCACAATTCCTAATAATCACCATCTCTAAAATTTTCTTTATTACATCACCATCTTTCAATTTAAACTCTAAACTAAGGAGTTTTTTATCGTATACGATACTTTTCTTCTTGGCAACAATTAACATGTCAACGTGAAGTAACAAATAGATGAAAGACATGTTCTCCACTTTGTTGCAATAAACACAACAATCATTTGGCTCTCGTTGAACCCAAAACCAATCATGAAACTGTCAAACCTTTTGTACCATTGTTCGGGAGATTGCTTAAGACTATACAGGGACGTCTTCAATATGTATACATGATCTTCCTTGCTCTTAAATGCAAATCCGTATGGTTGATTCATCATAATGTACTCGTCGAGTTCACCGTGCAAGAGAGTTATCGTCACATCTATCTGCTTCAGCTCCCGGTCTAGATGTACTAGAAGAGTTAGTAGTAGTACCGTGATGGATGGATGTCTTACAATAGGAAAGAATATCTCGTTGTAGTCCACACCTTCTTTCTTATTGTATCCCTTTGCAACTAGACGTTTCTTGTATTTGATGCCTTTACTGTTTGAGATTCTTGTCTTTATCTTGAAGAGCCATTTGCAACCAACTACTTTCCTTCCATTTGGAAATTCGAAAAGCTTCCTTGTTTATTCATGTGAAGAGACTCTATTTCCTCCCCATAATAGCAATCTACTACATGGATTCTTCCCCTTCTATAGCCTCCTTATAAGTGGACGACTCCAAAGACTGCTTCCTCGACAACTTGTATTGCAAATGTATTCATGTTTTCGAAGGCATATCTTTGAGGTGGATGTATCTCTTTACAAGGTTGATCATTAGCAATACTATATTACCTCTCCTCCGGTTTCTTATCTTCGAGATTTTCAACATCAGCCTGATCATAAGTGGTGTGATCAATTGTTGATCACTACTTGATGTCAGTTGTATTCACAGCTTCAGCTTAGAATGGTCTATCAAGACTAGCATTTGAGAGCATGCACATTATTCTCTCTATAATCATCATGTTTATTCATTCTGCGACTTTGTTCGATTATGGTGTATCTCTGACAATATGGTGTCTTACAAACTCTCGTCCTCATAAAAACCATTGAACCTTGACAAATAAAACTCCAATCTATTGTCAGTATGAAAGTATGGTTCTCCACCTAGATCTTCCACTGCTTGAAGGTCTGAAATGCTTTACTTTGGTGCTTCATCGTGAACACCCAAACCATCTTGGAAAAGTCATCAATTATAGATAGGAAATACCATGCAACTTTAGAAAATGGGACCCGAGAAGGGCCCCAACAACTAGTGTGGACGTAACCAAGCATCTTCTTCGTCCTATGAATAGTTTTACGGACTGCTTCCTATGTTGTTTTCCCAACACACGGTGCTTAATTACTCCAACTTGGATCCTTGAGATCCACAAATAGACCATTTTGACTGAGGATATTCATCTTCATTTGGCTCATGTACTCCAGCCGCATATGCCACAACTCTATTTCCGATTTCACGACTTGGGATGCCACTACAATAGGATCAGTAATTGCGAAACCCCTCATAACATATATGGTTTTATGCTTTTTTCTCTTGATAAAACCACCTCAGCTTAGCAACCTACATAACTCCTCCTTCAACAATATACTTATTTAGAGTCCAAGACTCCAAGAGATATCAGATTCTTTCTCAAACAGGAACATGACAAACCTCTACCATTGTCCTCACGACTCCATCATGCATTTTGATTTTTTAGAAACAATCCCTACATCTTTTTAGGCAGTATCATTCTCCATGACTATGTTTCCATCATCCATCTTCTCATAAGTGCAAAACCAATCTTCATTTGGGGTCTTATGGTAATAACAACCTGAATCAAGTATTCATGTGTTATCTGTTATATTTTGATATGTGACAATAAGGACCTGAGCATCTTCAAAATATGCTCCCCCTTGAGCCACTGCAGCAACTGTGGCATTTCCTTTCTTCTTCGGATGATCTTTCTTCCAATGTCTAGGTTCCTTATATTAACTACAAATATCCTGAGGATTGTGATTCTTCATCTTTGATTTTTGCTTTCCTTTATTTGCATATCTAGAACCACATGACTCTTTTCACGAGTCATAATCGAACATGCAGCATGACAGTCATGCTTAGCAGTAACCATGTGTCAAAGTTCACGTGTATGTAAACTTGCACAAACTTCCTCTAAGGTTGTCTCTTCTCTTCCCAAAATAAAGGACTGACAAAAACCTAATATGACAATTAATACAGCATCCTCATATTCAATCTTAATATCTATATTTCTTAAATCTATCAACAATGTATTTGAGCGATTTAGATGTTCTTTAAGAGAGGTACCTTCTTGCATGCAGAGAGAAAATAAACGTTACTTCAATAGCAACTTATTAGCTAGAGACTTAGTCATGTACAAACTTTCGAGTCTCAAACATAGACCTCTTATGTTTGCCAGATTGGTGACCTCCACGACAATCTCATCTGACAAACATAACATAATCATTGACTGCTCTTTCTCTTCTTGCACCATTAACTCGGAGGGATCCATTGCCTTCTCCATATACTGGTCTAATGGCGGCCAGATACCCTGATGACTAAGAAGAGTGCACATCTTGATATGCTAAAAATGGAATTCCGTCCTTCTTGTGAACTTTCTGATATTCAGATTGTGCGATGTCGTCTTCTCGATGATCCAGACGAAACCTGATGCTCTGATACTAGTTTGTTGCAAGTAACAGAAGCGAAGACGCATAAACACGAACAATCAAGAAAACACGCAAACACACAAATTTACAAGGTTCAACCGTAATTGGGCTACATCCTTGAGCGACGGAGATCGGTTTCACTATTGTGGAGAAGAAAAATACCAAGGATTTGTAAAACCCTAACCCATGTGCTGATAGGGTATGGTGCGATAAGGGTTAGTAAGACAGTTCTTTAACTAGGTTCGGCAAATCATATGGTTAGTAATCAGGGCATATTAACAAATATATTTTGTTCCTGATATGGATCCAACATTCAGAAAACAGATTCATGAATGCAACTGGAAAATTGTGAATGTTACAACACCTGCAAATTACTTTCACCTTCTGCACCGACAGGTGCAGTGATCAATGAATTGGTAACATAGATGTACTATTTTTTACTTGAGAAAACAACCTTCTTACTATTGTATTGCATGATTATAGATCCACAGAGATTTTCGGAGACCTTTAATAGTTATAGCCCCAAAGAATCTACTCAGGCACAAAGATTGCAAGTCAAATCTTCCCGAATTCGATGATGTTGAAGGCCACCTTGGTTTTGATAAACAATGAACACAGCTCAAGCGCTTGATAAAGGATCAGAATAATCACTTTGACCTTGAGGATGGGATCACTCGTCTCATGTTTTGTTCTGGAAAAGCATCGACTTTTTAAAGCACTTGAGTTTTTCTGGTTTTCTAATATTTTTCATCTACAACCGGCAATTTGAGTAATTTTTAATGTCCTGCTATTTTGAAAAGAAGTTGTTGGAGCATAAGTTGTATGCGCCTATTGAGTTGTAGCAAGGTAAATGGATCCTGGAGGAGATCCATTTACCCCATCCAGTGTTTAGTCCCACATCGTCCGACGGTGGGACTTGGAGGCTCTGGAGGGACTATATAAGGAGCCCCAGACCTCCTGTATCCATTGAGAAAAGCAATAGACAAACACGCCCAGTTAAGGGGCTTCTCCCGT
Organism: Ottelia alismoides; assembly: GCA_037367405.1. Classification (NCBI taxonomy): domain Eukaryota; kingdom Viridiplantae; phylum Streptophyta; class Magnoliopsida; order Alismatales; family Hydrocharitaceae; genus Ottelia; species Ottelia alismoides. The sequence continues at coordinate 284,974 of JAZKJV010000210.1, forward strand.
GGTTTCATCCCGCTCCTCACGGAGTAGGGTTCCACGTTAAATCCCGCTTGTTCTTTTCGTTATTTATCTTTTCCATGTTTACGCTTCCACTTCCGATTTTCTAACATGGTATCAGAGCGGGTCGATTCTCGATGATTTCGTGTTCTTGTTTTATTCGAGATTCGTTTCCTTTGTCTTGGAAACAGTTTGTGAAGATTATTGTTCGAGATTTTTTTAGGATTCTACGGAATCCTAGATCTGGTTATCTCCAGGCGCATGCCGCCGTTCCCAGGATCCGTGCTCCTGCACCCCAGCCACGCGACATCAACACAGTCAGGCAGCCAGGCAGGCGGTCCCAACCTCGTCGTCCTCTTCAGATCTGCGCCTCCAAGAGGCGCAAGGCGCGAATATGGCGCATCCTCTCTCCCTCTACCATTGTCTCCGTACTCCGAGGTCACGCAACTCCTCTTCGCGGCGCATCTCTCGCCAACGGCGGCGGCATCATGCGGCGCCTCGCGCCACTCCTAGGCTCCCAGGCGGAGCCACAGCCGCCTCTGGCGGTGCTGACCTCCAGCGGCAAGCTTCGTGGCGCCAGTGATCTTCTTCAGGCGATGGCGACTCCTGGCGCCCTCTTGCAAACCCCAGGCGCGCGAGTCCTTCGATCTCCTCGCGCCGGCGCCTCTCCTCACGTGTGCACCCCCAGGCGGTGCAAACCCCCCATCGCGCCCCCCCCTCCGAATGGCGATGACTCTTCCAGACGTCCAGATCGAGAATGCGAAGGCAGCTCCATGTGCGCAGCTCCTCTCCAGGAGCTCCATCTCGCGCAAGCGGCGAGAAACATCCAAGGCGGCGGCTTTCTTCCAAGGGGTTCCCGTGTTGGGAACCCTAGCGGGCCTCTTATAAAAAAAATATATATATATTTTGGTTTACTTCATGGGCCCGGTTGGGCTAAAACAAAAAAAAGGGGGAAATCCAGTAAAAAAAACAATATATTTGCCCAAAAAAAAAGAGGGGGGGGGGGGCTGCAGATATTTCAGCCCATGTTGGGCTATGAGGTTTTGTTAAAGAGAGAGAGAGAGAGATACGTACAAAAAAATGAATGAAGTTGTTTTGTAGGCCTAAATGGGCCAAAGTTTAAAAAAAATGAAAAAAAGAGGCGCGTACATTTGAAAAGCCGTACGCATAAAAAAAATAAAGAGCCGAAAAAAAAATGTCAACGGCTTAAAAAAAATTGTTTTGCGAAAGCCGTAAAAAAAATTGAAATGACTTATAAAAAAAATAACGGCTTAAAAAAATGTGAAGAAAAGCCGCAAGTTTTTCATGTTCTACCCCCTATTTATCTTGTCTTCTCTCAACTGTCGATGCCTTCATTCCGACCAGTATGGGAGAAAGGGGGAGTATATATGTAGAGTCACAGGTCTGTTCATGATCCAGATTCAGATGCAGATGCCAGTCTCCAAACCATTCAGAATTTCCAGACTCTACAAGTTTTTCAGATGCGCAAGTTTCAGACTCGACGTTCAGATTCCGAGTCCACGGTGTGATGCGCAGGTTCAGACTCGACATCAGAGAGTTTCCGAGTCCAGTTTCAGACACGCACGAGTGTGCGGTCAATGTCAGATGAGCATAAGTTGCCATCATTGTCAGAGGTCCCCATCATTCTTCTAGTTGTCAGGCCAGAGTTTTCATGTGAGCCATAGGGACTCCATAGCAGAGGACCATTCCCTATGCCATTGAGGGCAAGGGTTTTCATGTGGTATCATAGGTACACCAAAGCAGTGCACCATTCTCTGAGCCAGATGGGAGAGACCCAGTTCTCCGACGAGGAGACTTTAGGCGCAAGTTCAGACTCGATGGTCAGGTTACGAGTCTTCAGTTGACTCACACTCCAGCCCGTTCGTCCTCCTCACCTGCACGGTATGAGAAGCAACGTCCTCGACTGCAGCATGTGCGCGTTGGGTTGATATTGTCCGTAGTGTCTTGTAGCGTTGAGTTGAGTTTCTGTCTGTTTGTCCAAGCTGAGCATTGAATGCTCCAGCTTGAGGGGGAGTGTTGGAGCATAAGTTGTATGCGTCTATTGAGTTGTAGCAGGGTAAATGGATCCTGGAGGAGATCCATTTACCCCATCCAGTGTTTAGTCCCACATCGTCCGACGGTGGGACTTGGAGGCTCTGGAGGGGCTATATAAGGAGCCCCAGACCTCCTGTATCCATTGAGAAAAGCAATAGACAAACACGCCCAGTTAAGGGGCTTCTCCCGTGGTTTCATCCCGCTCCTCACGGAGTAGGGTTCCACGTAAAATCCCGTTCTTATTTTGTTCTTTATTATCTTTATTCCATGTTCGCTTCCGCTTCCGATTTTCTAACAGAAGTTATGAGGCTTCAATAGCATGAAATATTTTGCATTTTACTCCATAGATTTCTCATTTCAGATTTCTTAAAAATTTAAGGCCACAATAAACTATGATGCAGGTTTATTACGAACTTGATGAGCAGAGGAAAGTGGGTGAAAAAGATGATATTGCTATTCGCAGAGTCGAACAGCTCTGTCCATTCCCTTATGATATCGTCCTTAGTGATCTAAAGCGCTATCCAAGTAAGCACAATATTTTACTTTGCATATAGTCCCAGACTCCTAGTTACATGTATGAAGACAAACCCTTTTTTATGGCAAGTAAGGTGACAAGCTAGAATTTTCAGTTAAATTTTCGCTTCTCTAAATTTATTAATTTTTTGCTTCTCAAAAGGAATTCTTTCCTTTTGCTTCTATAAAATTATTCCTTCACATTCTCAAAAAAATCTTGCAATGGAGAGGGTGGTTAGTCATGAGATTCTTATAGTATTTGTGGGATGTAACAACCTTTTTTTTCTGGAACTTTTTTGGATGGTTGCATTATAATCTTCTTAAAAAACATAATATTTCAGCCTTGGGATAAAAAGGGAATTTCGAACTTTGCAACCTGATATATCATCCTCGCATACGATAATAAGGAAAATTAACCTTGGTAACTTCCCCAGTTCACTTTGAGAACGGGGCATGTAGACACATATTTTGTTTGTGTATTTTCAGATGCTGAGATCGTTTGGTGCCAAGAAGAACCGATGAACATGGGTGCCTACAACTATATCGCTCCTCGCCTTGCTACAGCCATGAAGTCACTAGGTAGAGGATCGATAGATGACGTAAAATATGTTGGACGGGCACCCTCAGCGGCCACCGCAACTGGCTTCTTCCGAATTCATGTTAAAGAACAAAAGGATATAATTAAGAAGGATTTGCAGCATGATACCATTGATATTCCTTGCAATAGCTCTCAACTTCCAACTTCCAACTCGTGGAGAATTAAGATTGCATTCATCTTTTGTTGATGCCCCCTTAATGGAGTGAGTTTCATTTTTTCCCCTTTAATCCTTTTGAATGCTTACCATTAAATTGTTGGATTTTCTTATAGGGAATAGAGAGCAAAATTGTATTCTTCGTTTTCTTTTCGATACTCACAATTTAGAGGGTCCATTTTGAGTGAAAACATGTTAAATAAGCAAAAAAGTGTAAGATTGTATTGGATGGATCTCTAAAGGAGGTGCATCCCACTGTTTCCCTAAAAAAAGTGTATGATCGGAAGCAGTATCAAAGGTGATCATCTCCCTATCTGGTGAGAATATAGGGATTTTACCATGTTTATATGAAGTGGTGGACAAATTTTTACAGTCCTGCTCGAGTGGAAGTGACTGCTGCAAGAACTTTTTCTTCCATTTCCTTTGGTACTAAACAGTGCTATATTCTTTTTTGTAAATATTTATGACAATACTCTTTTTATATTACATGTATTTTCATCCATTGCACTCCTGGAGGTTTCTGGAAGTCTAGTTCTCGATACATATATAAGGACTTGTTTAAATTAGATGTTTATTGGGAGTCTTGGGACATGGAAGGAAGAAAGATGAAAGTGGCAATCCCTTCGATCCAAGATGTTTTTCTTTCTGTATATGCTTCGTTATGGTCAGCACCCTTTGGTACAACTTTTTACTGGAAGATGTCGACAAAATAACTTTCTCTGTGAGTTAAAAAAATTGAGTAAGAATGGTAAATACTGTGTCTTTGTTGACTATCCATTCATATAAAACAATCCACAAAGCAGCAACACAAGTGACAAAAATTTACTTGAAAAATCCCTCCGGAAAGAAAGGCAAAAATACATGGGTAAAGAGAGATGCTATGAAAGAAAAAAGAAAGCAATGTACAAAAAACCAACCTTATGAGATGGTGAAAATCTTAATCTAGTACATACTAGGGGCGCAAACGAATACATACATATACATATACATACATACACATACATACATACATACATACATATATATATATATATATATATACATATACATATAGGATTTTTATACAATGCACTATGCCCATTAGCGTCTTGACTAGCATCAATTTTAGGCCATGCACGTGTATTACCAAATGAGTGGTTACCTATCTCAAATGATGTAGTTTTTAGAAGGATATTAATATATAAGACAACAACAACAACAAAGCCTTTTCCCACAATTAAGTAGGGTCGGGTACATGGATTCTTCGCCTCCATTCAGATCTATCTTGGGTCAATCTCGGCTTATATCCAAAAAATTAAGATCCCTTTGTATAGTCTCTTTCCAACACTTCTTGGGCCGTCATCGCCCTCTCTTAGCTGGCTCAACATCCCAACACTCGCATCTCTAACTGGTGCATTCATTGATCTTCTTTGCAAATGACCAAACCATCTTATGCAATTTTCTCGCATCTTATCCTTGATCGGAGCTACACCAACTTTCTTTCTGATTGCATCATTCCGAATCCGATCTTCACGTGTGTTTCCACCCAACCGCCTTGCATTTTCATTTCTGCTACAACCATTCTCTGCACATGTCTATGGTTCACAGGCTAACATTCAGATCCATAGAGCATAGCAGGTCTGGCGGCTGCTTTGTAAAACTTTCTTTTAATTTTTAAAGAAATTTTCTTATCACAGAGAACGGCAGAGGCTCCTCTCCACTTTAGCCAGCCTGCATTTATTCATATGCAAGAAATCAATTTAACAATAAGTATTATTCCAATTATATCGTATCTTTAAATAAGGAAGATTATTTTGGAAAGAAACATTCAAATCAATAATTTCTTGCAGAAAATCGATATCCAAATCATGTCAGTAATATATATACAATAATTAAGTAAATGGTTGTTGCGAGATCAGTAATATCCAAACAACGGTTAGTAATTTACATTCGTTTTATTATATGGTACAGAATTCAGTAATATATATACATTGGTCAAGTAAGTGCTTGTTATGAAGTCAGTGAAACCATAACAAATGGTTAGCAATTTCCATATGTATTATTACTTTGAACTTAATTCAGTAATTTAGAGACAATACTCAAGTTATATATATATATATATAGTTCTCAAGTAAATTTTTTTTATGTTCAGTTGTACATATCCATGTCTTATATCTGTTCAGTAATATATATACAAAAGTAATGGCTACTATGAGATCAGTAATAATAAAATAAATGGTTAATAAGTCATGGACATTGCTCAAGTAAGAAAGTAACATATAATCATTAACATATTCACCTTCTATAGATTAAAATAGAAATAGTACTTTGAAAAAAAAGTTATTAATCACATGCACATAAGGAAAAATGAATTAGTGAAATAAATGGAACGCTTCATTGATGAAAAAGGAAAAATATTACAGAAATAAATGCAATGTGCATTACATACACAATGGTATTACTAATCATTTGTTATGTTATTACTGATCTCGCAACACAAATTTACTTTACCACTGTAGACATATTACTAAATTCTGTACAAGGTAACTATTTGTATGTAAATTACTGATCATTGTCCTGATATTATCGATCTAACAACAAGCATTTACTCTACCGGAATATATTTATTACTATCCTGTCATTTGGATCTTAATCATCCGCACGAAATCATTTATTTGAATCTTTTCTTTCCAAAACCATCTTCCATTTTTTAAGGACAATGTATAATTGAAAATATAGTAATTATTAAATATGTGTTAGCCTATAATTAGAAATATAATTATTGTTAATACATGTGTATGGCCCAGAATGAGTGCTCACCAAGACGCTAATGGGCACATAGCCCATTGGATAAGCCCTCCTAGGCTCCTCCCCCCCCCCCCCCTCTCTCTCTCTCTCTCTCTCTCTCTCTCTCTCTATATATATATATATATATATATATATGGAATTTATCCAATGAGCTCTAAGCCCATTTGAGTTGGAATGAGCCCATCCCCACAGCCGTTGGATTATCACAATTTCAATCCCTTAATTTTAGGATCACATCACATTATTTGGTATGTATTTAAAAATGGTATTTTCAAACTTTCTAAATTTAGCATTCATTAATGTTTATGTATGGTGTTTGATATGGTCATTTCGAACACATTTTTATCGATCTCGCGCGATGACGAAGCTTCTGGAATTGCAGGATCTTCGTTCTTCGAAGGTATTTTTGTTAAAAAAATTTAATCTATCATTCATTGTAAAATTTATGTTTCTTCTTTTTTTGTTCTTGAGTTATCATTGTTGATTTATATTTTGATCTCAGTTTGATTGTTATGTATCCGAAGACATTATGAGCGATGCTTCCCTATCCTCGGTGGATCGTATCATGAACGAAGTTCATATCAGAAGGAGTGACGATGGATGACATGCAAATGGTTTATGATTCATGATATGTAGTCAGAATTGATTTTTTTATCCAGGGCATTTTGATTTCACATAATTTAGTAATTTACGTGCGACTATCAGTAACACTTGACGTATTACAAGTAATAAAATAAGTTACCTAAGTAAAGAGGAGGTGGTTTGATAGTAATTCAAAACAGATAATACAATAAGTAAGATTGAGAAAAGCATCAGTAACATGTAACAAATTATAAAGTAAGAGAAGACAATGAAATCAGTAACTTCGAATAATTATAAAAAAACATGTGAACAGTAACTTACGAATTGTTATCAGTAACACTCTATGCATTGTAAGTAATTAAAAATGTTATATAAGTAAATAAATGACGCCTCAGTAACATGTAACAAATTGTAAAGTAAGAGAAGACAATGAAATCTGTAACTTCGAATAATTATAAAAAAAACATGAGACCAGTAACTTATTGCTATCAGTAACACTCGACGCGTTGTAAGTAATTAAAAATATTATATAAGTAAATAGGGGATGCCTCATTAACACTTAAAGTATTAAGTAACAATAATATCAGCAATAATCAAAATGAGTTTAGTAATATAGATATTTGTAATCAGTATTTGTTATATGGACATAAGTAATTTTTAACCTTCACGCTTGAATATAATACTTATCTCACAACAAAAATTACTTGATTTATGAATTGTATTACTTGAGCATAATGCATGATTATTGATTTCTGTAATTGCTATATGAACAATATTAAGTATAACTTCAGTAACTAATCATTCTGTAACTATAATTTCAGTAACTAATAACACTGAGTCAGTAATATGGACATGAATATTCAATAATTGTTCATATAAACATAAGTATTTTATCTATTCAATTGTCTAGTACATATTCAAAAGTACTAAATAAATATAAATTCAGTAACAATCATATTGAGTTCAGTAATATGGATATTTGTAATCGATAATTTTTGTATGGACATTAGGAATTTACGTAATCAGTAAATTGATTTATATCAGTAATTTATCTTTTCTAATCTATATGTGGAATGACCATTCCATAAATAAACTATTTGCCAGCAATAATTTAAACGTTGATTTTTTTATCTTACTAAAACCGACCACCTATTTTCAAGGAAATGATTTAACTCGAATTCTTATTATGTTAATAATGCAAAGCATATTGTTATTACCAAAACCGTCTCCTACCAAATAGAACCAACGTATACACGTGGCAAGCCCACGTTTGGTGCTCACCACAACTCAAATGGGCAAGGAGCTCTCTGGATAAGCCCTATATATATTCATGGGTGTGCGTGTGTGGCTGATCTTATGAGAGCCAAAATCTGTGAGAGCATGAGTGCAGTGATTCTGAACCACTAAATTATATCATCTCTCTCCTCATTGATTACAAGAGGAGAGAGAAAAGCAGAATCTAGTGGTTTAGATTTACTTCTCTCATACTCTCACAGATTTTGACTCTCACAGGATCAACCCTCTATATATGTATATGTATGTATGTATATGTTTTATATGGATTTTGACATTCTTATCCATTTTACTATTATATATACAAATATTTGTATCCATATCTATTTTCATATATAAATATAGCTATGAATTTATTTGTAACTATATGTAACATATTATTATGGATTTAATGGGGCTGCCCCCTGAGGGCAGTCAACGTGGCTGCCCGATCCCCTAGTTTCGGCGTTTTTTTCCGAAAATATCGCCATGTATATTCATCCCTATATCCCGCCTATATGTCATTCGAATTTCGTCAGAAACAGAGGCTCATATGGCATCCATCAAGATGGTGTCGATTTAAAAAAATCCTGTTATCGTTAAAAAATGACTGTCTGGATGGAGGCCGTAGGAGTCTCTGTTTTTGACAAGATTCGAATAGCATATAGGAGGGATATAGGGATGAATATACATGGAGATATTTTTTGAAAAAAATAAAAAAATACCGAAAATGATGCGGGGGCAGCCCCATTAACCTCTAATATTATACATTCTTTTACCATCTTTGACATATTTGTTAGGAAATAAATACATTTAATATACTTATATAAAAGCCATTCAATACATATATATATAGAGGGCATATCCAGAGAGCACTGTGCCGATTTGAGTTTTTTTGAGCACCAAACGTGGGTTCGCCACATGTATTTCCATTTGAATGGTTTCCTATTTCGAGGGACACGGTTTTGGAAGGATATTAATATGTTTGAGCCTTTTCTATTTCCAATTATATCGAGTCCTTAAAAAAAGGAAGACGGTTTTGGAAAGATAAATTCAAATCCTTAATTTCGTTTCGAATAAATAGTCATTGTACATTTGATCAGTAATGTATATATTATATGTAAGTGATTATGTGTTGCGAGATCAGTAATATTGAAACAGTTGTCAGTAATTTACATATTTAATATTACATTGTACTGAGATCAGTAATTCATTCATCTTACTCAAGTAATACATATTCAGTTCTCTAGTAATTATTGTTGTGAGATCAGTAATTAAGTTACTAATGTCCATACAAGAAGTACTGATTACAATTATCCATTTTACTGTGCTAATTTTGATTGTTACTAATGTCCATCCCCGCCTTCTTTACTGATGTAGTCTATTTAGTTACTTGCAATACGTCAAGTGTTACTGATAGCTACATATAAATTATTGATGTAGTCTATTTAGTTACTTGCAATACGTCAAGTGTTACTGATAGCTACGTATAAATTACTGATGTAGTCTATTTAGTTACTTACAATACATCAAGTGTTACTGATAGCTACGTATAAATTACTGATGTAGTCTATTTAGTTACTTGCAATTCGTCAAGTGTTATTGATAGCTACGTATAAATTACTGATGTAGTATATTTAATTACTTGCAATACATCAAGTGTTACTGATAGTTACGTACAAATTACTGATGTAGTCTATTTAATTACTTGCAATACGTCAAGTGTTACTGATGGATACGTATAAATTACTGATGTAAGTCTAGTTAGTTACTTGCAATACGTCAAGTGTTACTGATAGCTACGTATAAATTACTGATGTAAGTCTATTTAGTTACTTGCAATATGTCAAGTGTTACTGATAGCTACGTATAAATTACTTAACTCGTATTTGATAGAAAGAACTTGTATTTTCTTAAGATACATAAGTAACTATGAATGAATTTTAATCAGTAAGAATGATAAAATAGAAAAGTAATACTTGATATATTATCAGTAACATATGCAAATGTTATCAGTAACTTGGTATAATTTTTCTGAAATAATGATTTCGCTATCTAAATCCAATTGTAAGACATCCATCTTCGCTCATTTTGATACGATCTTTTCACGATTCAAATCCATCCATGAAGCATCGTTCATCATTGCTTCTTTGTAATCATGATCAGTTTCCATTCACAGATGATCCATCGCATTTGAATCTGAAAATGAGAACTAAAAAACGAACGATCAAATTCTACAAAAGAACAATAAATAAATGTCTAATAAACAACGAAAAAACTTACAGATCGAGGACTTGAAGACGACTTTCTTTCGTCGCTGGAGATCTTGAGATTTCGCAGGAAGACGAATCCATAGATGATTTTGGAAATTTCTAAAATAAAAATAATGCAACGTCGGAGAGACTTAATTGCGAATCAAAAAAGGAAATCAGTCACGAGGAGAATGCGGGGGGAGTTTGTTATGGTAAGGATTGATGCTAAAAAAAGGGAATGGATGAGATGAAATAGGATCATTAGATCATGATCGGAAGGATGAAAGCAAGGGCTCATTTGAACTCAAATCGGCACAGTGCTCTCTGGATAAATTCCCTATATATATATATATAGGCTGATCTATGAAATATATTTATATCATGCAAACTCACACATATGCTCGTGCACACATGCACGTCTACATCCCCCAGTCGTTTGCATCCCTAGGGCATGTTTGGTTGTTGGGTTGGACTGGGTTGGGTTCGGTTGGGTTAGGGTACCCCTGTGAATAGTAAATTGTACCCATGTGAATAGTAAACTGTGAGGAGGATTGAGAGGGTTGGAAGGAGGGGTACACTGGTGTACCCCAACCCAACCCAGTCCAACCCAACAACCAAACAAGCCCCTAGTGGATACACATTACCCCGAAATATATACGGGGTATAGGGCCATATGGATTCTTGATCGGATCCACAAAAGTTTATACGGTATCGGTCGATCAATATACATTTTAAAACATGTTGAATCCAAATTGACTCGTTAACATTCAAGGCATAATTCAATATATAATCTTCAAGTCGGATGAGTCAGAGATTGATTAAATGTGTATATTCATCAATGTCAAGCCATGCTAGTATCGAGGGATGTCAAATTGGGTCACTCAATTGGGTTCTGGACAGAAATCCTTTCCATTTATACTTGGACGGGGTTGGGTTCTAACCCTCTAGTGGGGTCCACTCTCTCTTCAAAAAAATATTATACCATCATATCATATAAAAGTTATAAAATACTCAACTTTATTCAATATTCCAAACTTCAATACAATCATATCACAACAACATCCACTTTTTCAAATTTTAATACAATTATATCATAATAATTACATACTTTTTCAAATTTCAATACAATCACGTCACACAAACCCTCCCAACTCTAAACCCACCAACCAAACACCAAAACACAAAAACAGTTTATCCTCCCTCAGATAACCCATGAACTAAATACACCCTTATGGATATCCAAATTCTAACCCACCCTGAACCCGAATACACTTACAAGGTTTTAAAAAAATGATATTTTACTCGTTCTCATGTTTACATGTTTTGCAAATAAGTAGTACAATATAAAGCATGTTGTCGTTTTAAGAAGATCTTGGATACATATGAAAAAATATTTGTAAGGATTCCTTAGATACATTTTACAACTTCATATTTATTACGATTATATTGTTGCATTTTACAACTCTATGTACTTTACTAGAACTCGGTGTTATAATTACATATTTATATACAACTCTATGTTTATTTAACATTTATGTTTATTTATTTTTTTTACAACTCGTACTTGATTTTTTGACAAGTTGGTTTTAACTTTTTGCAATTTCAGGTTTATTTTTTACAACTTTGTTTATATTTTTTACTATTTTGTTTGTTTTTACAAATTTATGATAGAGGAATTAAGCATTGTCACCCACTCAAAACTCAATCGACGTATTACTTCGCGACAAAACCAGCATCCTCGATATGCCGCCTTCGATCTTCGATGGACGATCATCTGCAATCCATTGAGACGAAGAAGAAGACTACACGATGTAAGAAGTTGCGAGGTAAGCGCAGGAGTAGGAGTTGAGGAAAATAAAAGAAGTGTTGAAGGGAAAGTATAAAAAATGATCGCTTGCTTTTATGTATAAGATTTTTACACCCATAATCTCTCTATACTTTTGCGGAAGGAGGATTATGGGTGTATGATTAGTTGTAAGAGTAAGCGTTATTTAGGATTTTCGGTCTAATTAACGGTTACGAAAGGTTATGTAGTAATATTGAAAGTATACAGGATCATGGGTATAAAAGTCCTTCTTTTATATCTAATTTCCGTGACCTAAACTTAGGCTCCACGAATTGCTATTTTTCTCAATAGAAAAAGAGGGTAAAAAAAGAGAGATCCGTTGCCATCATCAGATGTTGCTTTGGGCAGTTCGAGGCATTGGATCACGATCACTGGATGTACGAGCCCTTACAAGAGTTGGTGGAGTGGACCCAAACACAGCTACTTGTTTCCGTGTCAAGACCAAAGACCAAACAAAGAGAGAGCCGACGGATATATTCTAATTCCAGCGGACCTTCGTGTTTGTGTCATGGGTCAAACTTTAATAATGGCTACAGCTTCCTTCGATTTCAAGCCGACGCCTACGGAGCAATAAATGGTGTTTGATTTCTCTGGCCAAATCCATTCACGTTTTTTTCTCTATCCGCTTTGATGTAGGGGACAACACTACAGGTGCAATCCACACATCGTCTTTAAAAATTTGAATAATTTATCAATCCAAAGTAAATTTCGAGGATTTTCCAATACAAGAGAATAATTAGAGCTCACCAAACACGCAGTTGAGTTGCAGGCGTTGAATACCACATCAGATCACCCCTTTCAGGTCTACGAAAACTTACGATGCCATCGATTTCAAACTCCCGACAGTTGTCGAGCACATCAACACCGTTGTTTCTGACGAGAATTTTTCGCTCTTAACTCTACCACTCTGTCCGAACATAACTCAGGATATAGGAGATTGTGATGAGGGACGTTTACTTAGGGGTGAGGGGAGAAAAAAATTTACGGAAATGGAGACGGTATGAAAATATTTCTCAAAATGAGGATATATCTGCAAACGGTTTGTCGTTGTGCGGCAACTTATTTGCTGCACTAGATGAACGGACGGGAGGAGGATTGGGATCCCATATTTGGTCGTCTACGATTTGCCACGCACGACAAACCATTTGTCGTACGCAGAACACGAAACGACAAATAATTTACCGATATATACATATTGTGAGAATTATTTTCAAACCGTCTTTGAGGATTTTTTTTCTCAGGAGTCACAAATGAATTCCATCTTGTGACGATATAAAATCTGTGATCTGCCACTTGCGGTGTGGATTCTCATCGCAAAGAACAGTGACAGCACACGTTATTAACTCTCTAACGCCGACAACATCACAATGCTATGGATAAGATCATCAGAATAATGACAAGTGCTGCAGAAAACAACGAGTACGGATTTTCGATAACAATAAACTGTACTTCGATTCCCCTCGTAATAATACACAACTTTTTGTTGATGAAACCTTCGCCATGAAAGAAAGAAGGAAGGAGGGAGATTGAAGAGGAAGAGGACGGGGGACCGAAAGGATATTCTGGCATTTTTGTTAGATCTTTTTGTAAATAAATAATTTTGTTATAATTTAGGCCGGGGAAAGTTGGCAAATTGGCAAGGATGTGGACAATGTGGTGCAGTTCCCAAGTCCACGGGGATCGCATGAAATTATGCAGGTATATGTTATTTTCGTATTCTATCAACTTTTTTTAGGCCAAATCCGATGCTTATAATCCATAATCCATTAATCTTACCAGAAAAGTTGAATTTTAATTGCTTAAGATGAAAGGGTTATAGTATGAATTTGATTTAATCTTACAAAATTCATATTAGTGTCCTTTAGTTAATAAACTTGTGTCCATGGGCGGATCTAGCATAATGCCCATCGTCGATTCTTGTATTCCCTTTGTATAATGATTTTAATTTCTAAGATGGCCCCTCTATTATTACTTCAAAACTATCAACAAAACCCGCTTATTGGTTTGGTGGTATTAAGAATTGATTATTGTAGTTGGGAGCATGGAAGGCTAGATTGATATCGTTTCGATATCATGTCGATACGATATTTCGACGATATATCGACGATATATCCTCGAAATATGGCCCATATCGACATACTTTTGTGAAGGAAATACCTGAAAAGGAGGATATATCACCATATCAATGCTGATATCGATCTCATCTTGATATCGATATACCGACGATATATCGTGATATTTCCTTCCATAGTTGGGAGCAAGGTTCTAATTTTGTTATGGTCATAGTTTTATCGTCTTTAAAAAATTAATGTTAATCACTCTAAAAACATATTAAAAATACATGTCTAATTTAGTTATCGTCATTAAAAAATCTAATTTTAATAAGTTTCAAATTATATTAAAATTATGAGTATAATGCTCTATTTATAGATAAAATGAATTTTCTTACTTCCTTTTAATTGTGATTTTTAAAAACATGCTTAATAATTTGATCTTAGGAATGGATTTGGATGGTTTACATTGTTATATTTATCGAAATTTCAAAATCATAATAAAAAATAATAAGTTATTTGAAAATCTATCCCATATGATATATTCAAATGATATTTAAATAATATTTAAATTGTAAGTTTCTCAAAATTTAAAAAATACTCAAATATAGTCACTCTATTTAGAAAAAAGCACTTGAAAGCACAATTTTCTTTTGCATTTTTGAATATACACAATAGTTGTATACTTGGCTCATCTTTGATAAAATTCTTGATTCTGCCCCTACTTGTGCCCCTATATTACAATGAGGAACGACAATACTGCGAATTTGGTAAGAATATAAAAGCAAATGTGTGAATAAAAAAAGGAGTAATTTGCAAAAAAAAGCCCCAAGTATACATCAATTCCCATTTTTCAAATGTAGCAAATAGGGATATGAAATTTCAACTTTAGAGTTTAACATCGACATACACAGGTCACCGAAGTTTATGAAGGCGTGTATGAAAGTTGAGGCCTTTAATTCAGAATCGACATGCACTTGGAGCTTTTTTGTAATTTACCTTAAAAATTAAGGATTAGAGTATCACTGAAACAACTTAGAAAGGCATAAGTATATAAGAGCAAGCCATTCTAGATGTAGATCATCTCATATCCAAAACTACTGACCTTTTAGAGATGAAATTAAGAAATAAATGGCTTCTTCATAAATACCCACGACGAGATCTTTCTTTGTTTCTCAACTTTTTTGCAATTACACTTTATCCACATATTTTTACAAAATTCATAGACAGGTCTTCTGTCAGCATAATAGGGGTGGGGTGGTGAGAGGGGAGCGCACAAGTGTACGTATCACAAGAGTGAGATGATCGTCTGTTGTAATACATCACATGTTGCGTTACAGTGGACCGTCTGATCACGATCGGACGACCCTCATAGGAAGCCCACTATCCCCGACTCTCTAGGAAAATCGTCTGATCCCGATCAGACGGTCCACTATAATACAACACGTGCTGTATTACATCAGACCATCCGGATCCATCACAAGAAGGGTAATGCTGCAAATTTTGTAGGAATATAAGGATAAACATGCAGATGTCAAAAAGCGAGGAATATAGATGTTATAGGAGAACCACAAAAGGGTACAAGTGTAAAATCTCCATAAAAAGAGAAAGAGGGGAGAAATCCGTCATATGAATAAATAAGTTAATATCCTTTCCCGTAGGCTCCCCTTTAAATAGGGAGGAGGGAAGAGCAGATCACACCAATCTCAACCCATATTACAATTCAATGGCTTCTACTTCTCATCTACCACTCAAACTCCTCCTCCTCCTCCTCCTAGGCGCGGCAGCCGTCTCGGCGGCGGTGCCGCCCTCGAAGCGCTTCCGCTATGAGAACTCCGGCCAGGTCAGCGACTACGCGTCGGAGTACTTCAGCGACTTCATAACTACCGACATATTCACCTTCCCCTTCCGAGTATGCTTCTACAACTCTACGCCCGATGCGCACTACCTCGCCATCCGTATGGGCTTCCACCGGAGCACGTCCCCGTTCCGATGGCTGTGGGAGGCCAACCGCGACCACCCGGTCCATACCAATGCCACCCTCACCTTCGGGGCCGACGGCAACCTCGTCCTCGCTGACGCCGACGGCACAGTGGCGTGGCAGACCGGCACCGCCAACAAGGTTAGTACTTATGCAAATCGATTGTCTTCAAAAGTCAACCAATTCGAGGATCCTTTCTGAACTTACTGTTACTAATGGCAAAATCGGGATAGTAATTTTTCCCTGTTCAAATTTTCGTAATTAAATATAATCCCAAAAAAACACCATCGACTTGTCAAAATTAGGGAGTTTTCTGCATCAGTATTCCTAAAAGGGTTAAATGAGGCTACCTTTAAAGGGAGTTTAACTTGGCTCTCCCGCCTCATTTTATCTGATTTTTTTATCTTTTTGAAAATTTCTTCCGTGGAATTTCATCACTATATCCCTATATTATGTCATTAATTTCGTGAGAAACAGGGATTCATATGGCCTCCATCCAAGCAGTCATTTTTTAACGGTAACAGAATTGCTGAAATCGACCCCATCTTGATGAAAGCCGTAGGAGTCTATGTTTCGTACGAAATTTTAATGACATAATATATGGATATATTGATGAAAATTCATGAAAGAAATTTTCAAAAAAAATAAAAAAATATGTGAAATAGCGTGGAGGAGCCAAGTTACATCCTCTACGAGGGCAGCCCCATTTACCCTTCCTAAAAATCAGCCATATTATAAGACACCCCTGTAAAGTTCATATTTTTAAAAAGATGCCCTTATAAACTTCTCCCCTAAATAACCTTGTGCCAGTATGTTGTTAGGTGTATTCTTGTAAAACAGAGATATTAATAAGGATATTTTCATGAAATAGAGAAGTTTACAAAGGCATTTTTGTAAAAAAAATCAAGGGTATTTTTTGCAAAAATAAAGTGGTATATAGGGATAGTTTAAAACTTTGTCGATCATATTCATGTAAAAATACCTTTTCTAAAAACTCCAAAAAATCATCTCTCTTTAGAAAGGTATTTACTTATATATTATGAAAGCAACTTTCTCACCTACAGTTGGGGCTTTTTTAAGAAAAAAAGGATCTAAAGTTTTGACTTTGAAATGCGAAGAAAAAACAACATTTGACTTTCCAGTGCTCAAATGTCGCCATAGATGACTTTATATATGATGCGAATGTCAATATAATAAATAAATTAGATAATATTCTATATCATTTTATTATTCTCTCCAGTATCAAAGGGGCAATTTCAATCAACGTGATATACATTTCTCATAACAATAATATTTATATATGTATCTTATTCTTTATTTGTACCCACAGGGAGTGGTGGGCTTGGAGCTGCTCCCCAACGGCAACTTGGTCCTCCACGACAGCCGCGGCCGCTTCATCTGGCAGAGCTTCGACCACCCTACCGACAGCCTCCTCGTCGGGCAGTCTCTCCGACTCGGTGGGCCTACCACCCTCACTGCTCGCACCGCCGAGCGCGATGGCTCGAATGGGCTCTATAGCCTTGTCCTCGAACCCAGCCGCTTTGCCATGTACGTTAAGGCCGCGGCTAAGCCGTTGATTTACTTCGACTGGAGCCAGGTCATGGAACTCCGACTCAACTCCGACGAGACCTTCACCTCCGTCGTCTTCGAGAGTACGAAAAACGAAGACTACCCCCAAGGATCCGACCTCTCCCTCCATGCCTTCACCAAGTATAAGTCCGGCGATACCGCAGAAAAGTACGTTCTCAATTTCATTAACCACATTCTATATTGATACCAAGGTTGCAAAAGTCGATAGTCGGTACTCGGTCGGTTGGGTCACTGGCTAAGGATTAATCGGCAGTTGGACGACTAATCGGATTTAGTCAGACTTTAATCGGCTTTGAATTTTATGATTATTTTAAATATATAACTCATTTTATACATATATTTACATAGATTTTATACATTTTTATACTATCATAATAAAATAAAAAAGTAATTGAATTTAAATAAAACACTGAGCATATTATAATAAGTTCTCTTGTAAAAAAAGCAAAATATATAAGAATATGGTATCTCCAAGTAAAAAATTGGTCGACTAGTGTACCTAGTCGGAATTACTCGGTAGTCGGCCACCCCACTGACTAGACTAGTCGGACCTACTAGTCGGGCCAGTCGGACGACTTTTACAACCTTGATTGATACGAATATTAAAGATCGGTTATTGTTCAAAAGGAAATTTGCATATTTACTCCTTAAAACATTTATTTTTTAACACCATTGCACTACTACACCTTCGAATTAAAACTTAGTAAGTGGTTGTAGAGCGAGAGGATCATATGATGTAGTATAGCAAGTGTTGTATTACAATGGACCGTCTGATCGCGATCGGATGGCCGTCATAGGGGTTCTGCTATCCCGAGCCCCTTGCGAGGTCTGTCCGATCCCGATCGGATGATCCACCGTACTACAGCACCTGCTGTATTAGAGCAGATAGTCCGGATCCGGTTGTAGGTGCCAAGTTTAGCCCTAATAATTAAAACAATCCAAAATTAATCTTCCGAAGGCTAATTTCAACAATCTCCTTATCTTTTTGTACAATCTGATGAACACCCTTCTATTATTTTGCACTAGCTTGTACAAAATGGCGATGACGAAGTTCAATGGGACGCTCTCCTTCCTCCGGCTCGACCTTGATGGCAACCTCCGCATCTACTCCTTCGTCTACGGTGTTGACATCAACGCGTGGGACATGTCCTTCACTCTATTCCGCAAAGGCGGACTGGTCGACGAATGCGGGCTTCCAGCCCGCTGCGGTAAGCTAGGCTTGTGTGAGAACAGCCAATGTGTAGCATGCCCTCAGCCGAAGGGCTTGTTCGGATGGAGCTCAAGTTGCGCACCACCACCGCAGCCACCGTGCAAGCCGGGCAGGCCCGCGAGCTACTACAAGGTCGTGGGAGTCGAGCACTTCTCGAGCAATTACAACGACGGCCAGGGGCCGGTCACCGAGGCGGCGTGCCGGGACCTATGCACCAAGGATTGCAGATGCCAGGGGTTCTTCTATAGAGCCGAGAGTTCGAGGTGCTTGGTGGTGCCATTGCTTGGATCCATCACTAAGGTCGACAACTCCTCCCATGTTGCTTACATTAAGAAGTAACTAATCTCGTGTGTCGTGTTAGTTAATAAAATTTGGATAATAATGTGGGTTGTGGAGAGAATAAAGTCGGTGTTATTATGTGACATTATGTGAAATTAATATTTTAAATAAAATTATGTCAAAATTAAAGAGAGGTGATAATCCAATCAGTACATGGTCGATCATATATACTTTCAAATATAGATCTTAATTCCATATTCAAATGGAGCAAAACGGGAAGAGATTGATTAGTCATGATTTCACATTTCCCTGTTCATGGATTTGGACGATGTGTTGATATTATAATCATATTGTATGCAAGTAGACATCATTGACTATCATTATATCTTGATCATCGGACGTATGGATATATTTGGACGATGTGATGACATTTTTCAGTGCGTTGATATGTCTCTTGTTGCATATGGATAATGAATGGCATTGTAGAGTAGAGGTCTTTTTCAATGCTTTGTATGGTTGGTGGAGAAGTCAAATACCACGGGATTTGGAAGCAGGACGTACGTGGAGTAGGAATACTAACTTTGACAGGGAAATCTAATTCAATGCATTGACATTGGATTGGATTGATTTGGATTCATAGGTTTAATGGATCGATCTGATTAAATTTTCACAAATCCGTTTATTTATGAATTGGATCGGATTATTGTTAAAATCTGATTTTATCTGTTAATTCATTAACAAAAATAAATAATACAGATAACATACAATAATTCATTGATATCATCTTAGCATATTATATATTTAATTTTATTTGAAAATTATGTGTAAATATATCCAAGCTACTCTCTCTATCGTTCAAACATATTCGAACTCTAGCTTTACCCCATCCGACTGGCTGGAATTCCCTTTATCTCACCCCACTTGTTGGTTTTTTTTTTTAAAAAAAGTAATACCTATGTGCAGTGCCGCACGAGCCATTTTAATTTTCCAAGTAAAACATCCTTCTTAATAGTAACAATAATAATACAGAAACTTAAAACCCATCTAGACCCTTCCAAATGAAACATCACCTGTGATGCACACCTCTCCACCCTCTGTCGCACACATCTCTGTCGGATGCAGTCTTCATCCCCGGCCACGTGCAGGTGCAGTCAGATCTCCCTCGTGCACATGTAGCCAGACCTCGTCGTCAGTTGGTTGCCATCCTCATTCCAGCCACACGCACACATAGCTAGACCTCTCTTGTGCATGTGGAGTCACACCTTGTTCTTGGCTTTCCCAAACCTTCCTTGCACACATGAAGCCAAGCACCTCAAGTGCATCCCTCTACATCGCGCAGTCACGTAAGTCCTCGTCCCAGACCTCCCTCATGCATAGCCATCCTTCACACACCGCAAAGCCAAGAAGGTTAGTTGTAGTTCATATTTGATATACATAAACTCATAATTTTTTTCAAAGTAAATTTCATTCTTTTAAAGTTTCTATGGATCAAATGTATGTTATTTATATTTACTTATACAAGGATTGTTAGTATTAAATCCATAACGACTGTATTCTTTTATTTCTCAAAAACTAACTACCATTTTCATTACATTCATGATTCAAAGGTCGAGGTTTAGTATGCTACAAACGTAATCACAATAAAAATTCGATCCAATCTATAATCAGGTGGATTGGATTGAATTGGATTTGTATATTTAATGCATTTGATTGGATTGAATAATAAATAAATAATATGTTAAGTATGGATTGGGCATGGATTAAGCTAAAATTCGTTTCAATCCGATACATGTGTACCTCTACCACAAATCACACTTTCGAATTAAGCCAAAATTTGTTCCAATCTGATACAGATACAGATATAGGTATTACCGTATCCTCATTCATTTTTGAATACGAATACGGACGCGGGTATGGATATTGATGGATATTAAAACTATCTTACCATATCCTTAAAAAACAGATACAGATGTAAAATGGATATTGATTGCATACGAGCAATGTTAGAAATACTCTATAGAATCGATTTAAATATATATGAATTGGATGGAAAACATATTATATAAATTTAGTAAATGTATTTGTATCATAAAAATTATAAAAATATGGTAAAAGAATACAACAACAACAACAAAACATTTTCCCACAATTAAGTAGGGTCGGCTACATAGATTTTCGCCTCCATTCAGATCCATCTTGGGTCAATCCCGGGCTTATATCTACAAAATAAAGATCCCTTCGTATCGTCTCTTTCCAACACTTCTTGGGTCGTCTCTGCCCTCTCTTAGCCGGCTCAACATCCCAACGCTCGCATTTCCTAACTGGTACATCAACTGATCTTCTTTGCAAATGACCAAACCATCTTAAGCGGTTTTCTCGCATCTTATCCCCGATCGGAGCAACACCAACTTTCTTTATGATTGCATCATTCCGAATCCGATATTTACGTGTGTGTGTGTGTGTGTGTGTGTGTGTGTGTGTGTCCACACATCCACCTTAGCATTTTCATTTCTATTACAGCCATTCTCTGCACTTGTCTATGGTTTACAGGCCAACATTCAGATCCATAGAGCATAGCAGGTCTCACGGCTGCTTTGTAGAACTTTCTTTTAATTTTTAAAGAAATTTTCTTATCACAGAAAACAACAGATGCTCCTCTCCACTTTATCCAGCCTGCATTTATTCTGTTAGTAACATCCCCATCATGTTGCAAAATAGAACCCGGATATCTAAAAGAATCTCTCTTCTGAATGTTATCATCACCAATCTTCACCTCGATTCCTTCACCATTGCTTCCATCAAAGGTGCACTCCATATATTCTGTCTTAGCCCTACTTATACGAAATCCTTTACTCTCCAACTCATGTCTCCAGACCTCAAACTTCTCATTTACTCCATCTATAGTCTCGTCAATCAACACAATATCATCAGCAAATAACATACACCAAGGTAACTCATCCTGAATGTGACTTGTCAACTCGTCCATAATCAAAGTAAAAAGAAATGGACTCAAAAGAATGTATAAAATTATATTTTATAGGGTTAAAAATAAATCTATGAATATATTTATAAATGAAAACGGATATATGGAAATGGATACATATGTTTGCAAATATCAAAATGATATCCATATCTATATCCATATTAAAACGGATAGAGACAAGGATGCCAAAATCTGTATAAAATAGATACGATGACGGATAGGATATAGATATATCCGTAACCATCTGCATCCATGTATACTTAGGCAACTATTTCCACCCATGTGAGCCCACGCCCATATTTTATGTTCAATCACGTGGGACCCACTTAAAAATCGCATTCTGTCTTGTTTAATACATCAAATCATTCATTTCTTCTTCTTTTATTACAACAAAAAGAATATTATATTATACCATATTATTATTTAAAATTTATAAAATACTCAACATTCAATCATTTTCCCAAAATTCAATGAAATCACATCACCACGAACCCTCTTAGCAATAAACCATTTCTCCAAACACCAGAACACAAAAACGAGTTAGTCGGTAGATAACCTCCTTTTGAGAGGATTATCCTCTTAAAAATAACCCCCATGCTTATCGGGGAAAATCCCTCAAAAAAGGAGGGATAACCCCAATTTTGGGGTCAACCCCCCAGCCGAACGACACCTATAAGTGCTCGACAATGGTTTCCGAACTTGGAAGAGGTTGATCTCCGTGTTCATCCATGTTATCAGCCCTTGGAAACTTAGTTGTAGCTTAGCTTGAACGAACTGTAGCTAACGAAACGAATTTGTGTGGTTTTCTCGTCAAAATTCATTTCGATATATGTGAAAATTCCTTTAAATAAATGACAAAGCAGGTAAAAAGAGAAAATTTCCCCTTTTAATGAGACCTTAAAATCTTTTCATTTTTTTAAGGAAAATGATATATAATACAGCCAGTTTCTATGTCGGGACCAAACCAACCCGCGCGGACAGTTCCACGAGGCACGGACTCAACCTTAGCTTCTAAGGAGGATCGTTCAGCATCCAAAGGTGCATCACCAAGAGGATGAGAGCACTCTTAAACATATGGAAGATGGTGATTTAAGTAAGGTGATACATTCTGCCCAACGAAATCCAAATACCCAATCTTATATCGTCCATCGAGGAAGAAGAGGTAGCAAATGTAATCTAGCACTTTAAATCTTTGAAAGTCTTCGATCAGGATGGATGCATCCATGAATTCATGAAGAAATATCGGTACATCATTAAAGGTAAATTTATGAATATGACCTATTGAATCTTCCTTGATAACTTCAAATTTAGAGAAATATGCTTCATCAACAGCTTTATTGTCTTTTTGATCTTCAAAAGTTGACCCTCATGGACATCGGAAACTATGGACTGATAAATTTGATCAGTATCTCCATGAAGATAATTTCCAAAGTCATAGCAAATAAATGAGCTCCTAAACTTTAGGAATTGATTCCTCCATCACATCGCACATTTCTCAAGTGTACTTTGGAGATTTTACTATGTTGGAGGATACTAAAATAAAAGCCATCACCCTCAAAATTGACCTCAAAGAAGTGTTCGATACACTAAGGCCCTGTTTGGTAGGAGAATAGGCTCTGGAATAAGGGGTCAATTCTTCTTCCGACACGGTTCCCAGTGTTACGACTATTCCCCATTATTCCATCTTATTTCACTCTTATTCATATTTTTATCCACCTTACCTACCTTTATTTCACCTTATTCTCCTTATTCCTATCCTCCAGCCGAACAAAGAATAGAGCATTATTCTTCTTATTCCACATCCTTATTCATGTTTATTCCTGAATCGAACGGGCCCTAAGTAGGAAGACCTTTATTATTTGGTCGAAAATGACGGGTGCCCAAAAAGATTCATAGATTGGATTTTGGCATTTCAAGAACATTATTGTGTCCCTCAAACTAAATAATACATCTATTGGGTTTTTTAAAGGTGACCTTCTCTCTCTCCCTGTTTATCATAAATATTATGAACATCCTGGACGATATGATTCGAAATTTAGCAAAATTCAATCAATGGAGGTTTCAAGATCCCTTCAATATATTAAATCATCACCATTGTTTTTTTTCCTGAGGACATTCTCACCATTCTAAATTGGGGTCAATGGGGCTGTCCCTTGGGGCAACTAACATGGTTGTCCCGCTCTATTTTTGTCAAATTTTTTTATTTTTTTTAAAACATCACTATGTATATTCATCCCTATATCTCTCATATATACCATTTGAATTTCGTCAGAAATAGAGACTCATGCGGCCTCCATCAAGACAGGGTCGATTTAAAAAATCATGCGACCTTTAAAAAAATGGCGTCTTGATGCAGGCCGTAAGAGCCTCTGTTTCTGACGAAATTCGAATGGCATATAGGAGGGATATAAGGATGAATATACATGATGATATTTTTCAATAAAAAATAAAAAATTTGACAAAAAATGAGATGGGGGCAGCCATGTTGGCTGCCCCCATTTTTCCCTTCTAAATTTCGATGAGAAGGATTTATGAACGAACTTTACACTCCAAAATTATTGCTTTAATATTATATCCAGCAGCCGCAGATTTCTTTTTAAAAAAAAAGATAATATCGTGGGATAACTCACTATCAAGAGGTTTTCCAACTTAATCTACCCCCATCAACCCAACGGATTCCAAATCTCGTTGGACTAATCCACAAGCAATAGGAGTCCTAATTGAAATAGATAGAATCTTCAAGTGGTATCAAAACCAGAAATTTCTTCTTTAACAAACTTCGAGAGATGATGAGATAATTAGTTAGTAGAATAACGTAAAATAGAAAAATAGTTAACAACTGCACATAGATTCTATAATAATCAAAATAGCATAGAATTGTCATTACAATCACCTGAGAGAAATCTCGATTCCTCCAATCACGGAAATCATCACATCGGAATCCTTATTGACACAGGACTCGGTCTAGTACTCCTATTCTCTTCTCTACTTAAGGCATAAGAACTCCATTGCACGGCTTCCTATCCTATAACACAACAAGCACCACCACCCTTCTTCTCCGCAAGCACGTTGGGACGACAAAAGCGAGCACGGTACATCGGTGGAGAGACGATCGATCGATCAAGGAATCCATCATCAAGAAGGTACTCTTCTTTGCTCCCATCATCATCAACTGGCTCTTTCATGTAGAAGGGTATGAATTAAGTAATAAAACCAAACATTCTATCACGTAGAAGGGTATGTAAATGCAAAAACAGCAATCATGGATGGTATGGTCATAAATTACCCATCCAAGACCTCCCCTAATGTCTCTCCTCCTCCCATTCCCGTCATTTCTTTCCTCCATCTCCCTCCTTCCCCTGTCCTCCCCGTCTTCGCCGTCGACCCAAACCCCATTGCGCTTGTATTTGACGTTTCTGCTTTGCCGACGTCCTAGACGACATTGCGACAAACTCGTCTCGGGGTACCGGGGACTCATCTAGACTATAATGGGTGATAGTTAATGAACAAAATAAGTATACATATGTGATCAGAAAATTCCTTGAGAGACATCTTGTCTTAATCTCTGCGTCCTTAATTGGTCGAAGGTATGTATATGTTCGCTTTTGCATGGAAAAAGACATGACGTACCTGCGTAAGTAGAAAGCATGCATAGCTAGAATAAGGATTTTTATGTATAGGCCCAATTATAAATTGTCCCAAATTTATCCATTTTTGTAGTGACACCCCTTAGATTTTGTTTATTAAAAAGGGTTTTTACCCAGCAGACCTTGTAAATTTTTTAAATTACCTCTACGACCTTTTGGATAACGTAATTACCCCATCGACCATGTAAATTACCCTAAGAATCTCCACAGACTTCAAACAGATTACCCGGAGGGTTCATGAGGTAAGCATTGACAGGTTTATAGGGTCGATGAGGGAATTAGGTTGTTTCAAAGGTCGTGGAGGTAATTGAAAAAGTTTATAGGGTCTGTCGGATAAAAATCCCTATTAAAAAAGAAGTTCATTACTATCTTTTGTGGGTGGGAGCATAAATGCAAATATGCTGAGATATGTGTGCGTGGATCATCCGTCTCTAATATTGTATGGTATCCTAAGCAGAGACATGGGAGGAAACGACGACTTACATGTAAGGAAGAAAGCTATGAAGATAAAAGATCACAAAGGTAAGACACACATGAATATATGTGCAATCTTATGTGGCAATGTTATCCTTGAAGTTTTGGGAAAGATCGCTTCCGGAGGTCCAATCGACCTCTTCAGATTCAAAAATACGTAAGATTAATTGTTTATTTTTTTTATTTGCATGATCTTCTTTCCCGTTATATATTCATGATCGATATATGTATAGCTGCAAGATGTTCAAGCTTCTCGCCGAAGATAATCTTGTCAAGAGGCAGATATTCTTCACAAATATATGCAGCTGGGTATCTAATGTCGACTACATCAACTTCCTCGACCAATGCCTCGATGCCGGAAATATGCACGCATACTACTTGAGGGGCATGGTTAGCAAAATCTCTTAATTGGATTGTAATCAAAGTTTTTTTAACGTAGTAACTTTGAATGACGATTTTCATCACGTAGGTGGAGTACTTTGGCAGTAAAAACACCGATCGAGGATTACAATACATCACCAAAGCTGCGGGATCCAGTCTCAACGAGGCGACTTACGTGCTAGGACTTGTACTTTTTTCGATCAAATTAGAACGATCAAAGGGGGTAACTCTACTGGAGAGCTTGGTTTCAAGAGGTGTGGATGTAGAGAAACTGCGCAATCAGGTGCGATGCACTCTCAATACAACGTGGATAAGTCGTCGATTGCTTCGTGAGGAGGAGAACTGCACGCATCCTATTTGTGTATCGGGCAAGCGAAGAAGGGTTGCGAAATGGGAGGAAGAGAGCCCTCAAAGGGATTGGTTCTGCTCGGATTTATGCTTGGCAAGGGACATATACAACAGATTTTGTAAGATAGATTAGATTAATTGTACATCGCATTACGCTAATTTCATTAGCAATAAATTAGTTGTATAGATTTTATCTCTTCATTATACTGATTATATATTTTTATATTTCGAAATCTCGGACTTGTGAGGTTCGCAAACCTGAATTCTTTCGGTTTAATTTGATACCATTTTCATTGAGAGTGAAGAATAATATTTATCACTAAATTTTAACTTAATATCTATCAATGTTTTATATAAGTTCTATCGTTGACGTTTCCATATCATCATAAAAATCATTACATAGAAATTGATGCGAGACGGGTAACAAGCTGCGCCACCAATCCCTTTTAGATGGCAAATTCAATCCTTCGAAATACACAACGGTTGCTAATTTGTTGAATAAAAATAACTGAAAATATCTATCGTATGAGCATGTTTGTAATTAAAGATTTCTAAAAAAATGGAAGGTTTTTTATTCGATCTTATTCTTAGGAGAGAACATATATATATCCACAACGATGAAGAGAAATATTTATATTCCTAAAAACCCGAAATAACTTAAAATATATATAACCCCAATGCATCCGACCAGTGATGGTTTTATGGAATCTCAGTCAAAATTAAACTTTTAAAGGCCTTGCATTTTAATTTTATTAGCGTGCTTTTATCGTAATGTATTTTTTTGGAGGCATCATATTTTATTGTAAAAAAAAGAGAGAATAGATGTTCCTCAAAAATGAGTAGCACAAAAATCCGAATTACTTTTGTTGCTATCAAATTTTTAACATGATAAAAGGTAATTTTGTACCTACTTAAATTGTTTGTTGACAGAGCAGTTGGCTTACCACCCAAAAGAATATGGTTCAAATTCTTCTTTTGTGGGAGTTGCGTTAGGTAATTGAAAAAATAGTCGAACCTTTCAACATGTATTTGGGCAAGAATCCATATAAGTGACTCTACTTACAGTGGGGCAAGACGTCATTTTTATATAGGATTTTTATCAGTTGTGCCCCTCTGAGATATTGCAATTTTAGTTATGCCCCTCCCCTTTCGAGAATATCAGTTGTGCCCCCGACTTTTTGCCATTCTATCATTTATGCCCCTCGGATTAATATGCCCCTCGGATTAATTATCGTTCATCTCCAACGCAAACGGACGTTAACTTTGAGGACACAATAGGAATTACTTTTAAAAATTGAACTGAAATGTCCAGTCACTTCTTCTTCCTCCTCCCCATCCTCTTCCTCTTCCTCCCCCTTCTCTTCCTCCTCCCAGCCTCCTGCTCCTCCAATGGCTCCTCCTGACCGCTCCCAACCCCTCCATCCACCCCCACGCCTCTCTGTTCGCCCCCGAGCTCCTCCCCTCGCCCCTCTGCATCCGAGATCCTTGGTTCCCTACCTCCGACCCCTTCTCCATTTCCAGCCCGACCTCCCCCGACAAGCCCAACCCGACCTCCGCCCACTACAAAAAAAGACGCTATTGGCGTGCACATGTTGACTCGTAATGTGCACGCTAATTGCACGCCATGTGCACGTCCTTACACTGAGCGAGCACAAGTCCTCGCTCCATTCGTGTTCACTGATACGAGAGTCGCCAAGGCAAGTGGGCGAGCACTTGCGAACGCTATGTGCTTGCCCGTCTGTAGGCATGCACAGTTGTGGTCGTCGACGTGGTCGCCCCCAAGTAATACGGTGATCATATCCAGAGCTCCTGGTGAGCACATGTGCTCGCTAGTTATGAAGTGCTGAAAAAATATACAGGTTCGACGGGATTTAGATGCCCCGTCGAACCTGTATAGCTTGCCAAGAAACCACTACATGTGCTTAATAGAGTCGATAAAAGTATCTTTAATATGCCAGTTCGTCAACTAAATTAACTAACTTTAACATGTTGAACTCACACAATATATATGAACTTAGAAACTAAACATTTATATTTAAGAGCTAAATACTAGAAATATATGTTCGAAAGAATCCACAATTACAAGTACAA
Organism: Ottelia alismoides; assembly: GCA_037367405.1. Lineage (NCBI taxonomy): Eukaryota > Viridiplantae > Streptophyta > Magnoliopsida > Alismatales > Hydrocharitaceae > Ottelia > Ottelia alismoides. The sequence continues at coordinate 314,062 of JAZKJV010000210.1, forward strand.
CTAATTATACTATCACAGTTCATATAAATTGAAAGACTTGCTAAAAATTCCATAAGGGAACAAGACAAAAACCGTCAATCACTTCTTCTTTGATCTAAAATTTTTTGATATTAAACTATGCTTTTCTTTCTTTTTCTCCTTCTCCTTCTCTTTGAACCTAGCATACATGAGTGCTTGTTCTTTTGGGTCATTCTCCTCCTCTTCCTTGTCTTCCGATTCAATCTCCTCATATTGAGATGCACGTGACTTATATTATGGAAGATATATACATGTTATATGCATTTTGAAGATGTAGAAATATGAAATTATTACTCATTCTAAGTAGAATACTTACATGTATGCCGTGAAATCTTCTCGGAGCTTCATCACCTGCTCCACCATCATCGCCATATACGACTCTATTTGCAATGATGGTTGCGACGATTGCGTTTGTGTATACGATTATTGGGTGTACGTAGAATATGAATGATGATGTTCCTCTACATATTATGGAGGAAGACCATCAAGCGTCTGCTTCATGTTCGCCACAATGTTCCTTTCCTCCAACTCCTTATAAAACTTTGATTGTTTAATATACATAAAAGGGTGGAGGAGGATAACCAAGAGACTCGTAGTAGGCTATGACCCGTCGGACCTCGTTAGACTGTGAATCTAAAACAACTTCTGGGGTTGGCTGCCTGCCTACTGGAAGAAGATGTGTTTGAGGAGGATGGACGATTGGATCGATGAGATCCATGAGACCCATCGTGTCCAAAATTTGTCATGACTATAATGATGATGTAATAGTTAATTACATAGTGGAAGAGAATTTGTATATATATATAAAGTCATACAGATACATACTGAACATATAGTGTTATTTCCTCGCAATTATCTAATATGTATAACTCTGCAGCATCCTTCTCCTGTTTTGATAAGAAACGTTCTATTGCCTTTCATATGAGCTGAGTGGATTGACGAAAAACACTGATATAAGATTCTTCCTCTGAGTAAATTGTCTCATTCCTCCTAAATCTGTTGTGGATTGTCTCCACATCTTTCGGAAGATACCTAGCACAGAATGTTGCAACTTCCTCATAAACATACTGCGAACTTATTGATCCTTCAACTTTACTTTTATTTCGGACATTTCTTTTGAGAAAGAACATGAACATATGTAAAATATGTAAACATTTTATTCATATATTAAAGAATAAAAACAGAATTTAATATTTATAAATACCTTTCAAATGGATACATCCAAGATATTTTACGAGCACTCTAACTTTTGCTTTGTATGGAATATGAATCATCATATGCTCCATTGAATCAAAAAATGGTGGCAGAAATATCTTTTCCAAATTATACATAATCACAGGAATATTTTTCTCAAGATATTCCATCTCCGTCCGGTGTATGCGTGATGAGCATAAAACCTGAAAAAATCTGCTGACATCAGATAGAATATCGACAACATTTTTTGATAACAATCTTCTGAATACTATCGGTAACAATCTTTCCATGAAAATATTACAGTCATGACTTTTCATTCCCTTAAATGAGAACTTCTTAAATCTATCAAATTGGAAAAATCTGATGCATATCTGTATGGAAACTTCATTTTACTTGTCCATTCGCAAACAAGATTCACTTGATTTCTGTCTAATGTATACTTCGCTTTAGGAATTCCAACCCTTCTATTATCATGTTCCTTTATATGCAACTCTGGTCGATTTCATATAATTTATATATCATAGTGAGACTTTACTGTATCTTTTGAGCGACCGGTTACATTCATAACAGTATTAAATATGTAATTGAAGATATTACTCTCTATATGCATAACATCTAAGTTGTGTCAATAGTTTACTCTAATATTGTAACTCCCAAAATATACTCTTCTTGATCCAGTTACAACTGTCATCAAAATCAGGAAGATGTTTTGGCGGTATCTCTAAGGTTGATTTCTCCAATTCTTCCAAGCTTGATAATATCATATCGCCGGTCTTAAATGGCGGCAGATCTGTAAGGTCAAATGTATTCTTTTTAAATGATTACTTCTATCTTCGATATGGATGATTGTTTTAAAGAAAACGTCTGTGACAATAAAAAAATATGATTTCTGACCTTGTTGAAGCTGGAATGATTTAGTACTTTCCATACAATATGGACAACTTTTACGTCCATTCGCTACTCCATCCAGATAACATACCACATGCCGGGAAGTCATTTATCGTCCAAAGTAGAGCTACTTTCATGTTAAATATATCTTGCAACCTAACACAATGTCTCTTCTGCTTTTTTCAACAGCTCGTAGAAGTCTGCAGACTCTCCATATGATTCCTCATCATCTAAAAAAGTAGTGTTAAAAGCAGTACCCGCAACGTCCATAACCATATCTACAAATGGATTAATAGTGTCTGCTTCTTTGACTCATTCATCTTGTCCTCGTAACTCTCACCGTGCCTCCATCAAATCTGATATCCTTACATGAAACTCAATTTATAAAGATATAACTTCCTCATTAAACAATATTTTTGACACGGACACAAGATGGTTACATCTGAATCCACAACACGAGAATCTTGTGCGTAAGTAAATTCTATAAATTCCCGAACACCTCTTTGAAAGATATATGTAACACGTCCATCTACCACACGATTGTACAACCACTTTCTATTAGTCATATTAATCAACCTGAATGAAGCAATTCATATTGTCAAATGATATGGGAAGATTAAACCTTTAGTTAATCTAAGAGAACATACGAAGAATACCTAAACCTACCCGTTGTTGACCTAAACCTTTTATACTTACTCTAAAAGATGAGAAGAGGATTGTCTTGATTATATTATCACTTGAGCACGTCCATAAGGATTCAAACTTACTAAAAGATGTTCTTTGTCACATGCTTGCTTATTTCTAAGGAAAATTCGGCAGCATAACCCTACACCTCTCCCGTATACCTCAAAAATCAATCGCAATCAACTTCCAAAATAATCATATTAGTATTTATTTTGACACTAAATTATGATTGATTTGGTATACCAAAGAGGAAGGGGTTATGGAATCGAATTTTCATCAAGAACAAACAGCTTGTGACAACGATCATCTTTTAGTAAGTTTGAATCCTTACGGACCTCCTTAGTTTGGGATCTCCGAATTAAGGAAAGCTAACATAAATATAATACTTTAAGATCGCTTTACGCCATACATTTGTACGTGCTACAAATGAGACTATAAAATAATCTTAAAATATTTATTCATTTATTTTAACCGGATATTTACGTGAATATAATTGGTTAACGATGGGAATATGGATAAGTGAGATCATAAATTAGTGCTTAATAAAGTGTTTAAATCAACATTATTGGAAGTGTACCTACAAAAAAAGATTCCTCCATCTGCAAACATCAAAATCCACGACCATTGGACTGGGATAAGCCATCCCAAAGTGAGTCCAATAGTACTGTGAAAAAAATATAACACAGTTGGAGGTGATCAAATCCTCCAATGTGTTGCACACGCCTCCCGGTGTACAAGGCTACACACCACCCAGTGTGGAGGGACGTACTGTATGTAATGATTTTGTGTGATTTAATAATAATTAGTGGTTAGTGTTTTAGACTTATCATCAACCTAATTATAAGTTAATGTGATATACTTTGTCACATTAAGTAGAATTTAATGTGATAATAAATTATCATAGAAGAAATGTTGGTGTTTATCATATTTCATATCCAAACTATATGAAATAGTCTAACTCATATGAACACTCTATAAAGAAGATTTTTATAGACATGGAGATAATTATACCTAATGTTATTCACAAGTTATACCTAATGTTAATTATTTAAGCACAATTATACAATAACATGGCATGATATTCCTATTTCGTAATTTTAATCATTATAAAAAATCAACAAGGTATACTAACAAGTATAGATATTATAAGGGACTTCCTATCATTCATTTACAACAAAGTTTAGACCTAATGTTGGTTGTGTCATTTCATCGAACATTACCACACATAAAATTTTACATATAAATGAGGCAACCACAATCAAGTATAACAAGAATATAGTAATCAAGTCTTATTCTAAACATAGAAAACACATTCAAATATGTATGGTGTATACAAAATAACAAACAATAAAACAAGAAATTGAAAACCTAAAACTATCCAAACAAGAGTAATATGCAATGAGATTTAAAAAAAAAATGAGATAAAGGATGAAGTAATATACTGAAGGGTAGATGTCTATCTACTTGAAACACGCAAAGGAAGGTCGCCGGTGGCGGAGACGACCGTCCAGAGATCGTCATAGAGGATGTTTTGGGGGAAAATACGAGTTAGAATGAGGAAAAAAAGGAGGTCGACGTTTTGTTTAAGGGTTTGGGCGAGCACACTTAAGTGCTCGCCCTGCCGTCCGTCAGTGCTCGCCCATATATTCGCAAGCGCTCGCATTATCCGCGTATAAAAATTCTAGTGGGAGAGCACGTACGGTTGATCACATGTGCAATAGCAATGCTCGCTCATATTGGCAAATGCGTGCCACCTGACCGCTCCTTAGGATTCAAACCAGCGAGCTGCAGGAGTGACCACATGTGGTTTTCCTGTGCTCGGTAAGAGTCGGGCGAGCGCATGTGCTCGTTCAGGACACACAAAGACGTACACGCCAAACGCATCAATTTTTGTAGTGGCCCCACCTATGGTCCCTCCTCCTCCATCCATGGCTTGACCTCACATCGTCGCCCCTTGCTTTCCCACCTCCTCCCCCACATCCGGCCCTTCTCCATCCCCAACCAGACCTCCCTCTGTTGGACCTTGCTTCCTCACTGTCGCCCCCACCTCCACCTTCCTCCGCCCCGATCCTCCCTCCCCCCCCCCCACCCCCCGCACCTCCCCCTCCTCTACCCCTTGCCTCCCTCCCGCCCCCAGATCCTCCTGCCCCTGTGCCTCTCCTCCGCCCCTCCTCTCCTCCGACCCCGCACCTCCCTCCTGCCCTCCTCTGCCTCGTCCCGTGCCTCCCTCCTACCCTGAGCTACCCCATCTACCCTCAAACCTCCTCCTCCGTCTCGTGCCTCCCTCCCGTCCCGAAGCTCCCCTCCTTCCCTACTCCTCTGCTCCCTCCTCTCCTTCACCCTATCTGTGTCTGGAACCTCTGTCAGCGCCTCTGCCTGCCTCAATCCCCCACCGCCTTGCATGTCTCAATCTCCCACAGCCTTTGCATGCCGCTTCAATACCCCACCGTGAGGTCGGCAACAGTCTCGATGTCATGGATTCATCCCATGATGTACTGAGAGAAACAGAGGGCAACGAGGATTGAGACTGCTCGTGATGGATGAAGGCATGCATTTGTTGATGGCGAACATCAGAGGAGAAGCGGATGAAGGAGGTGGCAGGAGGAGGAGGGAGGAAGAGTGAAAAGGAGGTGAGGATTTTTTTTTCCGGATGTGTCCCTCTTAACCACTGTGATTTGGTTAAACCATGGTTAAGTTCAACTTATTGACGGTCAAAGTAACGGAGGAGCACAAGTGATAGAACGACAAGAAGTTGGGGGCACATATGATATTCTCAAAAAGGGAAGGGCATAACTAATATTGTGATATCTCGGAAGGACACAACTGATAAAAATCCTTTTATAAAAGGTAATTTTGAAATTTTAAACTTTTACCCTTCGGACTTTTTCAATATCATACGTGCGTGTAACTTTTTTGCATTTACATTAGGGGTCCTATCTTTCTCACTGAATTTAGAGTATTTACCCCAATAATGGAAAGATGTTATTACGAATTTTGTAGGAATATGACATTAGAAGTATCATTGTCAAAAAAATAAGTTAGTGGCATAAACCGTAATAAAGTGAATCCATATTGATTTTATTTAAATTTGTCACTATATTCATTGTTATTTTTTAAAATTTCGACTAATCGTCACCAAAGAGAAGGTCGAGGTCACCGATTGCTATTTAAATCTGTCACTATATCAATTGTTGTTTAAATTTTTCACTATATACGCCGCAATGATCTGAAGCCATCACCACATAGAGAAGGTCGAGATCCCTTCCTCTTGCTATGAGTTCCACACGATTTTGAACCGATATGTTTGTTGCCGTGATATGTGATTTTGTGGCATGAGCGTTTTTTAAATTTATATCCCCCATTTTCTTTAATGATATAAGAAAATAAAATGATTTACAACGTGCGTTGGATCCTCCCCGAAACATAACCTAGAATTAGATCCTCATTATCTAGACGGACCCGGAACATACCATTGGGACCGATGGATAAATCCCTTTGGCTGCTAATCCTCTTGATAGTACGGTAGTAGCATCTAAATGTGCAAATGTCGTGGCAGGAGCAGGGTCGGTTAAATCGTCTGCGGGTACATAAACAACTATAGCTCGACGCCAGAATCATAAAAAGCTTAACACCTCTTATTTTATTTTTCAAATATGAAAAAGAAAAAAAATGCAAGAGTTGTTTTACGGAGCATCCACTTTGAATTTTAAAGAAAGAGTATGAAAACATGTTTATTCTGAATCGGGTGTGTATTGCATTTGCTTGAGGGGATGGGTGAAGTGGTAGCTTCTGAAGCATTTGTATTAGAGAAAGTGGATTTTGAAAATAATAACTTCTTCCACATGAAGTGCTAAACTAAATAGTTGTTAATCATTGTTTGTAGTGGACACACATGCACATTCAGCTTCACATAGCCAAGTTCGACTTTAGTAGTGCCCACATAATCTGCACATAAGAATCCATAGGCGTTGGTATCCCATTGTTTCAAAATAATAAACATAAACATGGAGAGGGAATTAGACATATCTTTGACAAAGATAATCTGTGTGCACTTTCTCGGGCTTATCTATAAACAGGCTAACACATGCCCAATTGTGAAGCCAATATCAGACTAAGCAACTGATAGGTGGTGCAGCTTCCCAACAAGAGTTCTGCATCAATCTCACATCAGCAAACTCTATATTCCTACTGAATCTAAATCCACCTTTCCATGCAGATCTACATACATACATCTTGCTGTAAAAAAGTATGTCAACAACTTTAACACAGAGCACATCTTGAACTGAATCTGCGGGATGCATGAAGTTGTTCCTTTGATTTCATTTCGTTAACGAATCATATGCAATTACTTCTTGATTAGCATATTTAGAATATTGGATTTTTTTTCTTTAGTGAACCACACTTTGAGAAGTTAAGAGCCAAATAGTGCCTGGTACATGCCCAAATTCAAAGAATAAGCAGGTGAGAGTTCCATCAGGGCATAAAGTACGGTTGAGGAAATATAAGAGAAGCAATGCCACACCAACAATGGTCTCAGCTTCCTGAAAAGCTTGTTTGCAGCTCTCTTTCCAGGAACACCAAACTGCTGTGGTCTTCATCCGCTTTAGGCATAAGTCGCCGCTATAAGTAGTTAGGCTTGGATGACTGAAAAGATTGTTGAAGGGGATTGCGAGAGCTTGCAATCCCATCATAGAGAAGATGTATTTGGTTAAAGGGCGTTCACAAAGTATGCGGTTTAGATCTTCTTCCTGCTCTTTTAAGATAAAAAGGGCATCCACCGAATAGGTGTGTGCTCAAAAATTTCACCATCAATCGCCTTTTAAGGAGACATTATAGGCATGCATCATGCGATAAGAAAAAGCAGGGATTATAACATCCACCCCTCGGTGAGCGCCTTATCATACGCCACAATTTTATCACCAAACACTCTTTCCCTGCAGAATACAACAACATTTTTGGCCAACCAAATCGCCCACAAAAGGTTCAGGCACCTAGTATGCTCTCTCAGTGTGCCTCTCCACCTTTCGCCTGTGGATTCCCAAAAACCCATCATATCGCTGCAGAGGACCTCCTGATTCTCCAGGGTGGACCACGCATCAGCAGAGCTTCTATAGTTGAAAAATAAATAATTCGCATCCTCCCACCTCCTCGTGACATCTTGAACAAGAAGGGATGACACTCACGACAAACCACACAAACATGTCCTCGGAAGCAGTCTCCCTCTTCTGCAGAGCCGTAAGAAGACTTTCACATGGGCTGGGATTTTCCAGTTCCAAATTCCTCTGCAATCTGTCTCACAGCCACCGGTGTCATAAATCCGAGGATCCTTCAATGGTTTGTATGCCTTCCTCACAGAAAAACTCCCACCCTGCCAACACTAGTAGTCCATGCAATTAGATCTAGCCACGTTCTCAAGAGCCCCCAACATCAATGCTAGCTCCTCCATCCTCTGGCCAGATATCTCAGATCTGAAGTAGGGGAAAAAAGGATGACCATCCCAAATCACTGCCACAATAGTCTCGGGGTTAGTGGCCAGAGCCAACAACCGTGCGAAGCGTATACGTAAGACACAACATTTTGACCAATCATCCGTCCAAAACCTGAAGCCCGAACCATTGCTTATATCCTCAACCCGAATCATTAATATGTGGGGGTGCGACGTTCCTCTTTAACATATAGTATAGTAATAGAATAGAATAGATTTGCAATTAGCATATCTATAGTTTGATCTATAAATCAGTAAATAATACATATGCAATAAGACCTCGCTATATCCTCAAACCGAGAATAAACAAGCTATTGGGGCCAACTGCTTATTGTATTCTACTACCAAACTTGATAATAGAAAGGGATGGTATGATGTTGATAGGACTTGAATCCTAACCACTTATTGGACTACTAATGTGGTTGATCTGCGTCATGCCTTCCGATTGACTAAGAGCTGCGGGGATAGATTGCCGACATGTCTGATCCGCTACTTAATTATGATTGGCTGAGAGCTGTTGGACTAAATTGTTGAATACAATTGATATTCTTCTGTTGCAGTATAAAAAGGATCCTATGAACACAAGATAATGCAATCCTCATTCTGATCCTGATTCACACCACATATCTGTACCTTCTCAGTATCCTTTGTATTCATTCTTTCTCCATATAGTGAAACCGGTCGTCGTTGCCCAAGGACATAGCCTAGTTACGAGTGAATCTTGTAAGTCAGTGTGTTTGCGCCTTACTTGTTTGATCGTGTTTATACGTGTTTGCTTCCGCGAATTTGCAACACCGCCAAACTTGATAATAGAAAAGAGTGGTATGATGTGAGCATTGGAGTGGTCACGTTGTCAAACAATACAAGTTGTTATGATGTGCATTTGAGCATGATTTTTGTTTCAATTGGTTATTTGTTTGTGTTTTATTGGTTGGGGTTTATTCCCAACATTGTTGTCCATATCTAAAAATGCTTTTGACTTCATCAATGATCACGATGATACCACGAATATTATGGTAGCTATTAAATAGAAAATACAGAAGAACTCGATACTTCCGTCGAAATAATGAAATTAACGAGTTCAAAAGTGTTCAGAAGAACTTGATACTTGCATTGAAATACATCTTTTATCATTTTTCTTTTATCATTTTTCATTGACATCAAAAGTGTTCCTCAACTCTTCAAATCATGCAATGCAACCAGAAATACATAGACTACTCGCAGTAGATTTTTGATGAGATCATGCTTCATATGGAGCCATATTTTTCACTACCTTTGTTGGAAAGATATTTAAGATACAACTTATACCCAAATCATCATGCAACTTCTTTTAATTCAACATGCATCTATACATCTTTACAACAATATGATTCTTTCTCTCTGTAATTCCATTTTGTTACGGTATTTTTCTCGCAGTTAACATCCCACAGATGTCATTTTGCTTGCAAAAAGAGTTAAATGCATCTGATAAAAATTGTCTAGCCTTCTCTGCAAAAGCTTTAATTCTGTGAATTTTTCAAACATAAATAGGGTTGTCCCCGTCCCTATTTTTCTGTAATTTTTTTTATTTTTTTAAAAAATATCACCATATACATTTATCTATATATCACTCCAATATGTCATTCAAATTCTGTCAGAAACAAAAACTTTTACGCTCTCCATCTAGAACATGTAATTTTAACGATCTAAACATTGTTGTAATCAACATGTTCTAGATGGAGGGCATAGAAGTCTCTGTTTCTGACAAAATTCGATTGACATAGGAGGGATATATAGATGAATATATATATATATATGATGGTATTTTTCAAAAAAGTAAAAAATGCGGAAAATAAAGATGGGAGCAGCCATGTTGAGGGCAACCCCATTGAACCCTTTTTCAAATGCCTCAAACTTTCCCACACAAATATCCAACTCCCTCACATTCAACTGGAAAAGCCAACCAGTATTGTTTCCACGAACCATATTCTTTTTAGCTTAATAATTTCAACACATTGAAGTTGCAAATGACAAAATAACACAGATGCCAATGTCATGATTCATCTTTCACATTAATATTTAATACACAATCATTAAGATATACAATATCACTTACTAATTAACTGTTTAATATTGATCGAACTATGTGCTAAACTAGGAACATAATAAACATGTGAAATTATTTTTTCTACCAGATTAAATGTTAACAATAATTATTCCAATACCTTCAATTTTGCACACATTTGTCATCACTTGGTCGAACATGTTGCTTCACGAATTCATCCAACTTGTAGACAAATACCTTATTCATGTTATGTGATTACTAAAACCACTATGCATATACCAAATATCAATAGATTTTGATCTGGTGTTAAATGAGAAAAAAAATAAGTCGCCTTCCGCTTCATTTTTTGACGAAGTTAGCTTGCCCTTTTATCTTTTCCTAACAATACTTCTCCGCATCCCTAGAAAATCTCTTACTCTTATATGATTTTTGTCTAAAATCTAACATTTAGTGGTTGAAATCCGATCTTCCATGTCCCCATCCATGAACACGGTATCGAGCTCTGTCTTTGCCTCTATTTATATGTCTACTTACATGCTTAATCCTAAAAGATGCGATAACGTCTTTCTGCTTGGTAGAAAAAAACAACTTTAGCCTAAATTCTCTCTTTGTTTTTTTCATTGGACTTGTTTAATCCAACTTCGTAGTAAAAGAGAACACATCAAATCATCAATAGAATAATCATCTCTATCTTTGAATTCTACAATAGCGATAACTATATAATTAAATTCTCTAGGAAATTATGGAAATTTTATTACTACCTTATTATCATCTCAATTTCTATACGGAAAGTTTGAAGTTCTATCATTGTTACCCTACTTCTCCCATATAAGCTTCTTTCAAAATATTCCAAACTTCATTGGACTTGATAGTTGATGTGATCTGCATAAAAAGTATCATCTGTCATGACTTGATGCAAAACAATTAGTGCTTTTGAATCCTTCTTGTGTAACTATTTCAATTCATTCATTGCTTTTATGTGGCCGCCTTTGTACTCTATTTCCATGTAAAACCATTTTCACCATTCTCAACTCGATCCCAAAGATAGGCATATAAAATATACTCGATCCCAAAGATTGACGTATAAAAATAACTTCACCTTAATACAACATAAATCATAATTTCTCAAACTAAAAATAGGCATCAATGCATACCATAAATTAATGGTATTTAAATTCGCAATACCATTGCCTTCTGAAATAGCAAATATACTTGAGATGACTATTACTCCAATAAGAAGGTTTGACCGATATCATACCCTCCAAACACATCCATCCAAATCTAAATATTGTATTATATGAGAAGAACCCATAATGTTGTAGAGAAATTGATATTCTTTACATTCACGAGTTGGAATCACATTGTTGTTTTTGCATCATCAATATCGTCGTATTAATGGTTCATGATAAAATCAAGATAAGAGAAAATTCACAACCGTATTAAAGATATAATAACTAGCATGTACCACATACGTTGCATAGGAAGCCATGTATAAGAATAAACTCAAAACCTATTTCTTCCTCGCGAACGACCACAATATTGTATTTAACCTAATCTTGAGGACTAATCTCTCATAAATTGGTTCATAGGAGACCAGATAACTTTTGATTAGTGAGATCTAGAGCTTGAGGTTCATGGCATATAATGAGGGGCATGAATGTGGTTTATCCCATAACTTGAAATCTTGAAATAAGTTCCAAATGATTTACAAGTGAATTTTTCTTCATAATTTTAAAGCAAAAGAACGTACTCATTCAATATACCGACATGAACTTGCACATACCGGCCTTGACCCATATCATGAAAATCTCAACTCTAGTTATTTTTTCATATAATCTTTACCATACTAAAATTTTCCACTGCAAGTAAAAAAACAAAAAAAAAACTTAGATTTGATCTTAGAAATCCACAACTATCAAGATAAAAAACGTTTAATATTGATACCTTGAATGGCATGTGTTGCTCGGATGGGAATTTTTCCGGATAGCTTTCAAGTAAAAAACCATACTCATCAACAATCCTCCTTTGACTGTTATTGCATAACATATGCAACTTCTGGATTTTTTTGTTTAGAGATGTGTCAAACCCATTTTCTGATATTCGCAACATCAGTTATATTATCAAGTTGTTTCCAAAGATAAAACCGCAAAGAAGATGTTAATTCAATCATAGCAGGACCATCGATATCGAGATGGCCACAGACAAACTATTCTTAAATAATCACTGCTTTTATGATAAGAAGAATGCTAGATATTGATATATGAGAAAAAGTATCCTACTATATGGAGTAGGTAACTTACCTACTCCACTTTCATTTTTTTTCAAAATTTTTGGTATTTTTTTGAAAAATACTTCCGTGGATTTCATAACTATATCCCTCTAACACGTCATTCAAATTTCGTCAGAAACAGAGACTCCTATGCCCTCCATTCAGAATAGGTAATTTTAACGGTCTTAGATTTGCGGTAATTTCCATGTTCTGGATGGAGTGTATAGGAGTCACTGTTTCTGACGAAATTTGAATGACATGTTAGAGGGGTATAGTTATGAAAATCCATGGAAGAAATTTAAAAAAATAAAAAATTAAAAAAATGAAAGTGAAGTAGGTAAATTACCTACTCCATGGAGTAAATTCCCTTTCCTCTTGATATATTGGCTGAGACATTCTCAGCTTTCAGCTGAAAAATCATACTCAGCATTAATACATTCTACAGCATCACTAAAAAGATCTTAAATTTTGGTCTATCGTCCAATGGATATTAATATCTGTAACAATGTAGATAAGCAAATATATTTAGCCACAACAGATCACCACAAATATTGATATTGATATGCACAACAATATCCAATAGCGAATATATGGAGTTGTTTCCATAATTAAAACCACAACACTAATAAGATGTAACAGATATTTAGCGATAGCCACATGATGCAGATTTATTTACCTCTGTTGTGAGCTTTTCCAAAGAGCACACTGGAAGCTTTTTCAAAGAGCATAATCACAACGACAGAGAGAATGTTTCTGCATACCTCAATACCCAATGGATATGCATATATGTTTTTAACCACAACAGATATTGACAATTTCACATGCATAATTTATTCTCATTATCTATTATTTTAGTTGTTAATGTTTGTTGATTTTTTTTACTTGCATAATATAAGATATATGATTCTAACATATTTGTCATTAATATTCATAAGGAATTTTTACAAAATATACATGTAACGTTGTGATTTTATATTAGTATACATCTAAAAAGTATAATTTACCAGAACATTCTTACAAAATTCTCTGTTTTAAAGAATACACTTCCAGTGATGTGATGATAATTAATATTGTCAAATTTCATATTTCTAAATAAGTAATATTATATAATACTTTGTGTGAGATATATTTGTATCCAGATTCCTATTGAATCATTTTTATACATAATATTGACATTTATATCTATATCTAAATTAGATACGAAAAACGATGTCAATTTCGTAACATTAAATTTATTTGTAACTCTATGTTATACAAGTTTCTAGCCTTTCTCATTATATTTGATATAACTTCTATTGAAATAAACATGTTTAGTATATTTTGTAATGATTTTTTTGAAAGAAAAAAAGGGCATGCACCGTATAGGTGAGTATCAAAAAACTTCACCATTTATCACCAAACAATACCACATGCCTATTACAACTGGACTGGAGATAACATTTACATTGTCCAACTCTCAGCCATCGTATCTGCATGTGTCACAACATTTTCCACATGGAACATAACCCGTCGAAAGATTATTCCATTATGTGCTAGCCAAATCGTCCAAATGACCGTCAGGTAACTCAATCTCTCCTTTTACGTGCCACTCCAATCCGCCCACATAGATTCCCAAAAGCTAGAGGCTTTGTTCGTATTAATCACATGGTTACCACAACGATTCCAAATCTCAACCGAGCTACCACGTGTTAAGAGAAGGTGGTCGGCATCCTCCATACCTTCCCAACATCTTGGGCATATTGGGTCCATTCCTTGGCGGAAATAAGCCAACCTCTCCCTCATCATCAGTTTACCTCTCCTGAAGACCTACTTGAAGACTTTCACTCAAGCTGGGGCCTTACACTTCCAAATGCGCTTGCAGTCTGCCTCACAACCTCCTAGATCAAACTCCATCGATCCCATCATCGCCTTGTACGCCTTCCCTACTGAGAATGAGCCATCCCGCCAGGTCCAGTAATCTCGTCCCTACTGACTATATTTTGTGATGATAATCAATTCAATAAATAAATAAGTTAATGTATAATACATTTATGTTATTCTTTGTACTTAGTTCGTAGAAATATTCATAGACATTTCAATGATATGGTAAGATATTTTTCTCTGTCAAGATCTGTATCTGTATTAAACTAAATTAATAAAGATATAGTAAGTGGGTATACCATTGGACAGATATAGTTTTAGATTTAGGTGTTGTCATATCCTCATTCATTTTAAAATCTAAATATTCATACAAAATGGATATCTTACAATACAAAAATCTTAAAAAATATCCTTAAATATGAATATAGATAAGGAAACAAGTAATCTTGACTCAAATACAAATATTAAAGAAATGTATACAAATTATCTTAATGATAATAAATGCATCCTAATACTTAAAAATAAGAAAAATATTTTAGTAAAATAGAAAGTAATGCCTAAGTAATAAAAATCACAAAAACTACGTTAAAAGTAAAAATTTAAAAAGAGAGAGAGAGAGTATACTCCTACATTAGATAACCTGCACGATAAGTAATTATACAACATTCAAATATATTTTCTTCGTGTTTGGAAATAATGATTCCAAAGTGTAAAATACTATAAGTAATCATGTAATATATATTTTATATGTCAATTCACACTAATATATGTATATACAATAAATATATGTATTAGTAATATGGATATCAACATCTGCAAAAATATCTGTATCTACTCTAAAAAAGAAAGCACATGTATCTATACTCACAGTTGCAAAAAAATCTTATTTGTATCATATCCACCCAAATTAGAATAACACACACACACATGTTTAAATATGAATAAGATAGCGAATGGATACAGATACATATGTTTCGGATTGCATCTTTTAGTTTGGTAACATGTAAACCTTATCGGGTTCCCGACAATTTACATCATTGTTTTAGTATCTTACAAATGTAATTATCCTAGGGATGCATTCTGATACAAATATATTTGTATATGTCTGTCATCGTATCCATTTTTAAGCGAATATGGATATAATATTTTTTATTTTGGCATATACGGATACATATATGGATACTGATATGGGTTTTTATTTGTTTATAGATTAAGGATACATACATTGTTTTGATTTTTTCAGGATATGAATACATATATGGTTACGTAATTAGTAGATATGCATGCGGATATTCGTATTACTGATTCTATATGTGTATTTTGTGTATACTTACATTAACATATATGTGTATCTCCAAATATATTATAAGAATTTTAATAATATATTGCAAATGGAGTCATTTTCCATCAAAAGAAAAATATTGATCTTTATGTTATTTTAATCACTGATTATATAATTTTTAAATTTAGTATAATACTTTATTTTATTATTATTGTAATTCGTTTATTTTTAATCAATTACAACAACAATCATGTTGAATGCAAGCATTAAAAGATAATTTTTATCTGCAGGATAATCCATGTCTATTTCTTAAATATCTATATCTGAATCTTACCTATTTGTTTCCATACATGTATCCATATCTAAGGATATGGTTTGTAGTTTTCAATTCCGTAATATATCTGTTTATGTATCAGTATCCATATTTTAAAATGGATACCGATATGGTAAAACCTATATTTATATATGTATTCGTCTGTTTGCATATCTAAATTATCCTCTATATTCTCATTTTGTTAGTTATTTTATTGATCCTACCTTCATCATGTCTGAAGTAGAATTATTTCAAGAATAATCGAAAGTAGATGTTCATAGTATGTATATTTCAATAAAATATATATATATATATTAAGTTCTTGGAGACTTGTTGGGATCTGAATTTAAGCTTCTTTTAAAATATTCCAAGCTTCATTGGACTTGATAATTGATGTGATTTGTAGAAAAAGTATCGTCTGTCATGACTTGATGCAAAACAATTAGTGCTTTTGCATCCTTCTTGTGTAACTGTTTCAATTCGTTCATTGGTTTTATGTGGCCGCCTTTGTACTCTATGTAGCGAATGCGGAAGCAAACACGTACAAACATGATCAAACAAGCAAATCGCAAACACAAGGATTTACAAGGTTCACCCGTAAATGGGCTACGTCCTTGGTCGGCGGCGATCGGTTTCACTATATGGAGAAAGATGTAATACAGAGGGTACTGAGAAGGTACAGATATGGGATGAGAAACAGGATCAGAATTGAGGATGCAGTATCTGCTAGCCCTGGGGCCCTTTTTATACTGCAACAGAAGAATACCATATGTATTCAGCAATCCATCCCAACAGCTCTCAGCCAATCAGAAGACAGGACACAGATCAGACATGTCAGCAGTCCTGACCCAACAGCTCTCAGCCAATCAGAAGGCAGGACACAGATCAGACTTGTCAGCAATCCTGGCCCAACAGCTCTCAGCCAATCAGAAGGCAGGACACAGATCAGCCACATCATCAGTCCAATAAGTGGTTAGGATTCAAGTCAAATTAACAATCTCCACCTTGAATTGAATCCTCATATAGTAGAATGACCCACTACTATTACTCCATCATGAGTTGAATTCTCCACTAGCAGAATTAACCATTGCTAGACTCCACCGGGGTTGAATTCTCATATAGTAGAATTACCCACTACTATACTCCTCCATGGATTGAATTCTCCACTAGCAGAATTAACCACTGCTAGACTCCACCGGGGTTGAATTCTCATATAGTAGAATTACCCACTACTATAATTCACCACTTAAAATTCAGATAACATGAATCAAGGAATTATAAACAATATTCACCTTGAAAATTCTCCTCAGAGAAGCTTCGCCAAGCTTCACCGTGCCGCCGCCAGCCCCTCCTTGGGGCTACTGCCAACTGCTGACATTGAGCAAGTCCAAACCACGCTTGAACTTACTCCAAGGAACTGCAGAACCTTGCAAGACATATAAGGTCTTCTGCTTGTTTCCCTTGATGACAACAACCCCAGCTTTGGCAACATCCATGACTCCACCTTCAGCGTTATACCTGTATCCTTTAGAGTCCAAGACTCCAAGAGATATTAGGTTCTTTCTCAGATCAGGAACATGTCTTACTTCTGTCACAGTCCTCACGACTCCATCATGCATCTTGATCTTCACAGAGTCGATCCCTACAATCTTGCACGTTGCATTACTCCCTGTGATGACGTTTCCACCATCTATCTTCTCGTAGGTGCAGAACCAATCTTCATTAGGAGTCATATGGTAGGAACAACCTGAATCAAGAATCCATGTGTTATCCGTCATCTTCTGATCTGTGACGGTGAGAACGAAATCATCTTCAGAATCTCTGCCACTTTGAGCCACTGCAGCAATTGTGGCCTTCTTTGGGCAATCTTTCTTCCAATGTCCGGGTTCTTTGCAGTAATTGCAGATGTCCCTAGCATTGTAATTCTTGGACCTCTGCTTTACGTTCTTTGTGTAGTCAAAACTGGTGTGACTCTTCTCATGAGTCATAACCAAACCTGCAGCATTAGAGTCTTGCATCCCAATAGCCATATGTCGAAGTTCACGCGTATGCAGACTCGCGCGAACTTCCTCTAAGGTTATGGATTCTCTTCCCACAATGAATGATTGAACAAAATTCTCAAAATTGATAATGGAAGAGAAACTAATAAAATCAAGGCAGCATCCTCATCTTCAATCTTAACATCTACGTTTCTTAAATACATCAATAATGTATTTAAACGATCTAGATGTTCTTTAAGAGATGTACCTTCATGCATGCGGAGAGAGAACAGATGTTGCTTCAAGAGCAACTTGTTGGTCAGAGACTTCGTCATATATAGACTTTCCAATCTCAACCACAGACCGGCTGCGGAATCCTCATCAGCAACCTCCGCGATAATCTCGTCCGCCAAACATAGCATGATCGTCGAGTGCGCCTTCTCTTCCTGCACCATCAACTCGGACGGCTCGAGTGCCTTCACCCGCTCTTGATCTAACGGTGCCCAGATGCCCTGCTGCTTCAGAAGGGCGCGCATCTTGATCTACCACAGACTGAATCCATTCTTCCCCGTGAACTTCTCGATCTTCAGATTGTGTGATGCCATCTTGCTAGATGATCCTGACGGAACCTGAAGCTCTGATACCAGTTTGTAGCGAATGCGGAAGCAAACACGTACAAACACGATCAAACAAGAAAAACGCAAACACAAGGATTTACAAGGTTCACCCGTAAATGGGCTACGTCCTTGGCCGGCGGCGATCGGTTTCACTATATGGAGAAAGATGTAATACAGAGGGTACTGAGAAGGTACAGATATGGGATGAGAAACATGATCAGAATTGAGGATGCAGTATCTGCTAGCCCTGGGGCCCTTTTTATACTGCAACAGAAGAATACCATATGTATTCAGCAATTCATCCCAACAGCTCTCAGCCAATCAGAAGACAGGACACAGATCAGACATGTCAGCAGTCCTGGCCCAACAGCTCTCAGCCAATCAGAAGGCAGGACACAGATCAGACTTGTCAGCAATCCTGGCCCAACAGCTCTCAGCCAATCAGAAGGCAGGATACAGATCAGCCACATCATCAGTCCAATAAGTGGTTAGGATTCAAGTCAAATTAACACTCTATTTCCATCTGAAAACCACTCTCACCATTCTCAACTATCCCAAAGATTTTGACATATAAAAACAACTTTACCTTAATACAACATAAATCATAATTTCCCCAACTAAAAATAGGCATCAATGTATACGATAATTTAATGGTATTTAAATTTGCAATACCGAATAGCAAATATACTTGAGATGACTATTACTCCAAGAAGAAGGTTTGACCGATATCATACCCTCCAAACACATCCATCCAAATCTAAATATTGTATTATATGAGAAGAACCCATAATGTTTTAGAGAAATTGATATTCTTTACATTCACGAGTTGGAATCACATTATGGCTTTTGCATCATCAATATCGTCGTATTAATGGTTCATGATAAAATCAAGATAAAAGAAAATTCACAACCTTATTAAAGATATAACTAGCATGTACCACATACGTTGCATAGGAAGCCATGTATAAGAATAAACTCAAAACCTATTTCTTCCTCGCGAACGACCACAATATTGTATTTAACCTAATCTTGAGGACTAATCTCTCATAAATTGGTTCATAGGAGACCAGATAACTTTTGATTAGTGAGACCTAGAGCTTGAGGTTGATGGCATATAATAAGGGGGATGAATGTGGTTTATCCCATAACTTGAAATCTTGAAATAAGTTCCAAATGATTTACAAGTGGATTTTTCTTCACAATTTTAAAGCAAAAGAACGTACTCATTCAATACACCGACATGAACTTGCTATGCGCCAACTGCAACTTCCACATACCGGCCTTGGACCCATATCATGAAAATCTCAACTCTAGTTATTTTTTCATATAATCTTTACCATTCCAAGGATTTTCCACTGCAAGTAAAAAAACACAGAAAAAAAACTTAGATTTGATCTTTTTTTAAAGACATTTAAATCTTGTGCAACAAGATATTACATAGAAATTGATGGGAGACGGGCAACAAGCTGCGCCGCCAATCCCTTTTGAATGGCAAATCCAATCCTTCGAAATACAACATTCATAGACTTAGGAACCATAACATTGCTATGCATGATTTTTTGAATCCTCTTAAGGAGCTCCACTGCTTCACTTGCCAAGAACCCAAATGTATCAAAGCCAAAGGGGATGAATACATGTTGATTGTCAATGCAGACCTTCTCATGCTTAGCCACTTTAGCTGAGGTAGCTTTTTGTGCAGTGAATCCTGCAACAAAATCACTCTTTATCGGACCCACCAATGGAGAAACTCCAGTCAAATAAACACATGCATGTTTTCCTCCAACCCATCCAAATATTAAAACATCTGCTGGTCTAAGTGTCAATCTCCCCTCTTGTGGATCAGTTAAAAAATTCACCGATGCTTCTTTTTTTGAAGCAACCCCCGCATGTCTGAGTACATCAAAAAGAACATCCCTGACAAGATCATGTCTATATTAAAACCTGGAAGTTCGCGACAATGAACGACATGCTCCCCAGAAGCATCTAAGCAGGATTTGTGGCATACAGGACAAGCCTCGTCTGGTGGGAATAGAGGAATCATGAGGCGGTACTTGAGAATACTACAATATTCAATGGGTGACATATGCATTCCAAGTCCATCAATAGGAATGGCAAGAAGAAAATCTTGGGCATGTTCAGCTTGTAAACATCGGAAAATTACTTTTTGTCTAGCAGTCATGTCAAACTCAGCTTCCATTTCTTTTACTATTTTGCTAAAAAAGGAACTCACCAAAGCATTCTGGGCTTTAGGGGGACGATATCCTTACTAGCAAAATATGTAAGATCAAGAGATGGGAGTGCACACGTAAGCCTTCCAAAGCATTAAGAAAATCAGAATCCATACCATGTATTCCGCTGTCTCGTAGCATGTGATCTTGAAGCATCCAGGATTGAGCTCTTGAGGCCACAAAAGCATATGAAGAAGCCTCAATAGCCGAGTAAAGACCTAAATCACCGAGTCTGATGGGTAGCGACGCCACTCTCCACTGAAGGTCACCAAAGAAAGGACATCCACAAACCACAATATCTTCAATAGCTTCGCGTAATCCTTTGTCAAACCAAGTAGCGGCTCGTTCCATATATGCGGGTTGGCATGTCCGTAAGCTGAACATAAGCTTGGTAGTATCCATACAAGATCGTAATAGAAGTAGCTCACTTTGTGGATCATCCAATTGAGGAAGTAAATGCATTAAGTCAACAACCTTGGTAGCCATCATCATTGCCAAATCTTCAATAAAATCTTTATCCCTAATCACCGATCCTCCAAGCAGCTTCACACCTAGCACCGGCCTCCTAATATCCAAGGGAAACAACCTTTTACGGATCTTCTGACCATCACATGAGGGCTAGAAAAGCTCTGTTTTTTTATATTTAGAATAAGCCCCATCTCTGGACCCCTGCATTGAATAATGTCAAGTGCCTTGGCCACCTCTAAAGTGTCCCCAATGATTGTCCCATCATCAAGATACCAAGCATGAAGTAGAAGTTTACAATTATCTCTGATCTCATAAATAAGTGGGTGCAATGTCAGAGAAAAAAGAAGGGGACCTAAAGGGTCACCTTGCTGCACTCCTGTTGATGACCGCAAATAATTGTCTCCAATATATAATCTGGCGGCTTGAGCATAAATAAATTCCACCCATGAAGAAATAGAGGGACATCTCCTCCTAACTTCACTAAGAATCAGAGATCTATCTATCAAGTTGAAAGCATTAGAAAAATCCACCGTAAGCATAGAGAGAGACCCGTCCCCATGAAGTTTGCTCAAAAGAAGGTTGGTGATGTGTAAGATGGCTTCCGCTCCTCCAGATACACCAACTCCAAATTGAAAGTCGTTGAGATATTTAGACGTCTCCTTGCCGACCCATGTCATAGCAACTTTGGATACAAGGCGCCTCTAGATAGTGCCTACAGCAATAGGACGTATGCCGTTGTCCAGTTTGAGCAGTGGAGTAAGAGGTGCAGATGCTACAAACTCAGCCAGACTCAACGGACATCTCCCACTAAACCACAAATTAACTACCAAGGAAATAGCATGTAAGAGATCCTTAGCAACCGTTGATCCCTCCCCACAAAAGGCATCTAAAATATGTTGAGCTCTCAGGCCATCTCTTCCACAAGATATCCCTTTAGGAAAGGATTTGATAGCTCGCAAAATAACATCTGCATCAGCTATAAGAGGAGTCTCTGAAATCAAGATATCTGGTATGGCAGGAGGTGGCTTATAAGGATGTTTAGCCTCTAAGGCCTTCATGGTGTCTTCATTAAGAGGCGCCACTCCTGAAGAGCATAAAACCTTTATGGCTATAGTAAAGTGTCCATCTGATACTTTGCGAAGACATTGTCTGATTTAGAGCTTTGATACTTATTCTCCTCCAAAGATTTATTCTGACTAAGATCTAAAATTCATGAAACATCCCCTTTCAAAAAATCACCCACCCAACTCGTGAAGCCATCTGTACTACCCCACTTAGTGAGTGAGCGCAAAATAAGTTGTTGTTGTAAGGATACCTTGTCTGGCATGTGTTGCTCGAATGGGAATTTTTCCGGATAGCTTTCAAGTAAAAAACCATACTCATCAACAATCCTCCTACTGCTGCTATTGCATACCATATGTAACTTCTGGATTTTTTGTTTAGAGATGTGTCAAACCCATTTTCTGATATTCTCAACGTCAGTTATATTATGAAGTTGTTTCCAAAGATAAAACCACAAAGAAAATGTTAATTCAATCGTAGCAGGACCATCGATATCGAGAAGGCCACAGACAAACTATTCTTAAATAATCACTGCTTTTATGATAAGGAGAATGCTAGATATTGATATGAGAAAAAGTATCCTACTCTATGGAGTAGGTAACTTACGTACTCCACTTTCATCTTTTTTTCAATTTTTTTTATTTTTTGAAAAATGCTTACATGAATTTTCATAACTATATCCTTCTAATAGGTCATTCAAATTTCGTCAGAAACAAAGACTCATATGCCACCCATTCAGAACATGTAATTTTAACGGTTTTAGATTTGTTGTAATTTCCATATTCTGGATGGAGTGCATGGGAATCTCTGTTTCTGACGAAATTTGAACGACGTGATAAAGGGATATAGTTATGAAAATCCATGGAAGAATTTAAAAAAAATAAAAAAAATTAAAAAAATGAAAGTAAAGTAGGTAAATTACCTACTCCATGGAGTAGGATCCCTTTCCTCTTGATATATTGGCTGAAACATTCTCAGCTTTTAGCTGAAAAATCATACTCAGCATTAATACTTTCTACAGCATCACTAAAAAAGATCTTAAATTTTGGTCTATCGTCCAATGGATATTAGTATCTTTAACAATGTAGATATGCAAATATGTTTAGCCACAACAGATCACCACAAATATTGATATCGATATGCACAACAATATCCAATAGCGAATATATGGAGTTGTTTCCATAATTAAAACCACAACACTAATAAGATGTAACAGATATTTAGCGATAGCCACACGATGCAGATTTATTTACCTCTGTTGTGAGCTTTTCCAAAGAGCACACTGGAAGCCACGATAACGTCTTTCTGCTTGGTAGAAAAAAAACAACTTTAGCCTAAATTCTCTCTTTGTTTTTTTCATTGGACTTGTTTAATCCAACTTCGTAGTAAAAGAGAACACATCAAATCATCAATAGAATAATCATCTCTATCTTTGAATTCTACAATAGCGATAACTATATAATTAAATTCTCTAGGAAATTATGGAAATTTTATTACTACCTTATTATCATCTCAATTTCTATACGGAAAGTTTGAAGTTCTATCATTGTTACCCTACTTCTCCCATATAAGCTTCTTTCAAAATATTCCAAACTTCATTGGACTTGATAGTTGATGTGATCTGCATAAAAAGTATCATCTGTCATGACTTGATGCAAAACAATTAGTGCTTTTGAATCCTTCTTGTGTAACTATTTCAATTCATTCATTGCTTTTATGTGGCCGCCTTTGTACTCTATTTCCATGTAAAACCATTTTCACCATTCTCAACTCGATCCCAAAGATAGGCATATAAAATATACTCGATCCCAAAGATTGACGTATAAAAATAACTTCACCTTAATACAACATAAATCATAATTTCTCAAACTAAAAATAGGCATCAATGCATACCATAAATTAATGGTATTTAAATTCGCAATACCATTGCCTTCTGAAATAGCAAATATACTTGAGATGACTATTACTCCAATAAGAAGGTTTGACCGATATCATACCCTCCAAACACATCCATCCAAATCTAAATATTGTATTATATGAGAAGAACCCATAATGTTGTAGAGAAATTGATATTCTTTACATTCACGAGTTGGAATCACATTGTTGTTTTTGCATCATCAATATCGTCGTATTAATGGTTCATGATAAAATCAAGATAAGAGAAAATTCACAACCGTATTAAAGATATAATAACTAGCATGTACCACATACGTTGCATAGGAAGCCATGTATAAGAATAAACTCAAAACCTATTTCTTCCTCGCGAACGACCACAATATTGCATTTAACCTAATCTTGAGGACTAATCTCTCATAAATTGGTTCATAGGAGACCAGATAACTTTTGATTAGTGAGATCTAGAGCTTGAGGTTCATGGCATATAATGAGGGGCATGAATGTGGTTTATCCCATAACTTGAAATCTTGAAATAAGTTCCAAATGATTTACAAGTGAATTTTTCTTCATAATTTTAAAGCAAAAGAACGTACTCATTCAATATACCGACATGAACTTGCACATACCGGCCTTGACCCATATCATGAAAATCTCAACTCTAGTTATTTTTTCATATAATCTTTACCATACTAAAATTTTCCACTGCAAGTAAAAAAACAAAAAAAAAACTTAGATTTGATCTTAGAAATCCACAACTATCAAGATAAAAAACGTTTAATATTGATACCTTGAATGGCATGTGTTGCTCGGATGGGAATTTTTCCGGATAGCTTTCAAGTAAAAAACCATACTCATCAACAATCCTCCTTTGACTGTTATTGCATAACATATGCAACTTCTGGATTTTTTTGTTTAGAGATGTGTCAAACCCATTTTCTGATATTCGCAACATCAGTTATATTATCAAGTTGTTTCCAAAGATAAAACCGCAAAGAAGATGTTAATTCAATCATAGCAGGACCATCGATATCGAGATGGCCACAGACAAACTATTCTTAAATAATCACTGCTTTTATGATAAGAAGAATGCTAGATATTGATATATGAGAAAAAGTATCCTACTATATGGAGTAGGTAACTTACCTACTCCACTTTCATTTTTTTTCAAAATTTTTGGTATTTTTTTGAAAAATACTTCCGTGGATTTCATAACTATATCCCTCTAACACGTCATTCAAATTTCGTCAGAAACAGAGACTCCTATGCCCTCCATTCAGAATAGGTAATTTTAACGGTCTTAGATTTGCGGTAATTTCCATGTTCTGGATGGAGTGTATAGGAGTCACTGTTTCTGACGAAATTTGAATGACATGTTAGAGGGGTATAGTTATGAAAATCCATGGAAGAAATTTAAAAAAATAAAAAATTAAAAAAATGAAAGTGAAGTAGGTAAATTACCTACTCCATGGAGTAAATTCCCTTTCCTCTTGATATATTGGCTGAGACATTCTCAGCTTTCAGCTGAAAAATCATACTCAGCATTAATACATTCTACAGCATCACTAAAAAGATCTTAAATTTTGGTCTATCGTCCAATGGATATTAATATCTGTAACAATGTAGATAAGCAAATATATTTAGCCACAACAGATCACCACAAATATTGATATTGATATGCACAACAATATCCAATAGCGAATATATGGAGTTGTTTCCATAATTAAAACCACAACACTAATAAGATGTAACAGATATTTAGCGATAGCCACATGATGCAGATTTATTTACCTCTGTTGTGAGCTTTTCCAAAGAGCACACTGGAAGCTTTTTCAAAGAGCATAATCACAACGACAGAGAGAATGTTTCTGCATACCTCAATACCCAATGGATATGCATATATGTTTTTAACCACAACAGATATTGACAATTTCACATGCATAATTTATTCTCATTATCTATTATTTTAGTTGTTAATGTTTGTTGATTTTTTTTACTTGCATAATATAAGATATATGATTCTAACATATTTGTCATTAATATTCATAAGGAATTTTTACAAAATATACATGTAACGTTGTGATTTTATATTAGTATACATCTAAAAAGTATAATTTACCAGAACATTCTTACAAAATTCTCTGTTTTAAAGAATACACTTCCAGTGATGTGATGATAATTAATATTGTCAAATTTCATATTTCTAAATAAGTAATATTATATAATACTTTGTGTGAGATATATTTGTATCCAGATTCCTATTGAATCATTTTTATACATAATATTGACATTTATATCTATATCTAAATTAGATACGAAAAACGATGTCAATTTCGTAACATTAAATTTATTTGTAACTCTATGTTATACAAGTTTCTAGCCTTTCTCATTATATTTGATATAACTTCTATTGAAATAAACATGTTTAGTATATTTTGTAATGATTTTTTTGAAAGAAAAAAAGGGCATGCACCGTATAGGTGAGTATCAAAAAACTTCACCATTTATCACCAAACAATACCACATGCCTATTACAACTGGACTGGAGATAACATTTACATTGTCCAACTCTCAGCCATCGTATCTGCATGTGTCACAACATTTTCCACATGGAACATAACCCGTCGAAAGATTATTCCATTATGTGCTAGCCAAATCGTCCAAATGACCGTCAGGTAACTCAATCTCTCCTTTTACGTGCCACTCCAATCCGCCCACATAGATTCCCAAAAGCTAGAGGCTTTGTTCGTATTAATCACATGGTTACCACAACGATTCCAAATCTCAACCGAGCTACCACGTGTTAAGAGAAGGTGGTCGGCATCCTCCATACCTTCCCAACATCTTGGGCATATTGGGTCCATTCCTTGGCGGAAATAAGCCAACCTCTCCCTCATCATCAGTTTACCTCTCCTGAAGACCTACTTGAAGACTTTCACTCAAGCTGGGGCCTTACACTTCCAAATGCGCTTGCAGTCTGCCTCACAACCTCCTAGATCAAACTCCATCGATCCCATCATCGCCTTGTACGCCTTCCCTACTGAGAATGAGCCATCCCGCCAGGTCCAGTAATCTCGTCCCTACTGACTATATTTTGTGATGATAATCAATTCAATAAATAAATAAGTTAATGTATAATACATTTATGTTATTCTTTGTACTTAGTTCGTAGAAATATTCATAGACATTTCAATGATATGGTAAGATATTTTTCTCTGTCAAGATCTGTATCTGTATTAAACTAAATTAATAAAGATATAGTAAGTGGGTATACCATTGGACAGATATAGTTTTAGATTTAGGTGTTGTCATATCCTCATTCATTTTAAAATCTAAATATTCATACAAAATGGATATCTTACAATACAAAAATCTTAAAAAATATCCTTAAATATGAATATAGATAAGGAAACAAGTAATCTTGACTCAAATACAAATATTAAAGAAATGTATACAAATTATCTTAATGATAATAAATGCATCCTAATACTTAAAAATAAGAAAAATATTTTAGTAAAATAGAAAGTAATGCCTAAGTAATAAAAATCACAAAAACTACGTTAAAAGTAAAAATTTAAAAAGAGAGAGAGAGAGTATACTCCTACATTAGATAACCTGCACGATAAGTAATTATACAACATTCAAATATATTTTCTTCGTGTTTGGAAATAATGATTCCAAAGTGTAAAATACTATAAGTAATCATGTAATATATATTTTATATGTCAATTCACACTAATATATGTATATACAATAAATATATGTATTAGTAATATGGATATCAACATCTGCAAAAATATCTGTATCTACTCTAAAAAAGAAAGCACATGTATCTATACTCACAGTTGCAAAAAAATCTTATTTGTATCATATCCACCCAAATTAGAATAACACACACACACATGTTTAAATATGAATAAGATAGCGAATGGATACAGATACATATGTTTCGGATTGCATCTTTTAGTTTGGTAACATGTAAACCTTATCGGGTTCCCGACAATTTACATCATTGTTTTAGTATCTTACAAATGTAATTATCCTAGGGATGCATTCTGATACAAATATATTTGTATATGTCTGTCATCGTATCCATTTTTAAGCGAATATGGATATAATATTTTTTATTTTGGCATATACGGATACATATATGGATACTGATATGGGTTTTTATTTGTTTATAGATTAAGGATACATACATTGTTTTGATTTTTTCAGGATATGAATACATATATGGTTACGTAATTAGTAGATATGCATGCGGATATTCGTATTACTGATTCTATATGTGTATTTTGTGTATACTTACATTAACATATATGTGTATCTCCAAATATATTATAAGAATTTTAATAATATATTGCAAATGGAGTCATTTTCCATCAAAAGAAAAATATTGATCTTTATGTTATTTTAATCACTGATTATATAATTTTTAAATTTAGTATAATACTTTATTTTATTATTATTGTAATTCGTTTATTTTTAATCAATTACAACAACAATCATGTTGAATGCAAGCATTAAAAGATAATTTTTATCTGCAGGATAATCCATGTCTATTTCTTAAATATCGATATCTGAATCTTACCTATTTGTTTCCATACATGTATCCATATCTAAGGATATGGTTTGTAGTTTTCAATTCCGTAATATATCTGTTTATGTATCAGTATCCATATTTTAAAATGGATACCGATATGGTAAAACCTATATTTATATATGTATTCGTCTGTTTGCATATCTAAATTATCCTCTATATTCTCATTTTGTTAGTTATTTTATTGATCCTACCTTCATCATGTCTGAAGTAGAATTATTTCAAGAATAATCGAAAGTAGATGTTCATAGTATGTATATTTCAATAAAATATATATATATATATTAAGTTCTTGGAGACTTGTTGGGATCTGAATTTAAGCTTCTTTTAAAATATTCCAAGCTTCATTGGACTTGATAATTGATGTGATTTGTAGAAAAAGTATCGTCTGTCATGACTTGATGCAAAACAATTAGTGCTTTTGCATCCTTCTTGTGTAACTGTTTCAATTCGTTCATTGGTTTTATGTGGCCGCCTTTGTACTCTATGTAGCGAATGCGGAAGCAAACACGTACAAACATGATCAAACAAGCAAATCGCAAACACAAGGATTTACAAGGTTCACCCGTAAATGGGCTACGTCCTTGGTCGGCGGCGATCGGTTTCACTATATGGAGAAAGATGTAATACAGAGGGTACTGAGAAGGTACAGATATGGGATGAGAAACAGGATCAGAATTGAGGATGCAGTATCTGCTAGCCCTGGGGCCCTTTTTATACTGCAACAGAAGAATACCATATGTATTCAGCAATCCATCCCAACAGCTCTCAGCCAATCAGAAGACAGGACACAGATCAGACATGTCAGCAGTCCTGACCCAACAGCTCTCAGCCAATCAGAAGGCAGGACACAGATCAGACTTGTCAGCAATCCTGGCCCAACAGCTCTCAGCCAATCAGAAGGCAGGACACAGATCAGCCACATCATCAGTCCAATAAGTGGTTAGGATTCAAGTCAAATTAACAATCTCCACCTTGAATTGAATCCTCATATAGTAGAATGACCCACTACTATTACTCCATCATGAGTTGAATTCTCCACTAGCAGAATTAACCATTGCTAGACTCCACCGGGGTTGAATTCTCATATAGTAGAATTACCCACTACTATACTCCTCCATGGATTGAATTCTCCACTAGCAGAATTAACCACTGCTAGACTCCACCGGGGTTGAATTCTCATATAGTAGAATTACCCACTACTATAATTCACCACTTAAAATTCAGATAACATGAATCAAGGAATTATAAACAATATTCACCTTGAAAATTCTCCTCAGAGAAGCTTCGCCAAGCTTCACCGTGCCGCCGCCAGCCCCTCCTTGGGGCTACTGCCAACTGCTGACATTGAGCAAGTCCAAACCACGCTTGAACTTACTCCAAGGAACTGTAGAACCTTGCAAGACATATAAGGTCTTCTGCTTGTTTCCCTTGATGACAACAACCCCAGCTTTGGCAACATCCATGACTCCACCTTCAGCGTTATACCTGTATCCTTTAGAGTCCAAGACTCCAAGAGATATTAGGTTCTTTCTCAGATCAGGAACATGTCTTACTTCTGTCACAGTCCTCACGACTCCATCATGCATCTTGATCTTCACATAGTCGATCCCTACAATCTTGCACGTTGCATTACTCCCTGTGATGACGTTTCCACCATCTATCTTCTCGTAGGTGCAGAACCAATCTTCATTAGGAGTCATATGGTAGGAACAACCTGAATCAAGAATCCATGTGTTATCCGTCATCTTCTGATCTGTGACGGTGAGAACGAAATCATCTTCAGAATCTCTGCCACTTTGAGCCACTGCAGCAATTGTGGCCTTCTTTGGGCAATCTTTCTTCCAATGTCCGGGTTCTTTGCAGTAATTGCAGATGTCCCTAGCATTGTAATTCTTGGACCTCTGCTTTACGTTCTTTGTGTAGTCAAAACTGGTGTGACTCTTCTCATGAGTCATAACCAAACCTGCAGCATTAGAGTCTTGCATCCCAATAGCCATATGTCGAAGTTCACGCGTATGCAGACTCGCGCGAACTTCCTCTAAGGTTATGGATTCTCTTCCCACAATGAATGATTGAACAAAATTCTCAAATGATAATGGAAGAGAAACTAATAAAATCAAGGCAGCATCCTCATCTTCAATCTTAACATCTACGTTTCTTAAATACATCAATAATGTATTTAAACGATCTAGATGTTCTTTAAGAGATGTACCTTCATGCATGCGGAGAGAGAACAGATGTTGCTTCAAGAGCAACTTGTTGGTCAGAGACTTCGTCATATATAGACTTTCCAATCTCAACCACAGACCGGCTGCGGAATCCTCATCAGCAACCTCCGCGATAATCTCGTCCGCCAAACATAGCATGATCGTCGAGTGCGCCTTCTCTTCCTGCACCATCAACTCGGACGGCTCGAGTGCCTTCACCCGCTCTTGATCTAACGGTGCCCAGATGCCCTGCTGCTTCAGAAGGGCGCGCATCTTGATCTACCACAGACTGAATCCATTCTTCCCCGTGAACTTCTCGATCTTCAGATTGTGTGATGCCATCTTGCTAGATGATCCTGACGGAACCTGAAGCTCTGATACCAGTTTGTAGCGAATGCGGAAGCAAACACGTACAAACACGATCAAACAAGAAAAACGCAAACACAAGGATTTACAAGGTTCACCCGTAAATGGGCTACGTCCTTGGCCGGCGGCGATCGGTTTCACTATATGGAGAAAGATGTAATACAGAGGGTACTGAGAAGGTACAGATATGGGATGAGAAACATGATCAGAATTGAGGATGCAGTATCTGCTAGCCCTGGGGCCCTTTTTATACTGCAACAGAAGAATACCATATGTATTCAGCAATTCATCCCAACAGCTCTCAGCCAATCAGAAGACAGGACACAGATCAGACATGTCAGCAGTCCTGGCCCAACAGCTCTCAGCCAATCAGAAGGCAGGACACAGATCAGACTTGTCAGCAATCCTGGCCCAACAGCTCTCAGCCAATCAGAAGGCAGGATACAGATCAGCCACATCATCAGTCCAATAAGTGGTTAGGATTCAAGTCAAATTAACACTCTATTTCCATCTGAAAACCACTCTCACCATTCTCAACTATCCCAAAGATTTTGACATATAAAAACAACTTTACCTTAATACAACATAAATCATAATTTCCCCAACTAAAAATAGGCATCAATGTATACGATAATTTAATGGTATTTAAATTTGCAATACCGAATAGCAAATATACTTGAGATGACTATTACTCCAAGAAGAAGGTTTGACCGATATCATACCCTCCAAACACATCCATCCAAATCTAAATATTGTATTATATGAGAAGAACCCATAATGTTTTAGAGAAATTGATATTCTTTACATTCACGAGTTGGAATCACATTATGGCTTTTGCATCATCAATATCGTCGTATTAATGGTTCATGATAAAATCAAGATAAAAGAAAATTCACAACCTTATTAAAGATATAACTAGCATGTACCACATACGTTGCATAGGAAGCCATGTATAAGAATAAACTCAAAACCTATTTCTTCCTCGCGAACGACCACAATATTGTATTTAACCTAATCTTGAGGACTAATCTCTCATAAATTGGTTCATAGGAGACCAGATAACTTTTGATTAGTGAGACCTAGAGCTTGAGGTTGATGGCATATAATAAGGGGGATGAATGTGGTTTATCCCATAACTTGAAATCTTGAAATAAGTTCCAAATGATTTACAAGTGGATTTTTCTTCACAATTTTAAAGCAAAAGAACGTACTCATTCAATACACCGACATGAACTTGCTATGCGCCAACTGCAACTTCCACATACCGGCCTTGGACCCATATCATGAAAATCTCAACTCTAGTTATTTTTTCATATAATCTTTACCATTCCAAGGATTTTCCACTGCAAGTAAAAAAACACAGAAAAAAAACTTAGATTTGATCTTTTTTTAAAGACATTTAAATCTTGTGCAACAAGATATTACATAGAAATTGATGGGAGACGGGCAACAAGCTGCGCCGCCAATCCCTTTTGAATGGCAAATCCAATCCTTCGAAATACAACATTCATAGACTTAGGAACCATAACATTGCTATGCATGATTTTTTGAATCCTCTTAAGGAGCTCCACTGCTTCACTTGCCAAGAACCCAAATGTATCAAAGCCAAAGGGGATGAATACATGTTGATTGTCAATGCAGACCTTCTCATGCTTAGCCACTTTAGCTGAGGTAGCTTTTTGTGCAGTGAATCCTGCAACAAAATCACTCTTTATCGGACCCACCAATGGAGAAACTCCAGTCAAATAAACACATGCATGTTTTCCTCCAACCCATCCAAATATTAAAACATCTGCTGGTCTAAGTGTCAATCTCCCCTCTTGTGGATCAGTTAAAAAATTCACCGATGCTTCTTTTTTTGAAGCAACCCCCGCATGTCTGAGTACATCAAAAAGAACATCCCTGACAAGATCATGTCTATATTAAAACCTGGAAGTTCGCGACAATGAACGACATGCTCCCCAGAAGCATCTAAGCAGGATTTGTGGCATACAGGACAAGCCTCGTCTGGTGGGAATAGAGGAATCATGAGGCGGTACTTGAGAATACTACAATATTCAATGGGTGACATATGCATTCCAAGTCCATCAATAGGAATGGCAAGAAGAAAATCTTGGGCATGTTCAGCTTGTAAACATCGGAAAATTACTTTTTGTCTAGCAGTCATGTCAAACTCAGCTTCCATTTCTTTTACTATTTTGCTAAAAAAGGAACTCACCAAAGCATTCTGGGCTTTAGGGGGGACGATATCCTTACTAGCAAAATATGTAAGATCAAGAGATGGGAGTGCACACGTAAGCCTTCCAAAGCATTAAGAAAATCAGAATCCATACCATGTATTCCGCTGTCTCGTAGCATGTGATCTTGAAGCATCCAGGATTGAGCTCTTGAGGCCACAAAAGCATATGAAGAAGCCTCAATAGCCGAGTAAAGACCTAAATCACCGAGTCTGATGGGTAGCGACGCCACTCTCCACTGAAGGTCACCAAAGAAAGGACATCCACAAACCACAATATCTTCAATAGCTTCGCGTAATCCTTTGTCAAACCAAGTAGCGGCTCGTTCCATATATGCGGGTTGGCATGTCCGTAAGCTGAACATAAGCTTGGTAGTATCCATACAAGATCGTAATAGAAGTAGCTCACTTTGTGGATCATCCAATTGAGGAAGTAAATGCATTAAGTCAACAACCTTGGTAGCCATCATCATTGCCAAATCTTCAATAAATCTTTATCCCTAATCACCGATCCTCCAAGCAGCTTCACACCTAGCACCGGCCTCCTAATATCCAAGGGAAACAACCTTTTACGGATCTTCTGACCATCACATGAGGGCTAGAAAAGCTCTGTTTTTTTATATTTAGAATAAGCCCCATCTCTGGACCCCCTGCATTGAATAATGTCAAGTGCCTTGGCCACCTCTAAAGTGTCCCCAATGATTGTCCCATCATCAAGATACCAAGCATGAAGTAGAAGTTTACAATTATCTCTGATCTCATAAATAAGTGGGTGCAATGTCAGAGAAAAAAGAAGGGACCTAAAGGGTCACCTTGCTGCACTCCTGTTGATGACCGCAAATAATTGTCTCCAATATATAATCTGGCGGCTTGAGCATAAATAAATTCCACCCATGAAGAAATAGAGGGACATCTCCTCCTAACTTCACTAAGAATCAGAGATCTATCTATCAAGTTGAAAGCATTAGAAAAATCCACCGTAAGCATAGAGAGAGACCCGTCCCCATGAAGTTTGCTCAAAAGAAGGTTGGTGCTGTGTAAGATGGCTTCCGCTCCTCCAGATACACCAACTCCAAATTGAAAGTCGTTGAGATATTTAGACGTCTCCTTGCCGACCCATGTCATAGCAACTTTGGATACAAGGCGCCTCTAGATAATGCCTACAGCAATAGGACGTATGCCGTTGTCCAGTTTGAGCAGTGGAGTAAGAGGTGCAGATGCTACAAACTCAGCCAGACTCAACGGACATCTCCCACTAAACCACAATTAACTACCAAGGAAATAGCATGTAAGAGATCCTTAGCAACCGTTGATCCCTCCCCACCAAAAGGCATCTAAAATATGTTGAGCTCTCAGGCCATCTCTTCCACAAGATATCCCTTTAGGAAAGGATTTGATAAGCTCGCAAAATAACATCTGCATCAGCTATAAGAGGAGTCTCTGAAATCAAGATATCTGGTATGGCAGGAGGTGGCTTATAAGGATGTTTAGCCTCTAAGGCCTTCATGGTGTCTTCATTAAGAGGCGCCACTCCTGAAGAGCATAAAACCTTTATGGCTATAGTAAAGTGTCCATCTGATACTTTGCGAAGACATTGTCTGATTTAGAGCTTTGATACTTATTCTCCTCCAAAGATTTATTCTGACTAAGATCTAAAATTCATGAAACATCCCCTTTCAAAAAATCACCCACCCAACTCGTGAAGCCATCTGTACTACCCCACTTAGTGAGTGAGCGCAAAATAAGTTGTTGTTGTAAGGATACCTTGTCTGGCATGTGTTGCTCGAATGGAAATTTTTCCGGATAGCTTTCAAGTAAAAAACCATACTCATCAACAATCCTCCTACTGCTGCTATTGCATACCATATGTAACTTCTGGATTTTTTGTTTAGAGATGTGTCAAACCCATTTTCTGATATTCTCAACGTCAGTTATATTATGAAGTTGTTTTTCCAAAGATAAAACCACAAAGAAAATGTTAATTCAATCGTAGCAGGACCATCGATATCGAGAAGGCCACAGACAAACTATTCTTAAATAATCACTGCTTTTATGATAAGGAGAATGCTAGATATTGATATGAGAAAAAGTATCCTACTCTATGGAGTAGGTAACTTACGTACTCCACTTTCATCTTTTTTTCAATTTTTTTTATTTTTTTGAAAAATGCTTACATGAATTTTCATAACTATATCCTTCTAATAGGTCATTCAAATTTCGTCAGAAACAAAGACTCATATGCCACCCATTCAGAACATGTAATTTTACGGTTTTAGATTTGTTGTAATTTCCATATTCTGGATGGAGTGCATGGAATCTCTGTTTCTGACGAAATTTGAACGACGTATAAAGGGATATAGTTATGAAAATCCATGGAAGAATTTAAAAAAAATAAAAAAAAATTAAAAAAATGAAAGTAAAGTAGGTAAATTACCTACTCCATGGAGTAGGATCCCTTTCCTCTTGATATATTGGCTGAAACATTCTCAGCTTTTAGCTGAAAAATCATACTCAGCATTATACTTTCTACAGCATCACTAAAAAAGATCTTAAATTTTGGTCTATCGTCCAATGGATATTAGTATCTTTAACAATGTAGATATGCAAATATGTTTAGCCACA
This sequence comes from Ottelia alismoides, assembly GCA_037367405.1. Taxonomy (NCBI): domain Eukaryota; kingdom Viridiplantae; phylum Streptophyta; class Magnoliopsida; order Alismatales; family Hydrocharitaceae; genus Ottelia; species Ottelia alismoides. Next base: position 350,380 of record JAZKJV010000210.1, read on the forward strand.
ACAGATCACCACAAATATTGATATCGATATGCACAACAATATCCAATAGCGAATATATGGAGTTGTTTCCATAATTAAAACCACAACACTAATAAGATGTAACAGATATTTAGCGATAGCCCACACGATGCAGATTTATTTACCTCTGTTGTGAGCTTTTCCAAAGAGCACACTGGAAGCCACGATAACGTCTTTCTGCTTGGTAGAAAAAAACAACTTTAGCCTAAATTCTCTCTTTGTTTTTTCATTGGACTTGTTTAATCCAACTTCGTAGTAAAAGAGAACACATCAAATCATCAATAGAATAATCATCTCTATCTTTGAATTCTACAATAGCGATAACTATATAATTAAATTCTCTAGGAAATTATGGAAATTTTATTACTACCTTATTATCATCTCAATTTCTATACGGAAAGTTTGAAGTTCTATCATTGTTACCCTACTTCTCCATATAAGCTTCTTTCAAAATATTCCAAACTTCATTGGACTTGATAGTTGATGTGATCTGCATAAAAAGTATCATCTGTCATGACTTGATGCAAAACAATTAGTGCTTTTGAATCCTTCTTGTGTAACTATTTCAATTCATTCATTGCTTTTATGTGGCCGCCTTTGTACTCTATTTCCATGTAAAACCATTTTCACCATTCTCAACTCGATCCCAAAGATAGGCCATATAAAATATACTCGATCCCAAAGATGACGTATAAAAATAACTTCACCTTAATACAACATAAATCATAATTTCTCAAACTAAAAATAGGCATCAATGCATACCATAAATTAATGGTATTTAAATTCGCAATACCATTGCCTTCTGAAATAGCAAATATACTTGAGATGACTATTACTCCAATAAGAAGGTTTTGACCGATATCATACCCTCCAAACACATCCATCCAAATCTAAATATTGTTATTATATGAGAAGAACCCATAATGTTGTAGAGAAATTGATATTCTTTACATTCACGAGTTGGAATCACATTGTTGTTTTTGCATCATCAATATCGTCGTATTAATGGTTCATGATAAAATCAAGATAAGAGAAAATTCACAACCGTATTAAAGATATAATAACTAGCATGTACCACATACGTTGCATAGGAAGCCATGTATAAGAATAAACTCAAAACCTATTTCTTCCTCGCGAACGACCACAATATTGTATTTAACCTAATCTTGAGGACTAATCTCTCATAAATTGGTTCATAGGAGACCAGATAGACTTTTGATTAGTGAGATCTAGAGCTGAGGTTCATGGCATATAATGAGGGGCATGAATGTGGTTTATCCCATAACTTGAAATCTTGAAATAAGTTCTAAATGATTTACAAGTGAATTTTTCTTCATAATTTTAAAGCAAAAGAACGTACTCATTCAATATACCGACATGAACTTGCACATACCGGCCTTGACCCATATCATGAAAATCTCAACTCTAGTTATTTTTTCATATAATCTTTACCATACTAAAATTTTCCACTGCAAGTAAAAAAACAAAAAAAACTTAGATTTGATCTTAGAAATCCACAACTATCAAGATAAAAAACGTTTAATATTGATACCTTGAATGGCATGTGTTGCTCGGATGGAATTTTCCGGATAGCTTTCAAGTAAAAAACCATACTCATCAACAATCCTCCTTTGACTGTTATTGCATAACATATGCAACTTCTGGATTTTTTTGTTTAGAGATGTGTCAAACCCATTTTCTGATATTCGCAACATCAGTTATATTATCAAGTTGTTTCCAAAGATAAAACCGCAAAGAAGATGTTAATTCAATCATAGCAGGACCATCGATATCGAGATGGCCACAGACAAACTATTCTTAAATAATCACTGCTTTTATGATAAGAAGAATGCTAGATATTGATATATGGAAAAAGTATCCTACTATATGGAGTAGGTAACTTACCTACTCCACTTTCATTTTTTTTCAAAATTTTTGGTATTTTTTTGAAAAATACTTCCGTGGATTTCATAACTATATCCCTCTAACACGTCATTTCAAATTTCGTCAGAAACAGAGACTCCTATGCCCTCCATTCAGAATAGGTATTTAACGGTCTTAGATTTGCGGTAATTCCATGTTCTGGATGGAGTGTATAGGAGTCACTGTTTCTGACGAAATTTGAATGACATGTTAGAGGGGTATAGTTATGAAAATCCATGGAAGAAATTTAAAAAAATAAAAAATTAAAAAAATGAAAGTGAAGTAGGTAAATTACCTACTCCATGGAGTAAATTCCCTTTCCTCTTGATATATTGGCTGAGACATTCTCAGCTTTCAGCTGAAAAATCATACTCAGCATTAATACATTCTACAGCATCACTAAAAAGATCTTAAATTTTGGTCTATCGTCCAATGGATATTAATATCTGTAACAATGTAGATAAGCAAATATATTTAGCCACAACAGATCACCACAAATATTGATATTGATATGCACAACAATATCCAATAGCGAATATATGGAGTTGTTTCCATAATTAAAACCACAACACTAATAAGATGTAACAGATATTTAGCGATAGCCACATGATGCAGATTTATTTACCTCTGTTGTGAGCTTTTCCAAAGAGCACACTGGAAGCTTTTTCAAAGAGCATAATCACAACGACAGAGAGAATGTTTCTGCATACCTCAATACCCAATGGATATGCATATATGTTTTTAACCACAACAGATATTGACAATTTCACATGCATAATTTATTCTCATTATCTATTATTTTAGTTGTTAATGTTTGTTGATTTTTTTTACTTGCATAATATAAGATATATGATTCTAACATATTTGTCATTAATATTCATAAGGAATTTTTACAAAATATACATGTAACGTTGTGATTTTATATTAGTATACATCTAAAAAGTATAATTTACCAGAACATTCTTACAAAATTCTCTGTTTTAAAGAATACACTTCCAGTGGATGTGATGATAATTAATATTGTCAAATTTCATATTTCTAAATAAGTAATATTATATAATACTTTGTGTGAGATATATTTGTATCCAGATTCCTATTGAATCATTTTTATACATAATATTGACATTTATATCTATATCTAAATTAGATACGAAAAACGATGTCAATTTCGTAACATTAAATTTATTTGTAACTCTATGTTATACAAGTTTCTAGCCTTTCTCATTATATTTGATATAACTTCTATTGAAATAACATGTTTAGTATATTTTGTAATGATTTTTTTGAAAGAAAAAAGGGCATGCACCGTATAGGTGAGTATCAAAAAAACTTCACCATTTATCACCAAACAATACCACATGCCTATTACAACTGGACTGGAGATAACATTTACATTGTCCAACTCTCAGCCATCGTATCTGCATGTGTCACAACATTTTCCACATGGAACATAACCCGTCGAAAGATTATTCCATTATGTGCTAGCCAAATCGTCCAAATGACCGTCAGGTAACTCAATCTCTCCTTTTACGTGCCACTCCAATCCGCCCACATAGATTCCCAAAAGCTAGAGGCTTTGTTCGTATTAATCACATGGTTACCACAACGATTCCAAATCTCAACCGAGCTACCACGTGTTAAGAGAAGGTGGTCGGCATCCTCCATACCTTCCCAACATCTTGGGCATATTGGGTCCATTCCTTGGCGGAATAAGCCAACCTCTCCCTCATCATCAGTTTACCTCTCCTGAAGACCTACTTGAAGACTTTCACTCAAGCTGGGGCCTTACACTTCCAAATGCGCTTGCAGTCTGCCTCACAACCTCCTAGATCAAACTCCATCGATCCCATCATCGCCTTGTACGCCTTCCCTACTGAGAATGAGCCATCCCGCCAGGTCCAGTA